>CM056489.1:17030598-17630598 GCA_029783415.1 Anisodus acutangulus
ATTTCCGATCGCCTGGAAGGGACAAAAGAAAGATCTTGTTGTTTCTTCAACAATTTCTGATCTCTAGTGGACCTCTCAGTAGGATTCGAACCCAGATGAAGTTCTGACCATCTATCAGACAAAAAAGAACGAACGGATCTTGTAGGATTCCCAAGAAATTCTTCGATTTCTTCCGAAAACAGATGATTAATCATCTGCTTCTGATCTTCTGTCTTTTGAAACACTTCTAATATATGATTACAAAGAGAGTTGTGATCATTCACCTACACCAAACGTACAACATAACCATCTCTTGGTGTGAGATTATATCATTCCAAATATTTATTGCACTTACAAAAGCAATAAATTGCAACGTTTTTTTACCTCGCTTCGTGTTGTCATGAAACATATTTCGTCATACACATAAAAATAAATAATTAAAAAATACAAATCAGAAATTTCTTACAGTTGATAAGTAAAAAAAACACATGAATATTAATTTTTATATTTAACTTAAAAATTATGTAGAACTGAGAATTGACAATATACATGTGTAAAAGTAGAACATGTATGAACTTCGCAGATTAACTGGAAAAAAAGAAAAAGGTATCGAGAAGAAGAAATTAAAAGCATATTACTTATTTTTAAGCCTCAAGATTCTCCTTGAGTGCATCTATCTCATGACTTGGAAATGTAAAAGAAAACAGAAAAGATAAAAACTTGGAAATTTTACAACTCATAAGAACAATTGCTTACAAATAGAAGCATATGCTGAATATATATATATATATATATATATATATATATATATATATATATATATATATATATATATATATATATATATATTAGTTTTCAAGTTTTAATGTTAAAAAGCTCTTTCATATTCTGAAATTACATGATAAGACTCCATTCAACTTTTTATTAATTGTGAATTTTAAATATTTTTATTACAATAAAGAATAGAAATGAATGGAGTAGTAAATGTTGAGACATTTAATTATTACATTAAAGAATAGAAATGAATGGAGGAGTAGTAATTGATATATTTATTTTTGATAATAGAAAATAGAGAAAATTGTCAAAAAAATGAGAAAAAAAGATAAATAGGATCCTTGGCCATAGAGAGGTGCTACATATGATTGTCTATTCCTAACTTTATATTATATAGATATAGATTGATGATGATTTTTATTTTATGTTTTTAAATTATTTTTTTTGGCTCATTCCTTATACAATAACACCATATAATTATATATTTATATGTATCTAGTAAACTCACATTCTTGATTTATCAGTTATAGAAATATATCTCTTTTCATGTTCTTGGGGCTGATTTTGAAGCATTGGGAAAATGTTGGCAAAATCTGTTAGAAATTTGCCTTTGGTGGGGAGGTGCGTCTACCCATATTTAATGACTTAAACACTAGGGTTCCGCATGTTGGAGGCTTTGTCTCTTCACACATGCACAATCTACTAAGTGAGTAGATGACCGTAAGGCCAAGAATCGTCAAATTTCGTTGAGAAATGAAAGAGATATTGGTGCACGAAGTAAGGTGTTTGAGGCATGGAAATATGGTGTGAGACAAATGTACCACATCGGTGGAAAAATGAAGAATTGCTCTCTTTATAAATCTCAAAATTGACTAAGGGTTTGCGACCCCAAGGGGTAACCCATGTATTTGAAGGAGGGAGGACCTAAGTGTGCTTTGGTTCGAAGCTAAGCCCACACGCGCGCCACTGCCGCCGCCCGTCCCGTCTGAGCTCGGGTCACGGGTCGTGGGTCTTGGGCTTCTTCTGATACACCCCCAAATTATTTAATATTTACAGTTTGGTCCCTGGAGTTCAGGAAAGATGAAATTGGGAACGACGGAAGGCGGAAAGTTTCTGCCTACTATTTGGGTTGGTTTTTGGAACGTTGCACATTAAATCAGCTATTACTTGGCTGATTAACTCCCTCACTAATGGCCATAAACAACCATTACTTGGCTGATTAACTCCCTCACTATTGGCCATAAAACAACCATTACTTGGCAGTTGGGAAGTCTCCCCTTATGCTCTGTATTGGAGCTTTCTGGCTCAATTGTTGTGATAGAAAAATGAGACTACACTATATACACACAGAGACAAACAGAAGAGTGAAACAAATTCTGTCCAAAACGTGAGCAGAAACAGTGGACAAAACAGAAACTTTTCCTTTCTTTTCCATTCTTCAGTAAGTCGTTTTGTGTTTGTTTTCTTCGTCAGAATCAACCTAGTTGCTTTGTAGTGTTGATTAGTTGGTGTTTTATCTTGGGAGACTATTGCCCGGTAACGTAAAAGCATATATACGGACCAATCTTGTCTTAAAGACAGAGAGTCATCTCTCGACTCAGCCACAATTGTAACAATTCGGATTTCAGGTTATCAAGATTCAACATTCAACAAGCTTGCAGCAGTTCTGAATATTGACTATTTGTTTATCCTTTCGAATACTTGTAATATTTATTTACTTTTCGTACTACTTTACATATCCAACAATTTTAAGACAAGATTCTATTAGTGTTCGAAAGATGTCGGTCAAAAGTTGTGTGACCAAATCTGGATACGACTGTGGTTTTCTAGTTGAAGAGAGTTTTGATTATGCTGTTGAAGGTCAACGTGTTCATGTTGTCACCGCTCCCGAGAGTGGTGGGAACAAACACCCACGAGAGGCTGAGGATATCAACTGGGACAAGAGGAGAAGACCGAAGATGTGGTTCTATCTTGTAGCAGAAGGTCTATATCTGTCCCAGACAAAGGATCCGAATTATGGTGAGGAGGAAATGGACACTCAGTCCGATAAAGTGACTGAAGTGGGCTAGAATCCGAAATTAGGATAAGTAATTTTCCTTCCTCGTCAAAAATAAGATTAAATGATGTCTAATTAAAAAGTGCTTAAAGTAAGGAGGAATATGAAAATGTTTTCCGAAATAATTTATATTCCTTACGCTTTAAAATCAGAAGTTTAATCTCATCTTCCTTCCCGTTTAAAGATTGGATTTTGTAAACGACTTAAAAAGATCCGTTCTTTTTAAGTGTAATTATTAAAAGTGTGTAAAGTATGTTCGCACATACGAGGGAGAAAGATCCACTGACTGTGCGAAAACTGTTACCACTCTTAAGTAAGCGCCAATGATTGTCTGGACACCAATCATAAGGGAAGAAGACTAAAAGCTAAAGACATTGAGCCTGTCACACTATTTGGCAGAAGATCTTTCATAGGATGATATTGGACACTCAGTCGTACAAAGCCTACGGGCGACTGGAGTGGGCCAAAATTCCTTTGATAGGATGATATTGGACACTCAGTCATACAAAGCCTATGGGCGACTGGAATGGGGCCAGAATTCATTTGATAGGATGATATTGGACACTCGGTCATACAAAGCCTAAGGGTGACTGGAGTGGGACCAGAATTCATTTGATAGGAAAAGTAATGGACACCTAGTGTGGTGGGCCAGAGTTTCCAGGTCTTAAATGATCTGAAGGCCAAAAGAAAGGAATAAAAGAAATTGGACACTCAGTCTACCAAAGCAACTGAAGTGGGCCAGAGTATCCAGATCACATATGATCCGGTTACGCCCTAACCACGAGCAAGAGGTTGTTCATGTGAAGCAACGCCACCTCTAAAGTAGAAGAGGTTGGAGAGGTTGTCCTCAATAGGACTTCAGGGAATGGGATCACTCTCAGATGAGGTGATACATGTCCCAAACTTGGTTTAAGGGACGCTGTTGGTCAACCTGGTTTGAGACTAGTCCAATAGGTCTGTAATAACTAAGAATGATACAGTATGTCTGTAGCCAAATGAATGATATATTTGTAATCCGTGCATCTATGCCATCATAGATTAAGACACGTTAAATAGAAAGTCATTCAAAAGCTAACGAAGTTGAGATTGTTGCCTTCTATCGACATAAACCCTCAAAATAAATGTGAGGTAGGCGAAGGGGCAAAATCACCTTTCCAAGTTCCGTCAAAGGAATAGCAAAAAGAACACCGCTCCTCTAGAACTTAGTCACACCTACATGGGTGATTTGAACTTTGTACAAAATAGAGGGGGAGACAAGTACTTTGTGACCTTCATTGATGATGGTACAACGTATTGCATCCTTTGTGTGTTGAAAAGCAAAGATGAAGTTGTTAAAGCAAATAAGCGCTACAAAGCAGAAGTTGAAAATCAACTAAGACTACGGATGAGGAATTCGTAGTGATAGAGGGGAGAATGTGAAGCATCGTTCATCAAACGACTGCTCATTACTCACCTCAGTCTAACGATGTTAGCCAAGCGCAAAGCCATACGCCTAAAATATGTAGGGCAAGGCAATCCTTACTGCTAATGCGATTCTCAATAGAAATACGCATAAGGATAAGGATAGCCCTCCGTGTGAGACATAGAAAAGATCTCACATACAAATGTTGTGATGTGGGGTGGCTTAGTAGAAGTTGGAATACCGAAACAGGTCAAGTTGGACCTACGACTGTAAATTGCATATCCATTAGATCGACAAATAACAGTAGTGCTCATCTCCTCTTGGTGTCAAAGAATATTGAATTATTTGAAGATAACTTTCCTTGAAAATGAAAAAAAGAGTAATTGCTCAAGGTTAACAAGAACCCGCGAGTGCTTGACTGTCCGGAACTAGACGTTCCGTATCTACAGGACTCGGAAATTATTGTCTATCCGGAACTTAATATTCCAGATCTACAGAACTCAGAGATTCTAGATGTTGAACCGAGATGGAGCAAAGAGGGGACAAAGACTTGTTCCAGGCCTTCTAGCTTGTATGGTTGAGAATGAACCATGGACAATTAACAAATAATCGTCATCTCCAGAAGCACTGCTTTGGAAAGAAGCTACAAAGAGAGAAATATATTCCACCATATAGAATCATACTTGTGTAATGGTTGATCTTACTCCGGGAAAAGAACATTTGGGTTGTGAAAAAGAATATTCAAAAGTGAGTACAAAGTAGATGGATCTACTGACGAGTATAATGCCTCGGCTACTTGTACATGTGCTTCCATGTGAATAGATTAACATCCAGGGCCATTGCAATCTTGCGTGGCATGGATGTTGAAACAACTTTCCTAACTGGAGAGTTGGAAGGGGAGAATCAGAGTTGGGTTGCTGGACTGTTGGGCTTCTTCCTGAACTTTCATTTTGGTCCCTGAAATGTTTACATTTTGGTCCTGGAAGTTTCAGATAAAACAGAAATAATGAATCTGACCACAGAAACATTGACTCTGAAGTTAGAAAGCCAACAGTTGAAAAACCAACAGTCTGAAAGTGGAAGTTATATTGAAACAAAAGATACGGGTATCACAGATGACATCTTAGAAATTGGATTTCTAAGACATCTAACAAACTAGTTTAACTCACAACTCAGTTATGAGATAATTGACAGTCTCGTTGAAGCCACCAGTGGATATGAATCATAGAACTGATTAGAATCATGGTGCACCCATAAACAAGGAGTGATATGTGCAGGTCACATGTAGTTCAATGTATTGTACACACTAAAATCGACCTGGTATCGGCCTACAAAGCAAATCAGTTGAACTAAGGTTCACTCGTGATTCTGGAAATAATCGATAGAAGGCGTTAAGTCGGATATGACGATATCTGAAATATTTTCTTATCTACGGATTATGGTATTCTGGATGTCCAGCGATTCTGAGAGAACACAGTGATGTAAACTGGACATCAGATATGAAGAACACCAAAGCTACAAGTAAATATGTATGATGGGTCTTGGAAAATCTTCTAAGCAAACTTGCATTGACCGATTCATAATGGGATTGGAGTTTATCGCTTTATACAAAGCATGAAAGAAGTTGAGTAACTTTACGACTCCTTAGATGACATTCCTTATTGGGAGAAACTCGTGCCTTCAGCAGTTATACACTGTGGCTAGCCGGTCGGCTTCAGGAAGGACACAGATGACGGCGTCTGAACATATTTGTCAGGATCTGTCAGAGACATAAGACCGTATGGCAGTTGATCATCACGGGTGTCACTTCCTTGATTACTAATCAAAGGATATAGAAGACCCTTTTAACTAAGGGACTACCCGGAGATCAAGTGTTCTGTCTGTCTAGGGGAATGGGCTTAAAACCCAAACAATACGAACCTTTGCGGTGGTAACCCAACCATACTGACTGGAGATCCCAAGAATTTGGTTCAATGGGAAAACTAAGCTGCAAAAAGGTTCAGTTGAGCACTTCGGTGGAAGCAAGAGCACTTCAGATGATGATTTCTGTAGGGAAACATGAATCCAAAGTTGTTCCCGTGATAGACATTAAAGTGCTACCTGTATGGTGGGTAAATGTTAAGCTTCCAAACCTTTAATGATCCTCAAACGGTTGAGGTTAAGGTTGGGGAAACTTTTAATGATTCCTAACACTTGTGAAGTGGGGTATAGCAGGATACCTTATAGGAGATCACCTATTTAAGTGCGAGGACAGGCCGCCTCAAATGAATGCACTTAAGAATCCAAGTGTGTCCATGGACACAACAGACAAAACAATAAGAAGAAAATGAATAAGGAGAGTTATTGTGTTAGTATCATTGTCTTGGCTTACACTAAACACTGTCGGTTCAAGACATCATATTGACTGCGCAGTAAGTAAGTCCGGTGGTATTCAACTAGGAAAGATTCAAAGCAGAAGCTACCTCTCTTGATACAATATCTTTTCGCTGAAAGATTGCTGAAAGTAGGCACCTTGTGTGTGCGCCAAAATCTCTTTCAATAGGGGATTGTTGGAAATTTTCCTTTGGTGGGGAGGTGCGTCCACCCATATTTAATGAATTAAAAACTAGGGTTCCGCATGTTGGAGGCTTTGTCTCTTCACACTGCATAATCTACTAAGTGAGTAGATGACCATATGGCCAAGAATCGTCAAATTTTGTTGAGAAATGAAAGAGATATTGGTCCACGAAGTAAGGTGTTTGAGGCATGGAAATATGGTGTGGGACAAATCTACCACATCGGTGGGAAAAATAAGAATTGCTCTCTTTATAAGTCTCAAAATTGGCTAAGGGTTTGGGACTCCAAGGGGTAACCCATGTGTTTGAAGGAGGGAGGACCTAGGTGTGCTTGGGTTCGAGGCTAAGCCCACACGCGCGCCGCCGCCGCGCGCCCGTCCCGTTCGGTCCGGGCTCGGGTCACGAGTCGTGGGTCTTCGTCCTTGGGCTTCTTCTGATAGACCCCCAAATTGTTTAATATTTATAGTTTGGTCCCTGGAGTTTCTGGAAAGATGAAATTGGGAACGACGAAAGGCGGAAAGTTTTGGGTTGGTTTTTGGAACGTTGCACATTAAATCAGCCATTACTTGGCTGATTAACTCCCTCACTAATGGCCATAAAAAGCCATTACTTGGCTGATTAACTCCCTCACTAATGTCCATAAAACATCCATTACTTGGCAGTTGAGAAGTCTCCCCTTATGCTATATATTGGAGCTTTTTGGCTCAATTGTTGTGATAGAAAAATAAGACTACACTATATACACACAGAGACAAACAGAAGAGAGAAACAAATTCTGTCCAAAACGTGAGCAGAAACAGTGGACAAAATAGAAACTCTTCCTTCCTTTTTCATTCTTCAGCAAGTCGTTTCGTGTTTGTTTTCTTCGTCAGAATCAACCTATTTGCTTTGTAGTGTTGATTAGTTGTTGTTTTATCTTGGTAGACTATTGCTCGTTAACGTAAAAACATATATACGGGGCAATCTTGTCTTAAAGACAGAGAGCCATCTCTCGACTCAGCCACAGTTGTAACAATCCAGATTTCAGCTTATCAAGATTCAACATTCAACAAGTTTGCAGCAGTTCTGAATATTGACTATTTGTTTATTCTTTCGAACACTTGTAATATTTATTTACTTTCCTTATTGCTTTACATATCCAACAAAATCTTCTAATACAAATTCAGTTAAAGAGGTTAGCAGTCATGAATGATAGAAAATAGTCAAGATTGAGATCTTTGTGGGAACTGAGTTCAGTGGAGAACGAGAAAATGGAGCAGGAAAGCAAAGTCACAAGGAGAAAAAGGAAAACATGAAGTTTATACGGCATTATGCCACTGGGTACGCATAATATGGGCATTATTTCTATCCTTGTAGGTAATGCATATATTTTGTTGCATGGACATATCCTTTTGGTTGACTTAATTTAGCTTCTTTCTTCACATGAATTCCTTCTCAAAAGTCTAATCTGTATTGTTGATTTTACATTTATAAATTACTTAGTTTCCAATTTGATGATAATATCAGAATATGTATAACTCTTATACATGCTTTGGATCTAATAACCTGTTGATTTTTTGATATCTTGCTTTAATTTAACTTATACATGTTAGAGCTTTATCTTCTTGAATAATGCAAATTTATTTTATTTTATTTCGATTACATGTACACTGGAGCTATCGAGTTTAGAGAATTCATCGGATCATTTAGTCTATACCACCCAATGGACCAGTAGCCGATAAAATTGCATGTGGGAACATATTTTTGATGGCTTTCATTTTACCGCTATTGAAAGAAATAATCCCTTGATTATTTTCATTAATTGAAAGACTATATATACAAGTTACATAATAGGAGAATCTTATTCCTATTCTATTCCTAAAACCTTATTCTATACATTTATGGTAATACACTAATTATGGTAATACAATACTAATTATATTACAACCTTACCTAAATTAGGATACTAAATATTTATCATAAATTACACATAATTGTGTATATTTAACACACTCCCGCAGTCATAGCGGGCGGTCTTCGAACACTGAGATTGTCCCTAAAATCTTCAAAAAGGACCGAGGGAAGACCCTTTGTAAATATGTCGGCAATTTGATATCTCGACGGGACATGGCATACGCGAACTTGACCACGGACAACCTTTTTACGGATAAAGTGAATGTCCATCTCGATATGTTTAGTGCGTTGGTGCTGAACCGGATTACCAGAAAGGTAGATGACACTAATATTATCGCAATATACCAAGGTTGCCTTCTGAATGGGACAATGAAGCTCCAAAAGAAAATTACGTAACCAACATGATTCTGAGACCACATTGGCTACCCCTCTATATTCAGCCTCGGCACTTGAGCGAGATAGAGTCGCCTGACGCTTCGCAGACTAGGAGACCAAGTAGTTGCCAAGGAACATACAGTAGCCAGACGTAGATCGTCTGGTGTTTGGACACCCACCCCAATCAACATCTGTGTATGAGACAAGTGTGGATGTCGATGAAGGATACAAATGCAACCCATAGTCCAGTCTACCCTGAATATACCGGATGATGCGTTTGAGTGCATTCATATGCTCAATTCGGGGATCATGCATGAATAAACACACCTGCTGGATAGCATACGTAATATTCGGTCTGGTAAAGGTAAGTTACTGAAGGCCCCTTGCAAGACTGCGATAGCGGGTCGGATCCTCGTAAGGGACTCCGGCCGCGGTACCAAGCTTGGGCTTGGTATCAACTAGAGTGGAAGTGGACTTACATGATGACATTCCAGCCCTCTCGATGATCTCTGTGGCATACTTCTGTTGTGACAAGAACAACCTATCGGAATGACGAGTGACAACAATCCCACAAAAATAACTCAAGGCCCCCAAGTCTTTCATAGCAAACTCGGAGCTGAGCATGGTCATAATGGACTGGCGCAAGGCATCGGAAGAGACAGTCAAGATAATATCGTCCACATATAACAGAATGTAGGCTACGGACGAACCACGATGGTAGATGAACAAGGAATTATCCGACCTACTGTGAGTGAACCCAATAGTTGAAACATAGTCAGCAAACCTTGTATACCAGGCCCGTGGAGACTGCTTAAGCCCATATAAGGACTTCTTCAGTAGACAGACATGATGAGAATGGTTGGGATCCCTGAATCCCATCGACTGATGCATATAGATAGTTTCCTTGAGATCATCATGTAGGAAAGCATTTTTGACATCCAACTGATGAATAGGCCATGTCTTCGAAAGAGCCAAGCTAAGCACAGTGCGAATAGTAGCCGTCTTGACCATCGGACTAAACGTCTCCCCACAATCTATACAACCTGCTGAGTCTTACCATCACCCACAAGCCGCGCTTTATGTCGAGCAAATGAACCATTTGAATTCTCCTTATGAGCAAAAATCCACATAGACCTGATAACATTAATACCATATGGACGGGCCACCAACTCCCACATCTTATTATCAATAAGAGCATTATATTGATCAGTCATAGCAATTTTCTAATTCGGGTCGTTTAAGGCAGATACAGGATTACGGGGCAAGGGGAATTTAGAGACATTTGAATGTAAATTAAAATGTCTTTTAGGTGTAACAATACCTCGCTGACTACGAGTGACTGATCTATGACTCGAGGAAAAATTGAGTGGATGTCGAGAATTTGCTGGGCTCGGGATGGACTGGCCAGCAGGTAGTGGGCCTGCTGGCCCAACTCGGGAAGCAGTACCAGTGGTGGAAATAGAAACTGGACTAGTTCCAGTATTGGGCTGGACATGCCCAATTGCTGACACCGCCCGATGACAAAAGCTGGCGAAGAGGCGTGACGGGCGAGTGGGACCCGGTAGGCGATGGGCCCGCTGGAGAATTTTGGGTGCGGGAGATGTCCGAAAAATACTGAATAATATACGGGGATATTTGTTGATCCAAAAAATTATACGAACTAGGCACGGGAAAATGACTTTTAGCAAATGGAAATTGGGATTCATCAAAAACTACATGGCGATTAATGATTAGAAGGAAAACCCAAAAACACACATGGAGTAGATCGGGCCTGAAGTTTGTTAATTGTGGTGGATGGAAATAACGGATAACATAAACACCCAAAAACCCGAAGATGAGAATAAGAATGAGATTTATTATATAAAATGTGAAGAGGGGAAGAATAAGTCAAACCTTTGGAAGGAGTTATGTTAAGTAGATATGTAGCCATTTGAAGAGCGTGATGCCAAAAATATTGGGGTACGGAAGCATGAATTAATAGAGTGCGGATAATGTTATTTATGGAACGAATTTTACGTTCGGCTTTCCCATTTTGTGAAGATGTATGGGGACAAGAAAAATGAAAATTTATCCCATTAGTAGCATAGAATTTCCGAAATACCCCATTGTCATACTCTTTTCCATTATCACACTGAATATTTTTTATTTCACGGTCGAATTGGGTTCTGATAAATGCTCTAAATTTTAGAAAGATGGAAAAAACTTGAGATTTCTTCGCTATTGGAAATGTCCATAAAAATTTAGAATAATCATCCAAAAAAAGAACATAATACCGATGACCCATAGAACTAGGAACATGAGACGTCCACAAGTAGCTATGAATAATATCAAATGGCATTAAAGTATGAGATTTTGAGTCTACAAATGGCAACTTAACAATTTTTCCTAAAGAACAAGATTGACAAATTAGAATACGACTCGTACCCTTACATGAAATAAAATTATTTTTATCTAAAGCTGGCAAAATAGAGGACCCCGGATGACCAAGACGAGCATGCCACAAGGAAGGAGAGATGGCTGCAAAAACTGATGGCAGGGTTTGACTCGATGGACTGGGACTAGGTGTGATAGGATAAAGATCTCCCCTACTATCACACCTCATGAGAGGACTCCCCGTCTTGAAATCCTTTACAGAGAAACCAAATGGATCAAATTCAATAGAAACAGAATTGTCAGTAGTGAATTTACGGACAGAGACTAAGTTTTAATCAATTTGGGGGCGTGTAGGGTATTTTTCAAGATAAGAGGGGGATGAGGGGGAGACAATGTTTTATGACCATAACCACGAATTGGAATAGAATTGCCATTACCAATAATTATACCGCGAGGGTTGCTCAAATTGGAATAAGATGAGAGAGTACCAGAATCGGATGTCATGTGGGTAGTGGCACCGGTGTCCATATACCAATTCGGGTCTGGTTGAGTCAAACCTAATATGTGCATCGGGGCCTCGATATCTGTCCGAGTGGGGCCTACTGTGTATGGGATTATGGGGGCCGAGGCCCAAGCACCCCTGCTTGCGGTCTCGGCCCAGACTGCTGTTGGCCGTAACTGGACCAGGCCGAATTGGGCATGGACTGCTGCTGGGCTTGCCACTGCTGCTGGGCTGGCCACTGCCGCTGGGAGGTAAACTGGCTGGGCCCAAACTACTGTTGTGGGGCCTCTTGATCGCATAGGGCCTTGTGGTCCCAGGCTGTTGTTGTTCTTCGACCACCGCGAGGACCCCCATTGCCACCACCATTCTGCCGGCTGTCGCCGTTGTTGCCGCCATGTTTTTTGCCATTTTTCTTATTTCCACCTTTTTTGCCGCCACCATTGTTGTGGTTTTGGCTCGAGTTGTTGGAACCGGTAGGATATATCGTGGACTCGGTCATCATGACTACGAGACTAGTACCGGTAGCCGCTCGTTTTGCTATGCCTGTTTCTTCTAGTGTAAGTATAGAACGCGTCTGATAAAATTGCGGAAGTGGATTGCTTTGCCGAAGAAGCATTCCCACACCACTATAGGACTCGGAGAGGCCGAAAACCATTTGGAGGACCAAACGATCGTTCAAAACCGGCGCACCAACGTTGCGAAGTTGGTCCGCCAATTCCTTTAATCTTTTATAATAAGCCGAAACATTAGGGAAATCTTCCATATTGACGTGGGAGAAATCCTGCTCAAGGGTAACGACTCTAGAATTTTGATTATCTTGGAATATATCACGCAGTCTATCCCAAGTCACATGTGCCGTAGCGTCAGGCTCAATAATTGTTTGCAAAAGGTAGGTAGATATTGTGGAATATATCCACTGAAGGACGGTAGCATCAATAGTCATCCACAACTTAGAATCATCCTCGCGTTTTGGCACCTCCGTATCCTCATGAGCCACGGGGATTATGTGATGGATGACTTGATGCGATCGTGCGTGAATTTTGAACAGTTCGGCCCACGTCACATATTGGACGTTTTCTATTTCAAGAACGAGAGGGATGTTATTCTTGATGTTAGAAACTGTAAGGGCAGGATGAAACATGTTCCGGGATGTAGACATATTGATAGAACAATATGTGATTGAGGGATTAGGGAGAAAATTTTGGGAAAAAAATAGGTCCCGTTGGCACACAAACCGAGAGCAAAACGTCTCGGAAGTGGAGGGAAGTCGACGGAAAATTTAGGAGAGTAGAGAGAGGATTTTAAGACCTAGACTCTTGATACCATGAAAGAAATAATCCCTTGATTATTTTCATTAATTGAAAGGCTATATATACAAGTTACATAATAGGAGAATCCTATTTCTATTCTATTCCTAAAACCTTATTCTATACATTTATGGTAATACTTTAATGCTTTAACGAAACAACACACTTGGGATTTGGTTCCTAGACCGGATGAGGTGAATGTGATCTGATGCATGTGGCTATTTCATCACAAATTCAGAGACAGTGGTGACTTAGAGCGATATAAGGCGAGACATGTGGCTAATGGTACTAATCAGCAATAGGGTATTGATTGTTGTGAGACATTCAGTCCGATTATTAAACCGGCTATCATTCGCACATTTCTGAGCATTGCTATGGGTAAGCATTGACCGATTCATCAGCTTGATGTGAAGAATGCATTTTTACACGGGGACTTGAAAAAAACTGTTTACATGCACCAACCGCCAGGCTTTGTCCATCTGGAGGCCCCTCATTATGTATGCCGCCTTCGAAAGGTTTGAAACGGGCCCTCAGAGCGTGGTATGAACGCTTTGCTAATTATATTATGGAGATTGGGTTTGTATGCAACATGTGTGATAATTCTTATTTTTTATTGAGGTGGTAACATTTCTTATTTGTTGCTATATTCTAGTTCCACTCCTGACTCTCTGATATTCTTCTCATTGAAAGTACCCCCATCTTATTGACCAGGTAAACTTCATATGAAAAGCTTCTGAAAGCTCTTGAAAATGTCTTGTAATATGAGGACCCAAAGCCCCTTCCTGAATAGGTAGGCACATAGTATCATAAAATAGCCAGTGACAAAATTCTTTGCAACCGAAGTGAGCCGATGAGCCGAGTGACGTGCTCGCGCTACTAATTGGGTGCCAGCACCTAGCTGCGCTATCAGTAAGAAAGTAGCCGGCGCCTTTTGAAACACTTTCTATTTCTAGTTAGCGCTGTTTTTTTATTGCAGCTAGCGCGCTTGACTAATAAGATAGAAAAAGCAGTTCTCACTTGTTTAGTAAAGTCGATGTTTTTGGCCTTATTTTGTATGTGACGACGATGTTGAGTTGACGTCAGAGAAAGACTCGACATTCAGGCGAGCCACCCGGTGGTGTGGTACGTAGTGGGTTTAGTACGCCACGTCCAAACAAACAGCTCTGAAACAAACAAAAAGGTGTGTGACGTACTCACAAAGGACTGTCAGTGATATACTGGAGGAATGTGGGGATGACGTCAAGTCCGCATGGACCTTATGGGCTGGGTGTTGACACCCAATTTTGTCCCATCTATTATGATTTTATTCGTAATTTTTAATATTTTGACACTTTTAAAATAATTTTAAAATATAGGCATATATGTATATATCCTCGTATTATTATTATTATTCGCATATTTTATATCATTTGCATTTTATACTAATCATAAGTTTTATCCGAAAATTCTATGTTATTTTATTCTCGCAAAATTGCATCGCATTTCCTTTTTTTTTAAGCATTAAACATCTTGCAAAAATTATTTTTTATTATTATCACGTCGTTATGTTATTTTAAATAATTCACATCTTTTACAAAATAAGAAAAAATATATATTTTTTAATATTAAACCCCTCTTATATATTTTTTAAATCCATAACCCATTTTTATTTCCTAACCCAATACAATTTCTACCCAACCTAAATTAAAACCCATTTTTTCGTCCAAGCCCAATCCCCAAATTAAATTCCCACAAGCCCAATCCCAAAATAAACTCCCAAGCCCATTCCCTTATTTCACCCTTCCAACCGGACCAGCCCAACTCCCCAATTAAATTCCCACCAACCCAAATCGCCCCAGGCCCAATAAGGCCGACCCACAAGCCCAAAACCCACCCCTTTTAATTCCTCCATACCTAAAATCAAAATAACCCAAAAAACCTTTCTCTTCCCTTATACCCAAATCGACCGGCCGCACACCCTGCACTTCAACCCCACACGCCGGTCGCCTCACCACCGCCACCACCAACTCCCCGCCACCAAACCACGACACCACACCCCTCCCATCACTTCACCATACCCATACCCTTAAAATCCGCTTCCAAAATTCAGAAAATCTTTACCTTTAATTCAAATTTCAAACTCACTTCAACGAGGTGAACGTTGGGGGGGGGGGGAAACCCACCTATAAATATCCCCCTTGTTCTTCATTTAAAGGGGTCCGAAAATCTGTCTTTAAAGTCGATTTTTTAGAGTTTTTGGGGTCGATTTTAAGTCCGAAAATTTATGTTTATGAGTCCGAAATTTTCTTAAAGGTTTTACTTTTTACTTTGTTTGTGTTCTTCACTATTGGGAAGATTCCGGATTTCAAAAATCCGAAATCTACTTAAGAGTGTTTGTTCTTGCATATGTTCTTCAACTTAAAGGTTCAAAATATAGGTCGAAATTATTGGTTTTTTTGGTGTTGAAGAATTTGGAATTTGTGCCATTTTCCACTGTTTTTTTCGGTTCCGGGTCGGGTCACTTCCGGGTCTTGTCAAAAGAAGTAAAAAGCAGCATTCCAAAATCAGAAATTCAGCATCCAAAATCAGAATTCCGAAATCGCAAAAATCAGAATTCCAAAATAACGTCTCCGAGCGGATTCGACGATTCGAAACACGCCTCGGTTCGCTGCCCGGAGAAGGTCAGTAAATACAAATTCCTCTCAGTATGTTTTCTGTATTTTTATGTGTTTTGTTGTTAATTATGTGATAAGATAGGCATTTTTGCTATTTTGTTCATTATTGTGTCAAGTATGTTAGCTGGTTTAATTGGCAATTAATGTTTAGAAATGTTTTTCTTGTATTATCAGATTTATACCTAATATGGTAAGAAGCTTTGTGTGTGTGTTGATTTTACGGACATCGTGTGATCATATTGGATTCGAATGTTGAATCATACTTATTTTGCTGAGTCTACTGAACTAATAACACACTTGCCTTACCTGTTTAAGTGTTAAAAGGCCTCGATATTAACATGTGAAGTCTCCCAAGTTATCTTGTATCATGTCCTACCTCTAGAGTTTGCTTGAATGACATTTACATTAGTGATTTGCATTATTTGAACCAGTTTATACCCTGTTAAGCCATAGTTTCTAATGCATTCCATATGTGGTTTGTGATTATGTTTCATGAAGGAAGCAGGTATAGGGTATAGTCCAAATGTTAAAACTGCTTAAGTGAATAGAAAAATCTAAGGAATGGTTTAAACTTAGGGATATGAAGGTCTTTGATTCTTATTGAGTTATGCATTATCTACCTGTGAGTGTGGGTTGTCTTTTCTTGCTATGAATCTGAATCACAAGCATGCCTATCTACGTCAAGCAGTTTGTTGAGTAAAGGACATGTTGCGGTTAATTCTAGTTTTGTTCGTGTTGCTACTGCCAAGTTCCCTCTGATGTATGATAAAAAAGAAGGAGTGATTATATGAGACTGCAATAATTTTTGATTTCTTGCTAAGGTTATAAACTAGTTCTGTCTTTCTGATTCTTGATTAGGCTTGACCTAAAAATCAGGAAACATGCTATCTGATCTAGAAAAGTTGCCCTAAGTTCTCTGTGTCAATATATGTTGCTTGTTCCTTTAATATTCGATGTCTTATACATGGATAAGATAACATAATTTGTTTGACTTGGTGTTGAGACATCTGGGTATTCTTTCTTGTTATGCCTGGATCTACTCTTCATACCTACACTGGCCTGATATTAGTGCAATTGTTTCGTTTCTCTTGTTGGAACTGAGTCTGCTCATTCTGCCTAGTGCTAATTCTGCCTAATGCTAGTGTGTGCTATCCATTAAGTGTCAAGATGTCTCATCCTTTAAGGTGAACCTCCTGAATCAGGACATGCCACTGACTTGCCTAGTTTGGTTCTACTTAGACCATGCCTAGGCTACTATTTGGACCATTTTGTGCTATGACAGGTGTACCTACATGTATGCTAGCCTGATTAAACAGTGTTCTGCCCCAGTATGTTACATTGACTAGTGTACAGCATGAATATGTCCATATATGTGTAATTAGACCACCAGTGGTTCTGTATAGTCTAAGACATTATTCCTAAAGAGTTAATTAACTATTTCTGCATGTTAGTTATGTTTTGATGAACTGAATACACCTTTGCCTTGCCTAGTAAGTCTAATAAGTATGATATGTTATGAGTTATTCCTCTAAGTGTCAATATGTCCAATACATAACAAAAAATGGTCTTGTGTGCTTAGTATAGCTTAAATGATTCTGTACCTTTTTGAAATTTTGGCCTAAATAGATATTTGCCCATCTCCATGTCCTAAAATGTCTTCTGAACTAATCATCTATATGTCTTTATCTATCTAAATGCTAGACTGCATCCATGACAGCATATAATTCCTTCTGAGTCATTTGGTTTACCATATTAGTATGTTAACTGATCTGTGCACATGTGTGTATTTAGCCAGTCCCGAATTGATAGTTCCCTTGTTTGAAATCTTTTTTATTATATTGCTTTGCTGGCTGAAATTCGAGGCAAGCTTTGGGTTGGGTTTAGCCTTCTTCGATAGTCTGCCATGCCTAAGGTTCAAGAACCCTTTTGAATCTTGTTGCGGCATCGGAAATGAATGGTGGTAGCCCCCCTCTTTGTCTTCTTATCTTTCAAATTTGAAGTTTAGAGTGACTGGTCTTTAAGTTTACCTTCCCCTTTATGTCTTTGCTGTGCTACCAATAGTTGTGGTATCCAGCTGCACCTTGAGATTCTGGATATATGTCATCTTTAAATAATTCTAGTTATGGGTTTTGTTGCATTTTGGCTGCTGATTCTGAGATCGCCAGCTGTCGCAATACTTGGGCCGATCATCGCACTTTTGAGCCATTATTCGCTGCTGCGTTTGTCGCGCATACCGCCGTAACTGGACCATTTACACTTCTTTTGAAACATTTTATCGCTGCATTTTGAGCCCATTTGATGTCTTATCACCGCTGTGTTTTTAACACAATTGTCGCTGTTTTCTTGGCTAAAAGCCTGCTACTTTAGGCTGTTTCGGACAGCCCACTGCTTCTGCGTTTCTAACCCACTACTGCGTTATTTTTAAACCCAATTGCTGCTGTTTTTTCTCGGCTGAAAACAGCTGGTTTAAAACTGCTTTGGACAACTGCAATATTTCGACTTTACTGTTTTTACTGTATTGAATAAATACCGCGTCTGTTCGAGCGTTGTTTTTCTGTTTCAGTTTGCTCCCCGTTTCAGACATCGCTTTATCGCTTTTATCATTTCTTACCGCTTTTAAATTGAACAACCGCGCTTTTCAAACATTGCTTTCTGCTCCAAATTAATCGTTTCAAAGATTCAAATTACCGTTCTCTTGTTTCTTGTTTTAAACTAGACACCGCGTCATTTTCGAGCTGTTTTTTTCCTCTGCCTCTGTTTTTACGCATCGCTCACACTCATCGCTCATCTGCTTCTTTGTTTCTGTTTCGATTTAAAATTTTACTAATTTGAACACGATACTACACTGGCCGATGAAAAATACCCGTCGATTTTGAGGCCTCCACAGTTGCAAAGACGGAAATATAACTTCTAGGCAATGATGAAGACTTAAACCTTTATTTCATCCAAGATCAACATGTTTAGTAGGCGAGGTGACTAAAATAACCAACAAGTTATATATTCGCAGCCACGACGTGATTATAGTGATCTTTTCTATTTCACCCGAGAGACCGACACGTTTAGTAGGCGAGGTAATCAAAATAACCACATTAGTCATATGTTTGCAGCCACGACGTGATTGGAATGGTCTTTTCAAAATTTAAGTCTGAGCCCTCCGTAATCAAAACATTCACTGTTTTGAATGCGGATATGGAGTTATTTGTATTTAACTGTTTCTAATCGTTTGTTTTTGATGACTTGCGAGGATTAAAGTAAATAACGACGAATTATTCCTCGGAGTTTATTTATTTTATTTCTTTCTTTAATTCAGCTTTATCACGCTTTGTATTGTAATATTATTTATCGCACGTATGTAACTATTGAAATGCTTAGAATAGGCAAACTTATGATTAATTCATAAGGTAGTTTAAGATTTGAAACCCGTCGCTAGTTTATTTATTTTAGGCTCGTCACGCGTATTCAAAATTTTCAAAAACAACTTTGTCATCTTTATTTGCTTTATTAATCATTCCGGATAAGTTTATCTTTTGTCAATTTACAATTCAATGATTTCCAAAATTTTACTTCTTTGATAGTATAAATAAATTATTGTCACAAAATACATATTTTTCAAAACTTTACATGTATCTTTCTTTTTATGTCATCTGAATACGTACTTGTATAAAATGCATCATTTACTAATTATTTGCAAATATCTTTTAAATCTATTATACTTGTAAAACATGCATTTTTCTAGCAATAATTAAACTGAGTTTGACGGATAAATCAAGTTAGCGGATCTTAAAGGATGCCTAAACCCTTCCCTTTAGGATAATAAAGAACCCTTACCTAGAATCTCGCTAGTTTCGCAGACCTTAAAATTGGAGTTTACATTGCAGCACTTAGTTTAAATATTTAGGTGTCCTAATTCACCGTAAAAATAATTAGGTGGCGACTCCTCAACCCCTTTTACCCAGGAATCACCGGACACGTCCGCGCTCCGCTTTGACCCGAGCAGGTCAAAATAGGGCGCGACAGCATGGCGACTCCGCTGGGGAGCATCAGGTCAAAATAGGGCGCGACAGCATGGCGACTCCGCTGGGGAGCATCAGGTTCTTAAACCATAGCAAGTTCGGATTAATTATTGCTTTACTTTTGTTCTTTATTTGATTTAGTGCTTTGATGTGTTTCATTTATGAGATTTTTGCATAAACTGCTTTAATTGCTATATTGTCTTACTGCTTTCCTTAAATTGGCATTCCGCTCATATTTCTTCCACTCTGGAAAATTGACACTATCACACACTACACGCGAGGTGTGTTTCAAGACCCGCAAATTTCTTTCAATCTACCAAATTTTAGGAGAGTTGGCGTATGCGTGAGTGACCGGACCATCCGGTGGCGCGTAGCCTTCTCACTCGAGTAGTCCGCTCGGGAACCTTGTGTCTAGTCGACCAAATCTTATAAAATTTAAGATAGAGCTATACCACCCTTTATTTTAAGTCATGCATGCATACATCTTAGGTGGGTTGATCCTTGGCATCAACTTCACAAATAAGAAAACCACCAAATTGTCGACGGGTCTCACAACCCAACGACCAATCAAAGATATTATGTGTAGCAGGATATTGATGGGCGGATCCAAGCCTAAACAGTATGCCAAAATCGGAAAATGTATATTCATTTTTTTATTTATTTTGTTATAGATGGAGTGCGTGCATAAGTCGAGGATGGTGAGTGGGATTAGAGCAAACTGAAAATATGGTGGACAAACTTTGACCTTGGCAGCCAAATGGCAATTAGGAGAAGATTAGGTTGCCTCGTTTCGTTGTTCGACATCTTCCCAGATCAACATTTGGTCGAGCACTAATCCATTTTGGGATCAGGATCGGGTTGTCTTGATTCGGAGATTTTGAGATGACTCCTACTTTGGAAGAAATCAACTATTTCACCAACTTGATCTACCAGGGTAGAGGACAAATTATCCCTTGACTGTCAATCAGGAAAGAAATTTCTCCGCTATTTAGGGCTAAAAACACTAAGAAACTCCTATGCTTTGAAAACAACTGGGTCTCAATGGATTATCTTTATGAGAGAATACGGTTGTCGAGGCAGTTACAAGACATTCAAAAATGAATTTTCTTGCACCCCGATCATTAGCGGACCAAACGACCCATTGCATTTCTTGTCGCCTTTCTAGGGTCTCACGATATTCCCGCTTGAGTATGGAAAGATCGGTACTGCATATGTTCCGTAGCACGGGCACTTTTCGAAGGAGCAAACGGAGCACAACTCACTTTGGCCCCTATGATCTTGGCAGAAATATTTCGGGCTTTAGGGAAATGTAAAAGAGGTGAAACAGGTTTCTTGAAGGTCGCAACCTTATTTTGCAGATGTGGGCAATGGAACACTTCTATCGGCCTTGAATATGGTCGACATATGCTTCAAATGAGTCGAACAAAATCGTCGACTTTACGACGAGCAAGCGATTCGTATCGCCTGTCGGCGTGAATGGTTGGTATGGGTTTTTGGCGTCCACTTTTTGTGAACAGATCCAATGGAAATACCCTTTGCTCCCGAATGCCAAGAAAGCCTACATAAGATGCAAAAGGCTTTATTATATTGAGCTTATCGGGTTGAAAGGCCTCCAACCTTACGCTCCACTCCGCATACTCCGACAGTTGGGACAAGAGCAGATAATTCCCCTCCGAGCAAATATGAGGATTTCTGAAATTCCATTCGGGCCGAATTTCATTGTCCCCAGAGCTAGGCAAGTCTTCGATGAATGGAACGATATTGACACAATAGACATTGGAGGTAGTCGGCGGGAGTACCCCGAATATCAGCGTGGCTCACGAGAGGATTGCGATGAATACAGGACCATAGTCTGATGGCGAGCAAGGTTTTGAAGATATCGGCACGACAATTTGGGTAAGGAATTTCGGCTCGGAGACACACGATCGTTACTGAAATGTGGCGACAAATGCAAAATATAGTGCAATATCTAGAGGACGCAGAGTCGGACCCAAAGCAATGTTAGGGTTCCCTCTTCATCTCGGTGATCAAAAGCAAGATTTAGAACACGAGCATAAATATCTTATGTTATCGACTTTATTATTGTACGCATTATTATTTCGGTAAAAAGTCAACTGTATTTCGACAAAAGGCATCACAATCTTTGGCTTGGATCAATTTATCAAGATCTTGCATATTTTTGCGTTTAAGCCTACCTCAGGCATAAAGGAGGCCCCATGCACATTAGGACGCGCATTTAATTTCCATATAATCTGCGCTACTTGTTTCTTGTTTTCCACTCTATACATGTTATTCAAAGCAATAATTATTCGTCTCATACTAACTTGGTTTGTTTCATTTTTAGAGAAGGTTTATTTTGCTCGCTTTATTTTCCAAAAGTTGATTCGCGTTGATTGAAGCGGCGGAACACCATTACTTCACGAGATCCAAGGCACAATCATCCGACAAAATGACTGATTCGAGGGCCGAACAAACCGGTTTGGGACTTGTCGCTCTTAGGAGGTGAACCAGAGACATCGGAAAGGAGAAATACTTCCGTCCCGGATGAATACCTCGCCCAACTCTGCGACAAATGGCAACTATGCAACCGAGATCGAACGGCTCAGGAATCTTACCAATCTTTCCATCGGCATCAACACTCCTTTGCTGAATAAGAGACAGCGCAATCGCACCACACACCTTTCCATCTCACGAACCATCATTCCCCCAGAACCTTCCCCGAAATCCCTTACCAAGCAGAACCAATCCTCAACTCGCCAGCCCACAACGTACCAATCCGCATCCTATCAACCCGCAGGCCAGTCCACAACAAAGCCCGCTACAAAATGACCCAGTATCCTTCACAGCTCCATATATACATCCAGCTCCACATACCCAAACTACCCCACTTGTCCAAAATATCCCTCCCACACTAAATTACCAGGCAACCCAACAAATACCAATGGCACACATCACTAACAAGCAGTATGTGCCACCGGTATATGCAACGGAAGCCCAACCTTCCACTTCTGCCATACCAAACATACATCATCAGGAGATAGACCAATATGAAGAGATGGAAAGGCAAGCAAGGATTAGAAATGATGAAAGTATGGCAAGGGAAATTCATAGCCTAAAAGAAGCATTTAAAAACATTCAAACCACTAAGGGGCATGAAGGACTCGAGTATGAAGATCTCTACATGCATCCCGACGTTCAGTTGCCTGTCGGGTATAAGGTGCCAAAATTTGACTTATTCGATGGAAAGGGAAATCCTCGCGCTCATTTGAGATCGTATTGTGACAAACTGGTTGGAGTAGGTAAGGACCAGGCCATAATAATGAAGTTGTTCATAAGAAGTTTGACAGGGGAAGCGCTCGACTGGTACACAAGCCAGGACCCGCGAAAATGGCATAACTGGGGCACAATGGCATAGGATTTTGTGGACAGGTTCAGGTTTAACACCGACACAGTCTTGGATAGATTTTATTTAATGAAATTGGAAAAAAAATCTACAGAGACTTTCAGAGAATATGCCATGAGGTGGAGGGCGGAAGCAGCAAAAGTTTAGCCCCCAATGGCGGAAAGTGAGATGACCACGCTCTTTGTGCAATCTATGAAGGATGCAACTTATTACGAAAAAATGATAAGCGTCATTGGACGGAATTTCTCTGAAGTGGTTAGGATGGGAGATTTCATAGAAGAAGGTATCAAACAGGGAGAATCACGAACTTAGCGACATTGCGGCGACAAGTAAGGCCATTGATCGGACTCATTCGGGGAGCAATTAAGAAGAGGAGGGATGGGCGTCCCTGTCATGGCGATCCAGGAACATAGGTCCAACCAAATGCCAACCTACCAAAGCCCGTCATCCCACCTCCCTACTATAATCAAAACACCCAAAATTATCACCTCCTACTATAGCCAAAGCACACAAAGCCCTCAGCCTTATTATCAACACTCGCCTACTCCCTACCCTGTCTATCATACCCAACCAATATATAGCCCACCACGAGCACCTACCTATAGAAATTCCCCACAGTATCAACCCACACATCCGCCTCAGCCGCAAACCCATCCACCAAATACTCCCAGACCCCGGGCAAATTACGAAAGAAGGCCAGTCAAGACATATACACCTTTAGTCGAACCTCTAGCCCAACTATACGAAAGATTGAGGACCGCAGGAATACTCCAACCCATCGCAGGGCATATCCCCAATCCTATTCCCAGGTCGTATGATGAAACTAAGCATTGTGCGTACCACTCGGGGATCACCGGACATGACACTGGAGTTTGTTTTGCCCTCAAAGACAAGATCGAGGCTTTGATCAAAGAGGGAATTATCCAACTGAAAGGACCTCCCCCTAATGTAAATAATAACCCTCTGCCAAATCATGACAATGCCAATATAAACATGATTACCGTTGGTGAAGAAAACAGTTTGGAAGGGACCATTGTGCCGGTCCGAACAGAAGAAAGGGTTGAATCATCGGCTTTGATCACCCCTATAATTACAGTTCAAGTGAGGGCACCGTTTGAAGTGGAAGTACTTCCTCCGAAATCGCGGATGGTGACGCCGTCTGTTGATACCAAAACTGCCCCTTGGAGCTATTCGATTGGGGAAAGGAGCAGGGGAAAGGAGAAACAAATTGTAGAAGTTGTCGTCGCTGGTATGACAAGATCCGGACGATGTTATGCCCCTGCAGACAATCCCAAAAACGTTGTAACAGTAGATCAAGTAGAAGAGTTCTGGAGGAAGATGCCAACCAAGGAGTATTCCGTTGTAGAGCAATTGAAGAAAACACCGGCTCAGATTTCTTTACTATCATTGTTGATGAATTCTCCGGACCATGGACGCGCTTTATTGGAAGTACTCAAAGAAGCTTATGTACCGAGAGAGACCACGGGCGAGAAACTCTCGGCCTTGGTCGGACAGATTTTAGAGGCCCATAAAGTCTCTTTTCATGACAAAGAATTGCCACCTGAGGGTTTGTGCCACAACAAAGCTTTGAACATAACAGTAAAGTGCATGAACAAGTTCATTTCTAAGGTATTGATTGATGGAGGCTCAGCCGTCAATATTTGTCCCGCGGCGACTCTCCGAGCCTTGGGAATTAGCATTGGAAAGATTCGCGAAAGTCATCTGAGAGTTAAAGTTTTTGATGGAGCCCAAAGGAGCGTTATGAGAGAAATGGATTTGACATTACAAGTGGGGCCCGTGGAGTTCGTCATGGAATTCCAAGTGTTAGACATATCTACCAGCTATAACCTACTAATGGGAAGACCTTGGATCCATGTGGCTGGTGCAGTTCCTTCTACCCTACATCAGAGTTTGAAGTTTGTTTGGGATCATCACGAGGTCGTGGTACACGGAGAAGGGAGCAATTCAATATGTCCCGAAGACGGATCCTATTTGTTGAAAGCGTAGATACACTGGATGGGTCTGTCTTCCATGTCGAGAAATTACATGTGCCTCCAAAGTGAAATATTGAAGTTACCAGGGTTCTCACAATGGTGGCCCAGAAATGTTGAAGAATGGCTTTAAGCGCCGGTCGAGGCCTCGGATTGAATTTAGAAGGTATGGTGGAGCCTGTTCACTTGCTCAAGAAGAAGGATACTTTCGGTCTCGGATACAAACCCACTTCTAAAGAAGTCTTATCACCAACCTCCGAAAGAAAAGGGACACTCCCTTGCCAAAGCCTGTTCCACCCTTGAATCAGTCATTCGTCAAAGCATATGCCGCTCAGAGTCGAATGAAGATGATGCAGACGACCTCGCGGAAGGACTCAAAAGCCTTTTATTGCGTAAGAAGAAATGGAATGCCATGTAATTCTGGATGATTTTGATGAAGGCCCAACTATTTGGGATGCAGAACGTGGAGATATTTTGAAAAATTGGACCTGTGCCCCCTGTTTCTCCGGGAAGCTTGGTAGAAATTACCTTAGTACTTTTTGAAACAATGCGATTCTAATTGAGGCTTGAATCGCATCTATGCATTAATGTGTTTTGCCTCCATCTTTTGAAAGCTTAAATGACAAATCCACATTTCTTTTGCTATTTAAAAATTTGTTTTGTTTACTAATTTTCTTTTCTCTTTCAAAGATGCAAACTAATAAATCATCGATAATGTGAATGTGACATGTAATGAAACAAACAAACAAAATCCAAACAATGAACAGGACTTGAAGAGTATGAGGAAGACTCGCAAACGGAAGAATTGTGATGAGGAATTGGAACATTTTGAGAATAAACCAAAGCCAAATTTAGAAGAAAGCGAGGCAATAAATTTGGGGATGCAGAAAATGTGAAAGAAACAAGAATCGGCGTCCATCTGAACGCCCCACAAAGGAAAGAACTGACGGGTGTTTTGAGACAGTATATCGGCGTATTTGCTTGGTGTTATGACGAGAGGCCAGGGTTGGGCACGGATATTGTTTCGCATAGATGGCCTAGCGTTCCATCCTACCCTCGGGTGAAACAAAACCAAGGAACCTCAAGCCTGATTGGAGCTTAAGGGTCAAGGAAGAGGTGTCCAAGCAATTCGATGCAAAGGTCATTCGAGTCACAAGATACCCCACTTGGTTGACCAACATTGTACCGGTGCCAAAGAAAGATGGAAAGATACGAGTGTGCGTGGATTATCGGGATCTCAACAAGGCGGTCAGAAGGATGACTTCCCTCTTCCAAATATTCACATACTCATTGACAACTGTGCAAAGCATGAATTACAATCATTTGTTGATTGCTTTGCTGGTTACCACCAAATCTTGATGGATGAGGAAGATGCAGAGAAGACAGCATTCACTACACCTTGGGGAGTATACTGTTATCGGGTAATGCCGTTCGGACTCAAGAATGCAGGTGCCACCTACATGAGGGCCATGACTACCATTTTTCACGATATGATCCACAAAGAAATAGAGGTCTACGTGGATGACGTTATTATTAAGTCGCGAAAGACTTCGGATCACTTGACGGATTTAGAGAAGTTCTTTGATCGGCCGAGGCGGTATAACCTAAAATTAAACCCTGCAAAATGTGCGTTTGGTGTCCCTGCTGGGAAGCTGCTAGGTTTCATCGTGAGTAGAAGAGGTATTGAATTAGACCCCTCGAAGGTAAAAGTTATTCAAGACTTGCCTCCTCCAAAGAGTCGAAAAGACGTGATGAGTTTCCTTGGTCGCCTCAATTACATCAGCAGGTTCATAGCACAATCAACAGTGATATGCGAGCCGATATTCAAGTTACTGAAGAAAGACGTTGCTACCAAATGGACGACGGATTGCCAACAAGCTTTTGATAGAATCAAAGAATATCTGTCTAACCCACCTGTTTTGGTACCTCCAGAGCCCGGAAGGCCTTTGTTATTATATCTGTCTGTGTTAGAGAACGCGTTTGGATGCGTGCTGGGACAACACGATGAAACAGGAAAGAAGGAGCAAGCCATATACTACTTAAGCAAGAAGTTCACGCCGTATGAAGCTCGGTATACTTTGCTGGAACGCACTTGTTGCGCCTTGACATGGATTGCGCAAAAGTTTAGACATTATCTGTCTGCATATACCACTTATCTCATCTCAAGGATGGACCCGCTCAAATATATTTTTCAGAAGCCCATGCCCACCGGGAAGCTAGCGAAGTGGCAAATCTTGTTAAGTGAATTCGACATCATATATGTCACCCAAAAGGCTATCAAAGGACAAGCACTAGCCGACCATCTTGCGGAAAACCCCGTGGATGAAGAATACATGCCTCTCCGGACTTATTTTCCTGGACGAGGAGGTCTTGTTTGTTGGAGAAGACATCTCGTAAGAGTACCGGGTTGGAGAATGTTCTTCGACTGAGCCGCAAACTTCAAAGGGTTGGTATTGGAGCAGCTTTGATTTGAGAATCAGTCAACACTACCCAATTCGCAAAACTCCGATTTCCATGCACCAACAATATGGCGGAATATGAAGCTTGTGTACTCGGACTTAGAATGGCCGTTGATATGAACATTCAAGAACTGTTGGTTATAGGTGATTCGGACTTATTGATTCATCAGGTGCAAGGCGAATGGGCGACCAAGAACGGGAAGATACTTCCTTACCTGCATTGCGTGAAAGAATTATGCAAAAAATTCAGCAAGATAGAATTCAAGCATATCCCACGTACTCAAAGCGAGTTCATTGTGACGCTCTGGCAACACTGTCCTCCATGATTCAACATCCGGATAAGAACTACATTGATCCCATCAAGGTGAGCTTATCGGATCAGCCGGCATATTGTTTCAATATAGATGGAGAGTTGGATGGAAAGCCTTGGTACCACGACATTAAGAGATATCTCAAGATAGGTGAATATCCAGAAGGCATAACCAGTATACAAAAGAGGACACTTAGGAGGTTAGCAAACCATTTCTTCCTAAACGGAGAGATCCTTTATCGGAGGACTCCAGATCTCGGTTTGTTAAGATGTGTTGATGCTCGAGAGGCAAGCAGTTTAGTTGAAGAGATACACGGAGGCACGTGCGGGCCTCATATGAATGGCTTCACTTTGGCAAAGAAGATTCTGAGAGCAGGATACTTTTGGATGACCATGGAAACAGATTGCATCCACTTCGTGCAAAGATGCCATCGATGTCAGATTCATGGCGATCTAATCAAGGTGCCTCCTAACGAACTCAATGTGACGAGCTCTCCTTGGCCATTCACAGCTTGGGGCATGGATGGCATTGGCCCTATCGAACCTGCCGCATCAAATGGACCGCAGATTTATTCTAGTGGCAATTGACTATTTCACAAAGTGGGTAGAAGCATCGTCCCACAAGTCAAGAACAAAGAAAGTGGTAGTTGATTTTGTCCGCAATAACATCATTTGTCGATTTGGAATCCCCGAGTCGATTATAACGGACAATGGAGCTAATCTCAACGATGTCGATGAATGAAATATGCGAAAAGTTTAAGATTACTCACCGCAATTCCACTCCATACCGACCTCGGATGAACGGAGCGGTCGGGCGACCAACAAAAACATCAAAAGAATACTACGAAAGATGATTGATAATTACAAGCACCGGCATGAGCATTTGTCCTTGGCACTTTTGGGATATCGCACTACGCCAGGACTTCTCTTGGGCAACGCCGTATCTATTGGTCTATGGAGCGAAGTGTGTTACGGCGAAGTGGAAATACCATCTTTGGGAATTATCCAAGAAGTCGAATGAACGAAGCGAAATGGATACGAGAATCAGACGAACAATTGATCTTGATTGATGAAAAGCGATTGAACGCGATGCCACGGACAACTTTATCAAAACAGAATGGCCAAAGCTTTCAACAGAAAGTAAAACCAAGGACTTTCGAACCGGGCAATTGGTGCTAAAGCGAATATTCCCGCACCAAAATGAAGCTAAAGGAAAATTCGCACCTAGCGGCAAGGGCCTTATATGGTTCAAGGTGTTGGTGGGGAGCATTAATTCTAGCTGAAATGGATGGTGAAGTATGGCCAAAAGCTATCAACGCGAATGCAGTGAAAAGATACTACATTTAGGATTTTTCTATGTAATGCATTTCTTATGTTGTAAAAGTTGCGCTCCCTGGCGGGATACGCAAAGAACCCATGTCGGGTTCCGTTTCCTAGATTGCAAATTTCCCCAGAAACACATTTCTTTGTAACATGAACTACGTTATGACCTGATTCCCTCGGCGGGATACGTAGGCGGCCACATCGGCTTCGGTCCCATTTTAGAAAATCCTTACAATCCCCTTTTGCTTGTAATGAACTACGTCACGACCTGATTCCCACATGGGGATACGTAGGCGGCCTAAATCGGCTTCGGTCCCACCATTAGGAAATATTTTCTCCTCTATCTCACAAATGACAAAATGCACCCATCTGATCACCCTGATAGGGCAGACAAGCAATCTACACAAGACTCGTTTGTCCGTTCAAAAGATCGTCATTCTCACATATCAGAAACTGGGGCATTTTTAAGGGATTACTGCCAGAGGACGCCGATAAACATGGAAAAGCATCGGCAAACTAAGTCTTCAGCCAGAAGAATTTTGGATAGGACGTTTGCTTTGTTTCACCGCATGTCACTGCTCGACAGACATTTATATATATATATATATATATATATATATATATATATATGCAGTATTTCTTATAAGCAAATTATTTTTCAACAAACATTTTCATCAAAATTCGATAGAATTTTTATATTTCTATTTTTCAAGATGCATTTCTACAAATTGTTTTCGAATGTTTTCATTAACAGCTGGCCAAGACTGGGAAGCAGAGAGGGGCTACGGGTCCGAGTTAGCAGGACATGCGAATACCAGGGCCGAAGCTACAAAGTCAACGCGAATCAACTCCCCCCCCAAAACTCATAAATTTATTTGAGTACAGGTTCTTCAGGTCGAAAACAGCAGGGAAGTTGCAACATTTATGAGCAGATTCGCAAGGGCCTCCGCATCGCAACTCACTACAAGAATCACTTTCATGTTTGGAGATTGTACAAAGACGTCATGCTAAACTACATATCCCCAACCGTGTTGTGTCCACGCGAAGAACGGTATTTCGACTTACAGGGTCGCATTCTCATCTACTCAACTTTTGCATCGCTTATGTCCACACATTAACTATCATGGCATGGCAATAGGGCCCCACTTTACATTACGTCAACACGACGACACAAATCAGGCGCCCACCTTCTAATGCGGGTATGTTTAAATCAGGCGCCCACCTTCTAATGCGGGTATGTTTTAAATCAGGCGCCCACCTTCTAATGCGGGTATGTTTAAATCAGGCGCCCACCTTCTAATGCGGGTATGTTTAAATCAGGCGCCCACCTTCTAATGCGGGTATGTTTTAAATCAGGCGCCCACCTTCTAATGCGGGTATGTTTTAAATCAGGCGCCCACCTTCTAATGCGGGTATGTTTTAAATCAGGCGCCCACCTTCTAATGCGGGTATGTTTTAAATCAGATGCCCACCTTATAATGCGGGTATGTTTTAAATCAGCGCCCACCTTCTAACGGGTATGTTTTAAATCAGCGCCCACCTTCTAATCTGGGTATGTTTTAAATCAGCGCCCACCTTCTAATCTGGGTATGTTTTAAATCGACGCCCACCTTCTAATCGGGTATGTTTTAAATCAGGCGCCCACCTTCTAATCTGGTATGTTTTAAATCAGCGCCCACCTTCTAACGCGGGTATGTTTTAAATCAGCGCCCACCTTCTAATCTGGGTATGTTTTAAATCAGCGCCCACCTTCTAACGCGGGTATGTTTTAAATCAGCGCCCACCTTCTAACGCGGTATGTTTTAAATCAGCGCCCACCTTCTAACGCGGGTATGTTTTAAATCAGCGCCCACCTTCTAACGCGGTATGTTTTAAATCAGCGCCCACCTTCTAATGCGGGTATGTTTAAATCAGCGCCCACCTTCTAACGCGGGTATGTTTTAAATCAGCGCCCACCTTCTAACGCGGTATGTTTTAAATCAGGCGCCCACCTTCTAATGCGGGTATGTTTTAAATCAGGCGCCCACCTTCTAATGCGGGTATGTTTAAATCAGGCGCCCACCTTCTAATGCAGGTATGTTTTAAATCAGGCGCCCACCTTCTAATGCGGGTATGTTTTAAATCAGGCGCCCACCTTCTAATGCGGATATGTTTTAAATCAGGCGCCCACCTCCTAATGCGGGTATTTAAATTTCAGTCAGGCGCCCACCTCCTAATGCGGGTATTTAAATTTCAGTCAGGCGCCCACCTTCTAATGCGGGTATTTCAATTTAAGTCAGGCGCCCACCTTCTAATGCGGGTACTTTATTTTAAAGTATAAACAGGCGCCCGCCAACGACATCATCTGCACAACATTAAGCAACGACATCATTTCAACTTACAAAGTCATATTCTCACATACATATCTTATGCAATCAAGTATACACTAACTTTTATTTTAGCTCTGGTCCACAGGAATTGAATCGGCGGAGCTTTCAAAGATAACGTGGAACTATATCTCACGGCGAACCAAGGCAATTTGGTCAAACGACCTACTTGAACGTCGATCCGCTCTTTCCCATTAATTTCTCAGATCTGCGATGGTGTCATCCTAAGTCGACACTGGGCATTGTTTCTTGAATGTGCACCATCTTTTTGCAACTTCTATACCCCTCGGGATTCTATTTCTTACCATGCAGTCCCGATGATCGGGACAAAATTGGCTACTCAGTCAACTTCTTTGGCCGAAAACTCTTTCATCGTCTCCGTCCAAAGAGGGGCATCTGTTGACACCCAATTTTGTCCCATCTATTATGATTTTATTCGTAATTTTTAATATTTTGACACTTTTAAAATAATTTTAAAATATAGGCATATATGTATATATCCTCGTATTATTATTATTATTCGCATATTTTATATCATTTGCATTTTATACTAATCATAAGTTTTATCCGAAAATTCTATGTTATTTTATTCTCGCAAAATTGCATCGCATTTCCTTTTTTTTAAGCATTAAACATCTTGCAAAAATTATATTTTATTATTATCACGTCGTTATGTTATTTTAAATAATTCACATCTTTTACAAAATAAGAAAAAATATATATTTTTTAATATTAAACCCCTCTTATATATTTTTTAAATCCATAACCCATTTTTATTTCCTAACCCAATACAATTTCTACCCAACCCAAACTAAAACCCATTTTTCGTCCAAGCCCAATCCCCAAATTAAATTCCCACAACCCCAATCCCAAAATAAACTCCCAAGCCCATTCCCTTATTTCACCCTTCCAACCGGACCAGCCCAACTCCCCAATTAAATTCCCACCAACCCAAATCGCCCCAGGCCCAATAAGGCCGACCCACAAGCCCAAAACCCACCCCTTTTAATTCCTCCATACCTAAAATCAAAAGAACCCAAAAAAACCTTTCTCTTCCCTTATACCCAAATCGACCGGCCGCACACCCCGTACCCCCAACCCCACACGCCGGTCGCCTCACCCACTGCCACCACCAACTCCCTGCCACCAAACCCTGACACCACCACACCCCTCCCATCACTTCACCATACCCATACCCTTAAAATCCGCTTCCAAAATTCAGAAAATCTTTACCTTTAATTCAAATTTCAAACTCACTTCGACGAGGTGAACGTTGGGGGGGGGGGGAAACCCACCTATAAATATCCCCCTTGTTCTTCATTTAAAGGGGTCCGAAAATCTGTCTTTAAAGTCGATTTTTTAGAGTTTTTGGGGTCGATTTTAAGTCCGAAAATTTATGTTTATGAGTCCGAAATTTTCTTAAAGGTTTTACTTTTTACTTTGTTTGTGTTCTTCACTATTGGGAAGATTCCGGATTTCAAAAATCCGAAATCTACTTAAGAGTGTTTGTTCTTGCATATGTTCTTCAACTTAAAGGTTCAAAATATAGGTCGAAATTATTGGTTTTTTTGGTGTTGAAGAATCTGGAATTTGTGCCATTTTCCACTGTTTTTTTCGGTTCCGGGTCGGGTCACTTCCGGGTCTTGTCAAAAGAAGTAAAAAGCAGCATTCCAAAATCAGAAATTCAGCATCCAAAATCAGAATTCTGAAATCGCAAAAATCAGAATTCCAAAATAACGTCTCCGAGAGGATTCGACGATTCGAAACACGCCTCGGTTCGCTGCCCGGAGAAGGTCAGTAAATACAAATTCCTCTCAGTATGTTTTCTGTATTTTTATGTGTTTTGTTGTTAATTATGTGATAAGATAGGCATTTTTGCTATTTTGTTCATTATTGTGTCAAGTATGTTAGCTGGTTTAATTGGCAATTAATGTTTAGAAATGCTTTCCTAGTATTATCAGATTTATACTTAATATGGTAAGAAGCTTTGTGTGTGTGTTGATTTTACGGACATCGTGTGATCATATTGGATTCGAATGTTGAATCATACTTATTTTGCTGAGTCTACTGAACTGATAACACACTTGCCTTACCTGTTTAAGTGTTAAAAGGCCTCGATATTAACATGTGAAGTCTCCCAAGTTATCTTGTATCATGTCCTACCTCTAGAGTTTGCTTGAATGACATTTACATTAGTGATTTGCATTATTTGAACCAGTTTATACCCTGTTAAGCCATAGTTTCTAATGCATTCCATATGTGGTTTGTGATTATGTTTCATGAAGGAAGCAGGTATAGGGTATAGTCCAAATGTTAAAACTGCTTAAGTGAATAGAAAAATCTAAGGAATGGTTTAAACTTAGGGATATGAAGGTCTTTGATTCTTATTGAGTTATGCATTATCTACCTGTGAGTGTGGGTTGTCTTTTCTTGCTATGAATCTGAATCACAAGCATGCCTATCTACGTCAAGCAGTTTGTTGAGTAAAGGACATGTTGCGGTTAATTCTAGTTTTGTTCGTGTTGCTACTGCCAAGTTCCCTCTGATGTATGATAAAAAAGAAGGAGTGATTATATGAGACTGCAATGATTTTTGATTTCTTGCTAAGGTTATAAACTGGTTCTGTCTTTCTGATTCTTGATTAGGCTTGACCTAAAAATCAGGAAACATGCTATCTGATCTAGAAAAGTTGCCCTAAGTTCTCTGTGTCAATATATGTTGCTTGTTCCTTTAATATTTGATGTCTTATACATGGATAAGATAACATAATTTGTTTGACTTGGTGTTGAGACATCTGGGTATTCTTTCTTGTTATGCCTGGATCTACTCTTCATACATGCACTGGCCTGATATTAGTGCAATTGTTTCATTTCTCTTGTTGGAACTGAGTCTGCTCATTCTGCCTAATGCTAATTCTGCCTAATGCTAGTGTGTGCTATCCATTAAGTGTCAAGATGTCTCATCCTTTAAGGTGAACCTCCTGAATCAGGACATGCCACTGACTTGCCTAGTTTGGTTCTACTTAGACCATGCCTAGGCTACTATTTGGACCATTTTGTGCTATGACAGGTGTACCTACATGTATGCTAGCCTGATTAAACAGTGTTCTGCCCCAGTATGTTACATTGACTAGTGTACAGCATGAATATGTCCATATATGTGTAATTAGACCACCAGTGGTTCTGTATAGTCTAAGACATTATTCCTAAAGAGTCAATTAACTATTTCTGCATGTTAGTTATGTTTTGATGAACTGAATACACCTTTGCCTTGCCTAGTAAGTCTAATAAGTATGATATGTTATGAGTTATTCCTCTAAGTGTCAATATGTCCAATACATAACAAAAAATGGTCTTGTGTGCTTAGTATAGCTTAAATGATTCTGTACCTCTTTGAAATTTTGTCCTAAATAGATATTTGCCCATCTCCATGTCCTAAAATGTCTTCTGAACTAATCATCTATATGTCTTTATCTATCTAAATGCTAGACTGCATCCATGACAGCATATAATTCCTTCTGAGTCATTTGGTTTACCATATTAGTATGTTAACTGATTTGTGCACATGTGTGTATTTAGCCAGTCCCGAATTGATAGTTCCCTTATTTGAAATCTTTTTTATTATATTGCTTTGCTGGCTGAAATTCGAGGCAAGCTTTGGGTTGGGTTTAGCCTTCTTCGATAGCCTGTCATGCCTAAGGTTCAAGAAGCCTTTTGAATCTTGTTGCGGCATCGGAAATGAATGGTGGTAGCCCCCCTCTTTGTCTTCTTATCTTTCAAATTTGAAGTTTAGAGTGACTGGTCTTTAAGTTTACCTTCCCCTTTATGTCTTTGCTGTGCTACCAATAGTTGTGGTATCCAGCTGCACCTTGAGATTCTGGATATATGTCATCTTTAAATAATTCTAGTTATGGGTTTTGTTGCATTTTGGTCTTGATTACGAGGCGCCCGATTCTCGCAATACTTGGGCTGATCAACGCACTTTTGAGCCATTATTCGCTGCTGCGTTTGCCGCGCATACCGCCGCAATCTGGACCATTTACACTTCTTTTCGGAAACATTTTCTTGCTGCATTTTGAGCCCATTTGATGTCTTATCACCGCTGTGTTTTTAACACAATTGTCGCTGCTTTTTCTTGGCTAAAAGCTCGCTACTTTAAATTTGTTTCGGACAGCCCATCGCTTCGCGTTTCTAACCCACTCTGCGTTATTTTTAAACCCAATTCTTTGTTGTTTTCTCGGCTGAAAAAGTGGTTTAAAACCGCTTTGGACAACCGCAATATTTCGACTTTCTTGTTTCTTGTTTTGAATAAATACCGCGTCTGTTCGGTATTGTTTTTCTGTTTGATTTGCTCTGTTTGATTCTTGTTTCTTGTTTTATCATTTTTACTGCTTTTAAATCGAACAATCGCGCTTTTCAAACATTGCTTTCTGTTCCAGTCCTTTGTTTGACATTCAAATTACCGTTCTCTTTGTTTCTTGTTTTAAACTAGACACCGCGTCATTTTCGAGCTGTTTTTCCTCTGCCTCTGTTTTTACGCTCACATCGCTCTGCTTCTTTGTTTACATTCGATTTAAAATTTTCTTGATTTGAACACGATACTACACCGCCGATGAAAAATACCCGTCGATTTTGAGGCCTCCACAGTTGCAAAGACGGAAATATAACTTTTGGGCAATGATGAAGACTTAAACCTTTATTTCATCCAAGATCAACATGTTTAGTAGGCGAGGTGACTAAAATAACCAACAAGTTATATATTCGCAGCCACGACGTGATTATAGTGATCTTTTCTATTTCACCCGAGAGACCGACACGTTTAGTAGGCGAGGTAATCAAAATAACCACATTAGTCATATGTTTGCAGCCACGACGTGATTGGAATGGTCTTTTCAAAATTTAAGTCTGAGCCCTCCGTAATCAAAACATTCACTGTTTTGAATGCGGATATGGAGTTATTTGTATTTAACTGTTTCTAATCGTTTGTTTTTGACTTGCGAGGTGATTAAAGTAAATAACGACGAATTATTCCTCGGAGTTTATTTATTTTATTTCTTTCTTTAATTCAGCTTTATCACGCTTTGTATTGTAATATTATTTATCGCACGTATGTAACTATTGAAAAGCTTAGAATATGCAAACTTAGGATTAATTCATAAGGTAGTTTAAGATTTGAAACCCGTCGCTAGTTTATTTATTTTAGGCTCGTCACGCGTATTCAAAATTTTCAAAAACAACTTTGTCATCTTTATTTGCTTTATTAATCATTCCGGATAAGTTTATCTTTTGTCAATTTACAATTCAATGATTTCCAAAATTTTACTTCTTTGATAGTATAAATAAATTATTGTCACAAAATACATATTTTTCAAAACTTTACATGTATCTTTCTTTTTATGTCATCTGAATACGTACTTGTATAAAATGCATCATTTACTAATTATTTGCAAATATCTTTTAAATCTATTATACTTGTAAAACATGCATTTTTCTAGCAATAATTAAACTGCGTTTGACCGGATAACCGCAAGTTAGCGGATCTTAAAGGATGCCTAAACCCTTCCCTTTAGGATAATAAAGAACCCTTACCTAGAATCTCGCTAGTTTCGCAGACCTTAAAATTGGAGTTTACATTGCAGCACTTAGTTTAAATATTTAGGTGTCCTAATTCACCGTAAAAATAATTAGGTGGCGACTCCTCAACCCCTTTTACCCAGGAATCACCGGACACGTCCGCGCTCCGCTTTGACCCGAGCAGGTCAAAATAGGGCGCGACACTGGGCCACACACGTGCTACAATGGCAATTACAATGGGAAGCAAGGCTATAAGGCGGAGCGAATCCAGAAAGATTGCCTCAGTCGGATTGTTCTCTGCAACTCGGAAACATGAAGTTGGAATCGCGGATCAGCATGTCGCGGTGAATATGTACCTGGGCCCTGTACACACCGCCCGTCACACCCTGGAAATTGGTTTCTCTTGAAGCATCGGACTAATGATCACCCATGACTTCTGTGGCACACTAGTGCCACAAAGGCCTTTGGTGGTCTTATTGGCGCATACCACGGTAAGGTCTTCGATTGGGGTGAAGTCGTAACAAGGTAGCCGTAGGGGAACCTGTGGCTGGATTGAATCTTTCGCGATGAAAATGCACTCTTCCCCCAACTTTCCTACATAGGGGGCACCGCCTGCTTCCACTGGTGGCGGGCGGGCGAAGGGTCCAAAGGACACGTAGCCGGGGGCGAGTCCAAAATCAAATTATTCCATTTTCCTTCTTGTTCATCAATCGGAAATCAAGACAAACCAGGCACTACGGTAAGACATGGAAATACCCGATCCAAAGTAATGTGCTATCTACTTGTCCAAAAGGCCAAGCCAATGTAACCCAAAAGGAAGAGTTTCAGGAAAGTAAGGAATAAGGCATTCGAAAGGCCGACCACTATCTCATAGGCATTCCGGTGGTAAATCCGATGACTACACGACTCTATACCAAGTCATGAGCGATAGCGAAGCCAAGCATGGATGATATTGTTCTTACTGCCTTATCTGATGAGTTGAAAAATGAGATCATTGCACTGCGTAAAACTAAATTTGCTATGACTAACTTGGGGAAATTGAGGTTACTTCTTGGGGATATCAGTGACTAGATCTGCAGATACTATATTTCTGTGTCAGCGTAAGTATGCAGAGGAGATTGTGTACTGGGCTAAAATGGCGAACTGCAAGTTCATGCCCACTCCGGTTGAATCTAAATCAAAGCTCAATGGTGATGGTGATACAATGTCCAATCCCACTCTTTATAGGAGTCTTGCAGTTGCACTTCAATATCTTACTTTCACCAGGCCTGATATTGCTTATGTTGTTCAGTAGGTGTTTTTTTATGCATGCGCCCCTAGGGACCCTCATTTTACTGCTCTTAAGCGTATCATTCGATACGATAATGACACACTTGATTATGGATTGCATCTATACCCCCTTTGCACCAATTAGGTTTTTATCATATACGGATGCAGATTGGGCAGGCTGTCCGGACACGCGACGCTCCACCTCCGGCTACTGTGTGTTCTTATGGGATAATCTCATTTCATAGTTTGCAAAGAGGTAAGACATCATATCCCGTTCGAGTGTAGAAGTAGAGTATAGAGGCGTTGCAAATGTTGTTGCTGAGATCTGCTGGCTCCGAAACCTTCTTTTGGAGCTCCAGTGTCCCTTGCGTAAGGTGTCTATGGTGTACTGTGATAACATATCCGTGATATATTTATCTCATAATCCGGTTCAGCATCAGTGAACCAAGCACGTTGAGATGGATTTACATTTTGTTCGTGAGAAGGTTGTTATCGGTCATGTTAAGGTGTTGCATGTGCCTTTTTCGTATCAGTATGCGGATATCTTCACCAGAGGACTTCCTAGACAGCTATTCCTCGACTTTAGATCCAGTCTCAACGTCCAACCTCCTTCCGCTCCGACTGAGGGGTGTATTAGTGAATATTAGAAAATATTCCTCATATATTTTGTAATTATTAGTGTTGTATAATTATGATAGATATAAGATCCCTATTGTATTAGGATCCACATGATACACACTATATATATTTGTATTTAGTGAGAAAGACTCTCTAAGGGAGATTAATACAATATTACAAGAATAATGTAATGACTAATTAAGGGTTTGATCAATATGAATAATAAGCCCCATTTAACATGACCTTAAAAATTGAACCTAGACAGCATTTCTTTTTGAGATATTAAACATAGTTTTAACAATGGTTTCCACAATATGTGCTTATCCAGAAGGTTTGTCGACTGATCATTTTGGAAGGACTTACATTATAAGAGATTGTAATATATTTTACATCAGTATATTTTAATATGTTATGATCAATCAGATCAATCATTTTTTAAAATTAAGAAATTATCAAATCAAAACTATTTTAGATACTTAAATTTGTTTGTTGTTACATTATATTCTTATTTATTTGATGGTGCAAAACATAACATTGACCTAATATACATAGCTTACCTTCGGAATTTTAGCAACATTTTTAGTGTACATCCCTTCTTATGGGAATTGTTTTACACACTAAATATTTTTTCGAGTGACACGTGTAATCAATTTAAAAGAAAAAACACTTAAATTAAACGTATACCCCTGATTTAAAAAGTTCTCTAACATTTTCATCTTCTTAATCTTCCCAATTGCCGCCACCTCTTTTCCACCATAGTAATTAGCATGGTCAACTTTGCCTCCTCCCCCTTTATCTCTTTGTCTTTTCAACTTCTCTTCTTTCATTTTTCAAATTTATAAATATCATTTTGTTTCTTCAAACAAAAATAGAATTAAAAAATGGTTTCCATCACCTAACCCCTTACCACAATCACCATCACTATCTATTAATCAGACTTTGTTTTTACATCAATTAACTAAGAATACGAAAAGTATAAAGATTGCATAAATATAATAACAGAAGTATTGTAAAAATGAGTATATCAACAAAACATTTTAGTAAGGAAAGCACTCATCCAAAATTGACCTACTTCAAGTCTTCAACTAACCCTCTGTTTGGATGGTTATTTCCCGTGGTTCATTAATGTACAACACGGTATAGTATAGTATGGTATTATATTGTATTGTATTGTATTGTATTGTACTGTATTAATAAACACAATATTTCGATAGACTGTATTGTTTGTTGTGGTTTAATGATATTTTTATTGTGTATAATAACATATAAGTTTACAAAAATATCCTTAACCCCGAATTACAAATTAGTTTTTATATATTAACAAAATTAAGATAGAGAATAAAATGAGAACTTTAAAATATAAGTAGGTGGTGGATGGTGATGGTGGAGGGGTGGGTGGTACGGGGGTTGGGGTTAGTGGGGGTAAGTGATGGTGAGAAGTCATGAGTGGTGGTGGGGTGGGGGGTTGGTGGGGTAAGGGGTGATGGTGAGGAGTCCATGGGTGGCGGTGGGAATGTGGGGGTGGTTGGTTGGTGGGGTGGGGTGGTGGTGAGGGGTCGTGGGTGGTGAGTGGTAGTGTGGGGGTGGGAGGTAGAGGGTGGGGTTTGGGTGTGATGGAGGGTGTGTGTGGTAGGGTGGTGGTGGAGTGGGTGGCAGGAGGGTGGGGGGGGGGGTGGGAGGTGTGATAGAGGTGGGGTGAGATATAAGGAAAAGATGAAAGACATAACCACGCAAAAATCATCAAATTCGTGGTTATAAAAATTGAATTTTTACATGGTTATTAAACCACATAATTATAACGGGTTTACAATATCATACAACATAATTTTAAGAATAATAAAAATAAACATGATTTATAAAAAAATAATATAATAATAAACCACGGGAACAACCATTCAAACATGGGGTAAGGAAATAGCTTAAAGCATAGACGGTCTATCTTTCTTTGAATCAATAAAAAATAGTTTATAACTTTTTTCTGTTCAAGAAGAATTCATTGTATAAAATTTTTGTTGGCATCGAAATATTCAGGGCGTCATGCGAAAGATAATAATTATAAATTTTTAACGACGATAAATGAGACAACAAAGAAAATATACAAAAAAGACATAATATTCAAATATGATTTGATAAAATGATCTACATATAAAACTACTAATATAAAAACATGAAAACTATTGAGATAAGATCTTCCCCTAAACGAAACTCTCTAAACGACTACATTATGGATGCTATTATGTTATGTCTAAGAATACAAGATTTTCTACTTATAAAAGTCAAAAACTTCTCCTACAAGAAAATAATAATTATGGTAGAGTCCTTTTTCTACAAAGAAACCCTTTTCCACCAAGAAATTCTTTTTGAAGTAAAACACGGTTATGGTAGAATCTAAATAAGGTAGAAAATTCTGGACAAATCCTAACAATTCTCCCCTTGACCTGAATTTTTTGACAAAATAATCTTGATTCTCTATCTTGATATAATCTTCATCATTGCTGCTTGATATGTTTAAAAATGGAGTTCTTGCGAGTTAAACGTATTGGAGCCTTTTCGGTTTAAAAGTTTTTGGAGTCGGGTTAAAAGTATTGGAGCCCTTGCGGGTTTAAAATGAGTCTTTTGCAAGTTTAAAACTGAGTCATTTGCAGGGTTAAATAGTTTTTGTTTTTTAAAGATATGCCAGCATGTAGGGGTGTGCGAAATTGGTTCAACTGATAAACCAAACCAATAAAAATGCTATTGCTTTATCGATATTGGGTTATCGATTTGTAAACGGTTTTGTGAATTATTTTATTGGGTTTCAGTTTGATTTTCGATTTTAAGGATTTAGTTAATGGTTAAATTGATAATCCAATAAATTTATATTAAAAATATTTTTTATCCTTTATTATATAATAGTGACTTTAAATTTTAATTCATAAATGAAAACCCCATTTTTAAATTCTTACTACATGCTTACTTATTCTATCAATTCTCAATTCGCTCATCTTTTTTACTTTTATTATTTAGAATGCATTAAGCACTTTAAAACATTATAATTTGATGATTTGATGCTTGATTGCTACATTGCCTTTTATATTTTTGTCTTGTAATTTGTATAGATTTTTATGCATGAAGGCAGTACATATATGAACAAATGAAAGCAAGATAAAGCGAAAAAAATTAGACGGACATTTTCTTATTGGTTAAATAAAAAACCGAACAGTTAAGGACCAAAAAACGATAAATCGAAAATAAATAACAAATATCTATCGACTTGGTTATTAGTTTAGCGTATTTACAAATTGAAAATTGATAAACCAAACCGATAATACATAAAACCGAACCGAACCGACCGATAAGCACTCCTAGCAGCAGGATTGTTGAAAATATCATTAAAACGTTTTTTACTCTCCACATGTAGTCGCTCTGATTTCTCTCTCTCTTATTTGATAAAAAAATCTTCATTATCGTCAATAGGCTGCAACTTGATATAAATCTGCCTTGAACTTGTCTTCAACATCGTTGAACCATTAGCTGAACCACTGGCGCTGATACCACTTGTTGGGATCGAAATAATCAGGGCGTCATGTGGAAGCTAATAATTGCAAACCTTTAGCGATGATAAATGAGACAACAAAGAAAATATATTAAAAAGACATAATATTCTAATATGGTTTGATGAATTGATCTACATATAAAAACTAATATAAAAATATGAAATTTTTTGAGAGAAAATCTCTCCCTAAATAAAACTCTCTAAACGACTACATTGTGGATGCTATTGTGTTATGTCTAAGAATAAAAGATTTTCTACTTATAGAAGTTCAAAACTTCTTCTACCAGAAAATGATAAATATGGTAGAGTCTTTTTTCTACAAATAAAGTCTTTTCCATCAAGATATTATTTTTGAAGTACAACAATTATAATAAAATTCAAATGAAATAGAAAATTCAGGACAAATCCTAACAAATCTCACATTACCCAACAATGACAATATATAATCTTTCACGCATCCTACTCTTTCCAATGCTTTATTGATTAGGATATTGAAGTGTCCACCCAAATAATTAGGACACGTTTGATCATGAAAATTATTCAATTTTTTACAAATAATTTTTTACTTTATTTCAAAATCAGTATTTAGCAATGAAAATTTCAAATTCAACTAAGGTTGCATGGATTCCAAGTTTGAAAAACAGCTTATAATTTGTTTTCCAATTCCATCTTTAGAATTCCAAATAAAGTGATTTATTCTCTCCTTTATCAATAGTATAATCAAGCACAATTCCATCTTCAACTTCAACTTTATAAATTTTAAATAAAGTAAAACCTATTTTAAATGTATGACCAAATGTCTAAATAGAAAATGTAAAGCCACAAAGTCATGATTTCAGCACCACCATCTTTCCCATCTCCTCCCCGTTTGTTTTTCGGTTGCTTTCTCCTCCTCTCCTTTTCTTCATTTTCTACTTGAGACAATGTTTGATGAATAAAAAAATATCCGTGAAAGCGGGATTTATAATATAAATTTCACCACAAGTTTGGAAGGCAAACTATTTATTCAGCCCACGAATATTTGCTTCATATACACATCCTCGTCTGCTGCTTCATATACACACTTTGTCTGCTGATGAGCATTTTATATACACACTTTAATTTCACCTTGCTGAACTACTTCAAGTTTCTCATAAAACATGTCCATAGAGAAAGGAAGACTTAATCCGCGCATGTAAAGTTAGAATCGACCACAAATAAGGGTGGGATTTTGTAGGGCGGCTCAATGAAATATGTAATTTAAATCCATACCATAATAAGAGGCTTTAGGTTTTTAAATAATTTTTATATATAGCAAGGGTATTAGAACCATCTTGCATGTACCGTGATCATTCTTTGGCTACTTGAACTTTAATCAGTATAAGTATAGTTAACTCTACTCAATAAAACTTAGATAATGTCTTAAAGAAAAATTCAAGGGTAATTGCAATGCTTTTCTAAAATTCTCATGTTTAATCATCTCAACTTTTTACCTTTAGTGGAAGAATGTAAAAATACTTTCATACATGTCGAATAGTTTAAATAAATTTTGAAGTAAAAAACATTATTTGATATGTTGTACATGAAACTAATCAATTCTAAAAGATACTTCAAGATACGTAGTTTCATTATCAATATCGTCATTATATTGCCTCTTTCCTCATAATCTTCTTTTATTAAAACATTCAGGCTCATTCATCTAAATTAATGGCTCAAACTCGTAACTTACTGCGCCTCCTGATCATACGACAACTTTATCAATTACGCCAAAAAGCTCCCTTCATATTTTTACTAATGACTTCCTAAATGATGACCTAAATCCCCTTCTAATTCATCACTTACAAAATCAGTCGTCACCATCATCGGCATCCGGTCCCATCACTGTCGTCCCGAGGCGGGCAGTCCACTCAACCCCGCAAGAGGAGCCCCGGAATAGCCCTTCTCGGCCTTCCCTCTCGGCTAACCCCCCTCTCCCAAACACCATCGCCGAGTCTCATTACGCTCTTACTCCCGGGCCTATTCCCGATCTTTCTGCCACGTCTCGGCCACCCCTTCCCCCGTTCCTCGTAATCTGAAAGATGACTTGTCCGATGCTGACATGGCATACATCTTACTATATGTTGATGATATCATCATCACTACATCTTCTGATGCACTTCGTCGATCCATTATGTCACTCCTTTCGTCTAAGTTTGCTATGAAGGATTTGAGCCCCTAAGCTATTTTTTGGGCATTGCTGTTACGAGACATACATGTGGCTTATTTCTTTGTCAAATGAAGTACGCCAAAGAGATCTTTGACAAAGCAGGCATGACGTCTTGCAAACTGGCCCACACGCCAATGAACACTAATTCCAAACTCAGTGCCTCTTCGGGTTCTCTGTATGCCGATTCGACTCACTATCGTAGTTTAGCAGGAGCATTACAATATCTCACTTTTACGAGACCAGATATATCCTATGTTGTGAAATAAATATTCTTACATAAGCACAACCCAACGGATGCACATATGAATGTGCTCAAACGTATTTTGCGCTATGTATAAGGCACTCTTCACTTTAGCCTCCACCTGTATAAGTCCACACTCTTTGGTCTCACCTCTTATTCTGACACTGACTGGGGTGGCTGTTCGGACACTTGTTGATCCACTTCAGGTTATTGTGTCTTCCTCGGAGATAACTTGCTTTCTTGGTCTTCTAAAAGATAACCTACTTTGTATCAATCCAGTGTCGAATCTGAGTATAGAGGAGTCACAAATGTTGTCTCTGAGTCTTGTTGGATACGCAACCTTCTGCTGGAACTTCACTGCCCAATCCGCAAGGCTACATTGGTCTACTGTGATAATGTTAGTGCGATATATCTCTCTGGCAATCCCGTTTAACATCAGCGTACTAAACACATTGAAATAGATATTCACTTTGTACGTGAAAAAGTGGCTCGTGGACAAGTTCGTGTCCTTCATGTTCCTTCTAGGTATCAGATTGCTGATATATTTACTAAAGGACTTTCGCGTATACTTTTTGATGATTTCTGAGCCAGTTTCAGTATACGAGAACCTCTCACTTCGACTGCAAGGGTGTGATAGAATATTTCCAAAAATTATGTTACACTTTATATTCTGATTGTAATTAGAAAGATTAGTTACCTAGTTTGTAGCCATGTAATAATTATGTAACACTATATGTATTGTACACAATAATCAATGATAGACAAGACAAGAAAACATATACATGGACCGATGGTAACAAATTACTCTTTTATTTCTAAAGTACCATATTAGACTTATCATAAAGATTTACTCCTATCTATATTATTATAAGTAAACTTAGAATTTGATGCTGAATGTATAAAATTTATATTCATATAATAAGCAATAGGAGTACCCTATAGCAGTGGCTTTAGCAGCCTCGTCCTTCAGCCGTCCATGCTGGGTGGGGGACAAGAGTGCGTGGTGGGGACAAGATCAAAGTTGGGGTTAGGGTGGTTATTAAGAGTACGAAGGAGACAATCAGCTGACACAAAATTGTTTTTCTACTTCAAATAAGAAAGTCATTTAATTTGCTTGATTTTAAAGAAATTTATTTTAATTAAAAGAATATTTTTTTATAACTCCATTTGAACAACTAAACATAAAAAAAAAAAATTGGAATCGCTTTCCTCCGTATCAAGTAAACCTTATGACTATATCTATTTAACTATTTTACTGTATGCCAAAAATATCTGTATATCTATGTGACTATGTCTATATATTTCCCCGCGCTAGAATTATTATTATAGTGAAAAACAGTAGCGATGACATTAGCTGTGTATCTAATATTTTTTGCAAGCCTTGTCTTCTTTTTCAATCTTATCATAAAAAACAGCAGAAAGTCATCAAACCTTCCTCCCGGCAGCTACGGATGGCCAGTGATCGGAGAAACACTGGAATTTCTCCGATTAAACCGGGATGGAAGGCCGGAGAAATTTGTAAAGGACAGAATGGACAAGTATCAATCTCAGGTTTTCAAGACATCAGTACTGGGTGAAAAAATGATTGTGTTGTGTGGTCCTGCAGCAAATAAGTTCTTGTTTGCAAATGGGAACAGGTTGGTCACTGTTTGGCGGCCAAGTTCTGTGAGACAGCTGCTTGGGAAGAGTTTGACTAATAGTAACGGGGACGAAGCTAAACTCTTGAGGAAGATGCTCTACTATTTTGTTAGCCCAGATGCTTTTTCCAAGCTCTATATTAAGACCATGGAGTTGAGTACTCAGCAGCATATCAAGAATCATTGGCAAGGTATGCATTTTCAATGACAAATTAGGATGCTTTTAAGGTGTCTTTGCTAGGAAGGAAAATGTTTTTCAAGAGAAATATTTTTTTTAAAAATAAGTGATTTTTTTACTTATATTTTGTTGTGTTTAGTAGGTAGGCAAAAAATATTATTCCAAAAAATATTAGTATATAATCTAGGCAAACACTATAGGGGTGACAAGTGGGGGGTAAGGTGTGGGGTGGTGGAAATAGGTGCTATGGGGGGTGGAGAGTGTGTTGGAGGGTGGTGGATAGGAATGACAACGGATCGGATCTGGACCGGATCCTACTAGATCCAGATCCAGATCCGTTTTTCATACCTGAATCCAGATCCGAATCCAGATTCGTCGGGTCCATAAAAATCAGATCCAATTCCGGATCTATCGGATCCACCGTGTCCACGGATCGGATCTGAATCCAAATGTAAAAATTTTGCCTTGCTAAGAATGTAACATTGTTAAGAATTATTTTTTGAACTGACAAACGATTTTTACTTAGCTAACAGTTTATTGTGTTTCAATTTTGAAATGTTCATATGAGATATTTTGTTCGTTATCTCGTTTTGGTTGTGAGCTATTAATTGAAAATGTTGGACAATGACAATAGTTGTGAAAAATGCTGACTAGTATTTTCACAATGCAGAACTTGCATGTGCTTGAAATCTTCACTAATGAAGTGAATATAATTTTAACTACTTGTCTATGGAGATGTTAGTCATTCACTAATATAACATTGATTTTATTATCGAAGTTACCTCTTTATTTTTTTTATTTTTGAGTTAACGCGGTGATAAATTAAACTTGTTTTGAGAATTAAACTTGCAAGGATGTGCTTAGCAATTTTAAGAAAATACTTATAAAATTACATTCTAGGTTATGAATATATTTAATAAAAAATGGATCCACGGGTCGGATCTGGACCGGATACGGATCTCAAATACAAGATCCAGATTCAGATTCAGATCCGATCCGGATCCGTCGGATCCAAATTTTGAAGATCCATATCCTATAAAACGGATCTGGATACACAGGATTCGGACCGGATCCAGGATCCATTGCCATCTCTAGTGGTGGAGTACACAATTAATATGAAATGTCACCTGTGCAATTTATTTTTCCTAATTCCACTAGAAAAGTCATTTTCTCATTTAAAAAAAAAATATTTTCCTAAAAATATTTTTTTCTAAATTTTGTAACGAAATATAGGAAAATTGAAAAAAAATCTTTTACTTTCATATAAGTTACAATACAAAAATTCGTAAGCCATGATGAGACTAGGGCTGGCAATTTAACCCTGATCCGATGGATATCCGATTCATCCGATCCGAATATATGGACGAAAATTCGATAAAACACGAATTTTAATCTAGTGACGGATCAGATGGACATACATCCAACCCATCCATCCACTCGTTTATAAATAGTTAGATAATACTTTTTATCATTAAATTGTATATATTTTATTAAATAAAAATTATAATGAAACTTGGCAAATCAAGAATAACATAATTTTGGTCCAGAGTTCACTTCCATAACAGTAAAGTTTTATAATGTTCTTAGCTAGTGATCATTTAGGAAAATATAAAAAATTATTCATTGTTAGGTCTGATTAATTTTATTATTTATTTTGCAACGTAAAGTATGATTTGTTTGAGCTAACATAAAAATAGAATATGAATAAAAATATTTAAGGTGCTAATCAGATGAGACACTGCTACGTTGAAACTAAGAGTATTTATATTGATTTTGGTCACTCCATTTTTGTTGTTACTTTTTAAAAAAAGATTTAAGAACACCAATTACTAACATTGTCACTGATTTTAAAATAGAACAAATGGTTAACCTTATAATAAATTTCATCATGGCTTCGATCCACCGATTCACTGTGAATAATGGGTGGATCGGATGTGGATGAAGAAAAATAGGGTGATGGATGGGTCGAGTGGTGGATGGATGGTTGGCAGGTGGGAGCGAATTGAGCTCCACCCGATCCATCTCCGATCCATTGACCGCTCTAGATGAGACCTATACTCCAATTCAATAGGCATAACAGTTTCAGTTTTATATAATTTTCGTCAATAAAAGTCAAAAATAAACATTTGAAACATTTATAGTTCATAAAAGATGTCTCGGGATATCACAAGTGCAAAAGAAATACAAAAAATCTCAAAATTTGGCGATGTGAGTAAAGCTCTACAAAATCGGAAATAAATACAACTGTGGATCACAATTCACTGTCTAAGCAGATAGGAAAGAAATGTGTAATAATAATACGGGGAGCAAGAATAACAACTTGTGTACCTTAATGCAGGGGAAGATTAATCGTTAAGCTTGCCACTAAAATTCACCCCAAATGGAACTTTAATCTCTAATTGGAAACAAAGTGTATTCCACAAACTAGATGCCTTAATATTACAGTGTGTTTCAATCTTTTTGTCTAAGGGAGAATCAGTTTCTTGTATATTACTGATTTCTTTTCTGATAGAGAAATATAAAAGAAGAGGAGTTGGAGGAAAAACAACCGATGGAACCACGGTTAAACAAAATATATATACCCGTGATATACACTTGATATACAGAGGTGTATATCACGGGAATACAGAAGTCACGGTGGCCCATCTCGGGAGCCCATCACGGGCAAATTACAAGATTGTAATCTTGTATATATATTTGGTGTATATTGTAGTGTATTTGCTACCTAAATTAAGATTATACACTTACCATAATTGTATAGTTAGAATTATATGGGCTTAAGCAGTCTCCACGGGCCTGGTATACAAGGTTTGCTGATTATGTTTCGACTATTGGGTTCACTCACAATAGGTCAGATAATTTCTTGTTCATCTACCGTCGTGGTTCATCCTTGACCTACATTCTGTTATATGTGGATGATATCATTTTGACTGCCTCTTCCGATGCATTACGCCAGTCTACCATGGCCATGCTCAGCTCTGAGTTTGCTATGAAAGACTTAGGGCTCTTGAGTTACTTTTTGGGGATTGCCGTCAAGCGTCATTTAGATGGATTGTTTTTGTCTCAACGAAAGTATGCAGCTGAGATCATGGAGAGAGCTGGGATGTCCTTCTATAAGTCCACTTTCACTCCAGTTGATATTAAGCCCAAGCTTGGTGCCGCGGCCGACATCCCTTACGAGGATCTGACCCGCTATCGCAGTCTTGCAGGGGCCCTCCAATATCTTACCTTTACCACACCGGATATTACGTATGTTGTTCAGCAGGTGTGTTTATTCATGCATGATCCCAGAGTTGAGTACATGAATGCAATCAAACGCATCATTCGGTATATTCAGGGTACTCTGGACTATGGTTTGCATTTGTATCCTTCATCTACATCCACACTTGTCTCATACACAGATGCTGATTGGGGTGGTTGTCCAGACACCAGACGGTCGACATCTGGCTACTGTATGTTTCTTGGCAACAACTTGGTCTCCTGGTCGGCGAACCATCAGGCAACTCTATCCCGCTCAAGTGCAGAGGCCGAATATCGAGTGGTAGCAAATGTGGTCTCAGAATTATGTTGGCTACATAATTTGCTTTCAGAGCTTCATTGTCCCATTTAGAAGGCAACCTTGGTATATTGCGATAACATTAGTGTCATCTACCTTTCAGGTAATCCGGTTCAGCACCAACGCACTAAGCATATCGAAATGGACATTCACTTTGTTCATGAAAAGGTTGCTCGGGGTCACGTTCGCGTATGCCATGTCCCGTCTCGATATTAAGTTGCAGACATCTTTACAAAGGGTCTACCCGCGGTCCTTTTTGAAGATTTTAGGGACAGTCTCAGCGTTCGAAAACCGTCCGCTCTGACTGCGGGGGAGTGTTAAACAAGGTATATATACCCGTGATATACACTTGATATACAAAGGTGTATATCACGGGAATACAGAAGTCACGGTGGCCCATCTCGGGAGCCCATCACGGGCAGATTACAAGATTGTAATCTTGTATATATATTTGGTGTATATTATAGTGTATTTGTTACCTAAATTAGAATTATACACTTACCATAATTGTATAGTTAGAATTATGGTAGAATAAGGTTTTAGGAATAGAATAAGAATATGATTCTCCTATTTTGTAACATGTATAAATACCTTTCAATTAATGAAAATAATCAAGGGGATTATTTCTTTCAACCACGTTTCATGTAGTCTAATACATGCGGTAGTTTTTAGGATTTAAAGTAACTTTCCTAGGAAACCTCTTCCAAATTTATCTCTTCTAAACGGGTCAGAACGAGTCCACATGGGCGACACACGACCGAACCCAATTTCCAACAAAATAAAAATATACATAGGGGTCAATTGTTGTGGATAAGTTAAACAACTCACCTCGAGACTCCAACAACAGCTCAGTAGACATGATCTCGAACTCCGCTAATGCCAATATTCAAATCTGCACTTAAAAAATTCAACAAGTGTAGTATATGTACGTAAACAACCTGTGTACCCAGCAAGTATCAACAACCGACCCAATCAAGATAGTGTCTAGGGTTGACGTTTTAAAATACTAGCGTTCAACATATTCATTTTGTATGATCTCAACAGATAGAGAAATAATTGCACACAAAGTAAATTCATCCGAACAACATAATAATGCACATATCAACCTTTATAAATGATATGCACAGATTCATACGAACCACATAATATAATGCACAAAATTACATATATAGATGATATTCACATATAAGAGTCATGATGCAATGCATATGATGTTTACTCTTTACTACAACTATTTCGAACTAGTGCTTCCAGCACTTTGTGCACACATTGGTCCAATTGGGGTTGTGGGAGAGCTATACAAACATCATGCTGCTAAGAGAAGTAACCTGAATGATGTACATGGGAGGTTTAAGAAAACATGTATGAATTATCCAAATCATATTTTTATTAGGTACATTTTCTCTTTGTGATATTCCATCTCTCGCTTGTTTTTGGTCAAAATATAAAATTCTTAATGATAGTTGTATTCATCAATTTTCACAATAATATCTTGGCCATGATGAGATTAACCATATTTTATATGTTTCAGATCTATTTACTTACTTTTGAAGAGCATTTAAACGTTCCTTTCCAAAATTATGGTGGAAAACAAAAACCCCTTTCTATTCAATATCTTATGGGGTAAAAAGGGTGTGGGTGTTAAGAAAAGCTCTTGCAACCATGTTGTCCATAGGCCCGCACGAAATGTCCCATCATGCCAATAATCATCATATCAATCTGCTGGAACAAAATTTCATCAGCCATAGTCATACCATTTCGTCCAGATTAAGGTCCCATCAAGCCATAATCACCTCAAACATATTAGAGAATTTGAAATATATTTCATAGAATAAACATGAATTACATCTGCAGTAGTATGTCATGTAAACAGTGCATAAAATAAATATATGCAACTCACGTATCATCAAGTACACAAAATATTCTGAATAGTACCCTAACTTGCTCAATCATGCTAGCTAATTATTTCAAAATCAAGTAACACATAGTAATAAGCATATAAGTTAAAAATACCTGAACATGGCACTCGGTAACCACGTAAGCGCTCGTCACCCCGTCTATATGTTACTCTCATACCCTTAGTTCATTTCATTAATCATTTAGTTGAAAATAATTTCCCCATCGAAGTCAAATTCTAAATTTACCTTAATTCGAAGCCTTCCAAACACCACGAATGACTTTCCCCTTCCCCGTAGCCTAAAAAAGCTCGCAATCTATTAGATACTATACGGGGTTAAACAAGTTCAGCAATATTCATATTACAATATAAAATAGTTGGGTCAAAAAGTCAAATCCGAATCATGATGTCAAAATTGTATCTTTATAACATAAATACATTATCCATACGAGTTCAAATCTGTGCTCAAAACTCAAATCCGATATCAAATCATCCTTCATACTCTTAACTTTAGTGCTAAAATCCTAATTTTCACAATTAATCTTATGATTTAAAGCCAAAAAGCACATAGGTAACCATGCTAATCATCCAAATATGCGTTAAAACACTAACCCGATGTTTGAAATCATTTCTCGCACTTTATCTGATCTATCTCGAGCTTCAAAACTCCAAAAATGGTGAAATAACTTTAACATAGTGTCACTCATTTTTATACATGAAGCCTAATTAGCGCGATCGCAATGGCCCGGTGCGTGCGATAGCGCCCAACACTGCAATTGCGCTACCCGTGCGCAATAGCGCCTAGCACCCGATGATCGTTCTGCGAGACACACGCCTGTATGTGCGATGGCGCGTGGGAAAGGACCTTCCGTGATAGTGCACCAATGCCGACCAGTGTTTGTGCGTAATTTCGCACTCCTCGCACGATAGGGTTTTCCATCCCCAACTCCTGCAACGTGATTGCCCATTGTGCACGGTAACTCGTAAAATTATGCACAATTCAGATTTGTTTTTGCTATCCAAACCTCACCCAAACCTTTGGGTCTCAAATAAAACCACTCAAACAAGTCTTAAATCATTATACGGACCTATAGGAACCTTTCAACAATGCATCTAAGTTTGTTAACTCAAAATGTTGACTTTGGTCAAAACTATGAACTTTAAACCACTAGTTTAGGTTCAAGTGTTCCGAATGCACCCGAGCCCTTTGGACCCTGCGATTCGTAACCCCAAAGCATTACACGTCAAATTGAAATAAGAAGTCTCAAATAAGAAAAAGGAATTCTAAAACTCAAAACGACCTAACGGATCCTTACAATATACTCCACTCTATTAGTTAGAATTTAATTTATATACACTGTTAGTGTAAAACCATTTTACATTTTTGGTGTAAGTTACCCTATTGTACTAGGTTGTACTTGCCTCATTTTTATATCAATAATCTCATTTATTATGTACGATTACCAATAATTGACACCCTATATACGTTACCCTCTAGTACTATAGTTTATACTTGCCTCATTTTTATATCAATAATCTCATTTATTGTGTATGATTACCAATAATTGGTATCTTTTGTTGTCAATTATAGAAGTTAAACTCCTTTTTGTACTAAATACATTCGAGTAAGTGTTTTGGACTGCCATAGATTTTATTATGTCTGCTACAATAGATTTACAATAAAAATCTAGATGAGTATACTCTGTAGCATATATCGAAGTTAATTTTTTTATAAAGAAATGCATGTTTTTAAGTGAACGAAATCCATGTTTTAATGTGTTACAACTACATCAAAAAGAGACAAGAAAAGGTTTCTCAAGTGCTCCCGGGAGGGGTAAAATAAATACGCCAAAAGGGAAAAAACACTATTGAAATTCGTTGCATTTTAATAAAAATTGTGTTGAAACAAAAAATAAAATGATGGATTCAAATTGGAAAACAAGAGTGTTGTCTCTTTGTTGTCCACTTCACGATGAAGGACCTCAACCAAACAAAATGAAAGTAAAGTTTTCACTTGTAGTGATAACCTAAGTTCAAATTAATTGAGAATATATTGTTTTGCCTTTAATTTATTCCCGAAAACATATTACTGTACTTCTTTTCATAAAGATGAAGGGCCTCAACCGACCGAACTAGTAAATAGTAAAATATAAGCGAAAACTTTCTTAGGTAGTTATAGCACCGGCTACATTCTCACATCTATGGTGGCCATTGAAACTTTTTCAAAAATTTGCACCAAATTGTTTGATGTTTTGACTTTTAAATTGTATTCCAAATGTAATTTAATTGAAACAATTAAGACTTTGATAAATTTTTGCTAGTAAATATTTATGTATGTGAATGTTGAAACTTTCTCTGTCTATTTATGGAGGCAAAGAGGAGCTGAAAGTTTTCCCAACTGTCAAATTACACACATTTGATTTGGCATGTCGCCTATTCATGAGCCTTGAAGACCCAAACTTCATTTCAAAGTTTTTCAATCTGTTCAACATTTTCTTGAAAGGAGTCATATCTATAGCTCTAAACTTTCCTGGAACTACATTTTATAATGCAAAGAGAGCAACAAACACTATCCGAAAAGAACTTCTATTAATTGTGAAGCAGAGAAGAGAGGCCATAGAACAGAAATCAGATTCTCCTCCACAAGATCTTTTGTCACATTTACTTCTATTTCCTGACGAGAATGGTAAATTCATGTATGAATTGGAGGTAGCAGATAACATCTTGATGATGATCTTTGCCGGCCATGACACCACCTCTGTTACTATAACATTAGTGATCAAGTATCTTGCGGAATTGCCTCATGTTTATGAGAACGTTTTACAAGGTCAGTCAAACACTGTCATATAAAATGTAACATATTAAAATATTAATATTAAAATTTCTCGAGAAAAGAATATTTGATTGAAAATGTCAATGCTCCACTAACAACTAATATTTTGGCTTGATAATGAGCAACAGAACAAAAGGAGATTTCATCATCAAAAGGAGGAAGGGAATACTTGAACTGGGATGACATCTGAGAAGATGAAGTATCGTGGGATGTAGTGTCTGAAGTTCTCGAGTTAACATCACCAATTTTGGAAGTTTCAAAGAAGTACTAGTGGATTTTAACTACCAAGGTTATAGCATTCCAAAAGGATGGAAGGTACTTTAATATTTGTTTCTGTTGCTATTTACTGTATTTTTTTGGCTGTTGTTGTTTATGCTCTCCTACAGTTCACATATCTCAAATTCAAGTTTACATAGGGGCTACCTGGTCAAACAGATGGACTTATATGGTGGGATTTTATGAGGGTAAATTTTTTAGTGCAAAATCAAAGGAATAATTTTTGACATTCTGGACTTCTTATGTAATTCAAATCTTGTCTTCAAATTGAATAGCATGGGGTGAAATACACGTGCAAAGAGTTTTTATTTTACTTTTTTACATTAGGGGAGGGAAGGGGATACTATGCTATCGATGAAGTTTGTGTAATTCACCAAGCGAGCTAATTCTCAACCCCACGTAAAAAGAGTTTATTATGATTTTAATCCGAAGAATCTTTAGACTGTGAGTAGAGTAAGATTCAAGAGCATGCCTTCTTTCTATTTGCTTAGATTAAGATTTACTTGCAAAATGGTATATCCACATTTTTTTTGCAACTATTAAATGGTTGTTTGGTCTAATGCGACAGATATACTGGAATGTCCCTGTAACACACATGGATCCTAAGTTGTTTCCAAATGCCAAAAACTTTGATACATCAAGATTTGAAGGAGCAGGGCCGACACCATTTTCATATATTCCATTTGGAGGAGGGACTAGAATGTGCTTGGGGAAAGAGTTTGCACGACTGGAGATTCTTGTTTTTATCCATAACGTGGTCAAAGATTTCAGATGGAAACTATTGATTCCAGATGAGAAAATATCATATGATCCCATGCCCACCCCAATTGAAGGACTTCCTGTTCTTCTTCTTCTTCAATCGAGCAATCCTTAGAAGATATACCTTCACTTACCCTCCAATTCTATTTGCCACTTAAAGAAAATAAGATGCTACTAGAAATGAGCACTCGGTTTCAATGTGCTTCCGAAGAGCCATCCATATGTATGATCCATACAAGATCTGACAAACTGTCAATCTTACCTCCTATATGTTTTGATCGAATTGTTGGCAAGTCAAGTATGGAAAGATCTGTTTATTTGTCCAGAAATATATTTTCAGCCTATCTAGTTATCTATTAAATCGTGAAACATTTTCGGAAATGTGTTGTCTTTTATTGTACTTAAAAATAGTCTTGGGATTTAGAGACATCTTGTATGTACACTACTCTAATGTTGGAAGAACCTTTGTGTGTCTTGAGAACTAAAAATTCCCTATTATATTTATGTATGTGTTGCAAGTCAAGTGTAATGAATAACAAAATACAATTGTTTCTGTGAAAAATAGAGTAGCCAGTTTTCCATAGAGTTACTGAAAATTTACTGTAATTTGTTCAAAATTTACTTCTCAGTTTTCCTCTCTTTTTCCTACTCTTCCCTCTCGTAAATATATTGGTATTTGAAGGAAATAAAAATGCTCGAATGAATAATATATGCACAAGTGAAAGACCCAACAATGACTATATAGAAGAAATTTATCAAATTAGAAACACTGAGTTATAAGACTTTACTAAATAATTCAAAACTCTTGTATCTCTCTACAATCAAAGCTACCTCTTAACCTGAAAAAATATGTAACAGAACAACCCTATTTATAATACTAGAAAATAACATAGACTAGGACTAGAAAAACTATTCCTATTAGACTTTGATAAATAAATTCTAACTAGACTCCGATTAAATAAACTATCAAATATAAAAATTTAATTAATAATTATTAATCTTGGTTTAATTCCAACATAGCCTCCTTTAAACCAAGATCTTCAAATTTGAGCATGCCATGAACAATATCATATCTTGTAAAAGTCAACCACCTTTGACTCTCGAATAATTTTCTGAAATATGTAGCATCGACAAAATTGCGGGTGCCATCTTTGGTTAGCTTCAATTTCTCTTCAACATGATTCAAAGTTAATTTGAACTTCTCTATGGTAACATCTTCGAAATACCATCATCATATGTTTTCTTCTTCTTGTATCCTTGAATAACTAGTCTTGCCTTAAAATCATATGTTTCTCCAATTGATTTGTACTTGATCTTGTGTGTCCATTCAACTTCAAATTGCCTTTTTTGTATATGGTAGAATAAGTATCGTCAACTAACAAAATTTTCATGCTCTTAAAAACATACAATCTTGACTAATGGATTCATAGTTAGCCGCAGGGGCATAGAACTAGACCCCTCAAAGATCGAATCCATCCAAGAATTACCATCGCTGGTGACCAAAAAAGATGTCATGAGTTTTCTGGGAAGGTTGAACTACAATGGATGCTTCATAGCGCAGTCTACTGCCCATTTCTCAAGTTGTTGAAAAATGATGCACCCATCAAATGGATAGAGGGCCAGGAAGTCCATTGTTGTTGCACTTGTTTGTATCGAATAATGCATTCGGATACATGTTGGCGCAACACGATGAAACTGGGAAGAAATAGTAAGCCACCTACTATCTCAGTAAGAAGTTTACCGCCTGCTAGTCGGGGTACACCTTAGTGGAGAAAACATGTTGTGTTCTGACGTGGGTAGCACAAAAGTAGAGACACTACTTATCGGCTTACACTACTCACCTACTCTCCAAGATGGATCATTTGAAGTATATATTTCGCCATCCCATGCCTATTAGGAAATTGGCCAAGTGGCAGATGTTTCTAAGTGAATTCAACATCACGTACGTGGTCCAAAAAGTTGTCAAAAGACAAGCATTAGCCGATTTGCTAGTAGAAAGTCTGGTCGACGAAGAGTTTGAACCAATGAGGACATATTTCTCGGACAAGGAAGTGATAAAAATTGATGAAAACACAGTTGAAACATACTCCGGATGGAGAATGTTCTTCGACGGTGCAATCAATTACAATGGTTCAAGAATCGGAGAGGCCTTAATCTCAGAAATAGGTCAGGATTACCCAATGGCAGCAAAGCTCAATTTCTGATGTACTAACAATATGACAGAGTACGAAGCCTGCATCGTAGGTCTTTGCATGGCTCTCGACATGAATATCCAGGAGATCTTGGTAATAGGAGACTCAAACCTATTAATACACCTAGTCCAAAAAGAATTGCCTATTAATGTCACACCCCAACCTTGGGGGTTGTGGCCAGCACCCAGTGCCTAAGGGCCCGAACATACCAACCATGATACTTGTATCATACTTAACCAAATATGGGCCAACAAAGACTCTAACGAATGACTACTATATCAAAGAGACAACCATCTACATGCAGAAAAGGCTGAACATACATATGTATACATAACAAGGTTGGCAAGGCCAATATAAACACAACGGGTCTAGTATGAAGGCCAACAAGGCTCCACCAAGACTACTATACACAAGACGACTGTCTACAAGCCTCTAGAGAATACATCAACAATATCTGGTCGGGACAGGGCCCTGCCATACCCAACTATGTATATATATATGCAACCACCATACCTATCAGCTCAGTAGACAGCTTTGGAAGAAAGGAGCCTGACAACCTTCAGCTGAATCGAGTCACATGTTATGAGGTATTGTCTTAATCTTTATCTTTACCTACGGACATGAAACGCAGCGCCCCAATAAGGGGTCGTCAGCATAAAAAATGTACTGAATATATAAGGCAGGTAAATCATATAAAAAAGATGAGTATATATGCAGGAATAGTATGGAGGAATAGTACATAAGTCAACCTGAAATTCATAAAAAGCCTCTAAGGGCATACACTATCACAATTATGGGTATATATGCATGTATGTAATAATCAAACCACTAAAAGGGCCCATATAATATAGTATCAAAACAATCTGTAGGGAAAATCATATAATATTATAGCGTACCCGGCCTCAAAGAGGATTCGGTCATACCCGACCTTAATAGGACTAGGTCATACCCGACCTTAATAGGACTAGGTAATGTCAAAACCAACTACAATTGTGTACAAATATAAGTGACATAATCAGCTGACTATAACGTAGCTCAGTAAGAATATATATATATATATATATATATATATATATATATATATATATATATATATATATATATATATATAAGTGTAATGCAAGCAATGACTCTAAAGGGCCTTATGGATTTGATCGTAGTGACCCAAGGTCATTATCCTCCGATTGTCGTTATATAATTGTGTTTGTATCAATCGTCTAAGAATCAATAAAGATAATAAAAAGGCATAAGCTTCAAGATACTATCAAGGCGGGAAATTTTCTCGACAAAGAACAACAATAAGAATCATGAAATATATGTCAATTTGAAACAAGGATGTTCATAAGCTTTGTCCTTAAGAATAGAGTTTCTTTTTTGAAGGGACGTCATTATGGTTATGTTTATTAAGTAGGTCATACTAAGGGAAAGAAAGAGTGAGCCTTAATATATCTTATGTCAATCTTTCATGAGCTTTCAAACGCTCTATGAACGATAAACTACATTAAATGAATAACTCGGATCAATTTCGTATCAATAGCTAAAGGAAGACTTCACTTAGACATTTCAACAAACACCTTGTGTGCATAAGATTCATATTCCCTTATATATGGAAACCTATACATTTAGTAACACAATCAATTCTCCTAATCCTCGTCCTTAAACTCCATAACATATACACAATCTAACAACTTCATTTCACACTCACAACTTTACATAAATAACCCAACAATTTAACAAACAAAGTTCAATATCTCCAGCAATCACCCTAACAAGCTAGTAGCAAGAATCACTCCTTACAACTTGTAGAGCTTAAGAACAAGCAGAGGAAGGTAGAACTTACCTCAAACCACCAAAATCACTCTAGTACAAAGGTTACTTCAACTCTAAAAATCCTCCAAAGTTAACACAACAAGGAGAAATACGATCTAGCAATAGCCATGGGATCCTTTGTGATGAATTAGCTTGGTTTGCCTTTGGGTTTTCACCTTGAATCATGAGAGACTTCTTAGAGAGAGTTTAGGACCATCTTAGGGTTAGGAAATATGATGCAATGAGCTCCAAGTCGTGGGACCTATTTATAGGAGATTAAAGAGTTGGCTTGACTGACCTATGGCGAGGTGCATGAATAGCAAACTATCCCTGCAAATCGCAGGTTGGGTCGCAGACCTTGACAACATTCCGCCATACCTACCTACCTTTCATCTCTTGCTTAAATTGGTCATTACTTTTTATAAAGAGCTCGTATTGATAAACTGTTTATTGCATTGGAAAGTAGGCTCCCTGAACTTGAATGTAGATAGGTTATACACTCCATAACATTATATATATGGGGAGATATGCCCCTGCCAAGTAGATCTAAAAGATCTTGTCCAAAATTCTGCTTGTCTTTTCCCGAATTTCGGCGAACTTAGTTTCTTTGATTTGATTGACCTCGAAACCTTTTGATACTCTCTTAATACAATAACAACCTTCATTAACCTTGTAAGGGTATCAAGACATTCCCGGTTTACATTATCTAGATAACGACAACGTCGGCATAGAAAGTATGTGGTGTAACATCATTTCCCCCTTAAGAACATTCGTCCTCGAATGTAGGGGTAACCTCATGTAAAACTTATCAAATATTTGGGATTCTTTTCCAGTGAGTTTTCTTGTAAAGCTGGACTATTCGAAACACCTTACCTTGATAAAAAATAGACCTAACACCACACAGGGCTATACAATATAATATAATATCATATCGGCCTCACACGACCATCTATCTATCAAGATAATCAATAAGGAAAGCCATAAATCACCTTAATTGTCAAGTCTCGTAGTGCAGGTTGCACCATCCACATATGTGCTATGATTATTGCATGATGCCTGAAATAAGTGAGGGTATCTAGTACTCATGTCCTCCTTAACATCCCATATCATATCTTCTATGCTATTGTTCTCTATAATGCTTTAATAGTTGTTATTTCCTTAGTTTGTAACTTTCGGACTTCACATTAAAGAATATTAACTAGGACCTCCTCATATGACATGTCTTCTGAAATCTTAACATCCTCGATAAGTAATTTATGAGAGGAAACTTCCTCTGGTTTTTGAGATAACCTCAAGCTCATAGGCTATTTAACCCAGTCTTTGAGTGATCTTATACAGTCTGTTGTATCTGGAGCTAAACTTGCCTTCTTGGTCTAATTTTTGTTACACTTTTTATGGGTAAAACCCTCAAGAATATCCCATAATGAATATCGTCCTTTAAATATCAACATCGCACGTCGGCAGGTGACTTCTAGAAATCTTGGACTATTAACCTTCACCCCTGAAGGAACATTACTCCTGAAGGAACATTACTCCTTCCACTACTTGGGGGGACTAACAGGACTAACACATGCTTAAACAACTCTTATTTTCTTACGTCAAGGCAATTGATCGACGGTGTATACTCCCAACCATAAAAGGTCTCATAAGAATCTATCTTGATGATAACATAATAACTACTATAATACGCAGCTCATAGCAGGGTAGATGATCATCTCACTCCTCTTATAGATCAAACATACATTCTTGTATCATGTCCTAGAGCATCTAAATCGTGCGCTCGGCTCAACCACTTATCTAGGAGCAAGCTACAAGGGTTTTCTCTGCACTTCTAAACCTTTGGGGAATCTTAGAAATTCACTGCAATTGAGCCCGTCTATTTGGGGTACTAGACACTTAGATATCCTGGAGTTGTACGACCATTTCTCAATAGATAGTTAGAATAATACTCAATTAAGTGAATATCTCTAATTTGGCAAGAAATGGGTCAACCTTGTAAATATGTTGACTACCAATTGTTTGGAGTGATATTTCTGATAAGAATAGGGAAGAACCCATACTGTGGGAATCTGTATTTGCTATACTAGCCCTATAGGCCTCTGATGCTCTGTCATTGCATGCTGATCATTTGGTTATTATGCCAAAGCTCGGCACTGCTTTGCTTCTCATTATCACATTAATCCATGTCTTTCGGTATCTAAGAAAATGAGTAATACTTCTAGTATAAGTTGTCACATAGTCCTAGGTAGTTTTAATTGTCATGATGCGAGTTGACAATCTATTTATATTGAGATAACTCTTGACAATTTCTGTGCCAACAAAAAAATCCTTGGTTAATTCTTCCATATTCGAGTGTGCATCCCCTTAGGTGTCGACAGATATATCAATTCTCTGATGTTTGTAAGGTTCTCGCTATTACTTTTACTCATCGTCATGCTACATCTCAATGGTTTCTAGACATATGGATTTTTACAACATTCTTTGTCTCGACATTTCTCTAGTCCCCAATATAAAAAGGGCTCTACCGCGTCCTGCTTCAGAAAATTATCATTACCTGACTTTTATTTCTGCCGACTATTTATTACCTCCTTATGTCAACTCTTTCCGTTGGCCTTCGTACTAGCCCTCTAACTATTGGTATGCGACCACATCATCCACTATCTCCTTGTCCGATATGTTGGAACCCCTTATTTCTTATAACATCTTCATTCTGTATATTCTATAAACGGTTCTATGCAATCTAAAATAGGCTCATCATTCCTTATTCAGGTCCCATATTTGTTTAAGTATCCTTTCTCGATATGTATTGTTCCTTTACTATTCACTTATTCCTTCGCTTGGTTTGCCGCATATACTCTTTATAAAGGAATACATTCGACATAATCATGGTGTCCTTCAGTATTGCTCATGCTAAGGGTCATCATATCCTTTTCACACTGATGGGTCCACCTCTACAAGGCGTCGATCTGCTCGGTTTCCTGTGGCCGCTTTATTTGAGTTAATGCTTCTGCCTTTATTTCTTGACTCAGGCTTCCGTTTGCAAAAAATGTATTTAAACCTTATGATTATTATATTGTCCACCTTGCGGGGTTTCCACTCCCTTTGACGTTTCCAAAATTTAGCAATCATTCGCCCACTCATATTTTTGTTTCATTGCCTTATCATTTAAATCCTTTCCCTGACGTCTACTACAGACATTTGAGATATGTTGACCATTTTTTCATTTTCTTATATGTCCACAGCGGGCCTCATTCGTCCTTACTCCCACTTACTTGTCCTCTAACGTCTTGTTGGTGTTCAGGGCGTAACTAGTGTTTAACATATCCAAGCTCAAATCGTAGCCAAGTTTCAATTTACTACTTACTCAGGCTTCCTCCTTAATGGGTATTAGATCTCATCTTAAACCACCACTCGATCCTTTAAACTTTACATTTCCGGCTTGAATTCCCTTAAGGATCCCTTGTTTTAATTTACTCTCGGTGCTCATCATTTTTGAGAATCGGGGTTTTAATCTTGTGGCTGGGAGGATCTAAGTATCATTTCGTCTTCATGGTCCTTACCTTAAAGATGATCATACTGTTATGGGTTCCACCCTAGTCCCGTTATCGGTATCTTTACAATTACAATCTTTCTGCCTGCCTAACCCTTCAAAGAATATTCTTTGGCCTCGTGATTTGGTCATAACATTCCACTTTTTCTTACCAAACCTTCATCTATTACTTAGAGTCATTATTCAATCATGTCACGGTCCCTATGATAAATTGTCTTCAATAGGTCATACTCACCCAGTCGGCACGTAGAATCACACCACGAAACTGAGGGTCTTACCTCCCCAATATTTAAAATATATTGTCTCGTGCTGCCACCCACACACATAGTTGTTAACGGTAAATGATGTATGTTTTTTTCTTCAATCGACGAAGCTTACCTTGGTTCCAGTCATCATAAGAAACATGGCCCTTACGGAGAACTTAGGATCACTGGTTCAGGCATGATGTCTTACATACTTCCTTTAAACGCTTCTCAAAATGAGCCTTCACCTGACTTGATCTCGGAAATTCACCCCCCTTACCAATCTGTCGGGGTCCCTCTAATTCATTGGGATTATGGTTACCATTTACTCGTACATTGATGGCAAATTCTCACATTCAAAAGGATGTAAGCTACTAAGAAATGGATAGGGTTCTTACGACGTTCCAACCTTTCCAACGATACCTTTTTACTTTACATTCTTTTTTTATCTTATTTTGGCTTTCCATTTCTTACCCAAAGCATGGGCTTTCCATACAATCATCAGGTGATATATTATCACAAACTGGATTTTTATCTAGGATAGTCATTTGAAAACATGCCACCCATCACAACACTAAGCCGGGCTATGTGCTCCATATTTTATTTTATTTGCAATATGCATACGTAACTTTAACTGTCCATTGGACTAGAAGTTTTTTATTTAGTTGATATCATTACATTCACGATTCGTTCTTATCAGAATATCTTATCCCCCCTCCCGGGTGATTCAGAGAATCGACTCCAAAAATGGTGTCACTTTTCTAGAGTGTAAAACATGTCCATACTGTACATGTAGAATGTAGATAAATCAGTAAGAAAATCAATGGCATACATGCGCTCGACTGCGCCCTCCTTTAAATGCCCTCCTCGGGTAATATCAAAACTCAAGGTTACATTCTCGCTCTCCTATTTCCTCTTGTAGGCTAACCCAAGACACTCTCGTATATTATGTCCTCGGTTATCGCACCAATAACAACATCATATCTCTTTACGACAAGGTTTAGCATGCATCCATCCACATATCTTACAACATGGCCTAGACAGCCCCACTCGGTCGGAACCATTCTCATTCTTATCCTGAAATATAAAGGGATGTGACACCTGCATCGGCCTTACCCGAGAACTCTGATCATACTTAATAATTGCGAACACCTGTCATGCTGATTATGTATCCAAAACCTTTCCTTACTCTGTCCTTCCCGATACTCACCAGCCACCTTCACTCCAACTAAGTCAAACTTGTCGAATATCAATTGTCTTTGGTCAATGGGCTCCTTGGGATGTGAACTCCCTGACCCTTCTAGGGGTCTACCACTGTCAATCATACCAGGGTGGTATCATGCCTGAGAGGCAACCAGCTGGGTCAATACCTAAATTTCCTTCCTAACATCTTTATCAGACAGTGCTGGAGGTATGTCTGATGGTATATCTGACAGTGCGGGGGTCTATCTCGGCGCCCCTGATCATACCTGGTCGAAGACTAGTTGGAGGGTGACCTGCTTAGATCTTCTGATGAGTCAGTCTCAATAGAGGGTGTATCCCTTGAAGAAGACATCACTAAAATTGTAAACACAATGAGGTTATGAATAGAATACTTACAACTTGGCTCTATTGCACGACCTAGATCAAGAAAGAAGAAAACCATCCTAAATGACCTGTAGTATCTTGTTTATAAGTGTGGTGCACAATATACCCATAAGCAAGACTCTACTAGACACAGCTTGTAGACATCCCTAGGACTGAACTGTTCTGATACAAAGTTTGTCACACCCCAACCTTAGGGGTTGTGGCCGGCACCCGGTTCTCGAGGGCCCGAGCGTACCAACCATGATACATATAGCATACTTAACCAAATATGGGCCGACAAGTCCTCTGACGAATGACTACCTGATCAAATACACAACCACTTGCATGCACAAAAGGCCCAACATACATATGTATGTATAACAAGGTTGGCAAGGCCAATATAAACAAAATGGGTCGACTAAGAAGGTCGACAAGGTCCCACAAGACTACTACACACAAGATGATTGTCTACAAGCCTCTAGAGAATACATCAACAACATCTGGTTGGGACATGGCCCTACTATACCCAACTATGTACATATATGAAACCAACATACCTCTCAGCTCACTAGACAACTCCAAAAGAAATGAGCGTGACAACCTTCAGCTGAGTTGAGTCACCTATTGCGAGATATCGTCTGAATCTCTATCTATACTTGCGAGCATGAAACACAACGTCCCAGGAAGGGGTCGTCAGTACGAAAAATGTACCGAATATGTAAGACAGGTAAAACACATAAATAAAAGATGAGGTATGAAGGAATAGTACATAAGTCAACCTGAAATTCATAAAAAGACTCTGAGGGCATACACTATCACAATCATGGGCATATATGCATGTATGTAAAAATCAAGCCACTCAATGGGGATATATAATATAGTATCAAGCCACTCTGTGGGGCAAATCATATCATATTATAGTGTAGGCGGCCCCGAAGAGGACTCGGTTATACCCTACCTTAATAGGACTCGTTAATGTCAAAACTAGTTGCAATGGTGTGCAAATATATACCCGACTGACTATAGCGTGCTCGGTAAGAAAATAGATACATATATATAAGTGCAATGCAAAATATGACTCTGAATGGCCATATGGATTTGATCCGAGTGACCCAAGGTCATTATCCTCCGATTATCGTTATGTAACTGTGTCTGTATCAATCGGCTAAGAATCAATAAGGATAATAATAAGGCATAAGCTTCAAGATACTATCAAGGCAAGAAATGTTCTCGCCAAAGAACAACAATAAGAATCATGAAATATATGTCAATATGAAACAAGGATGTTCATAAGCTTTTTCCTTAAGAATAGAGTTCCTTTTTTGAAGGGACGTCGTTATAGTTATGTTTATTCATAGGTCATGCCAAAAGAAAGAAAGAGTTAGCCTTAACATACCTTATGTCGTTCTTTCACGAGCTTCTAAATGCTATACAAATGATAAAATACATTAAATGAATAACTCAAATGTTGGCATGAACAGTTGCTTACACATTGCTAGGATACTGAATGACAACTCGGACCTCGATAGGGGAAACCCCATATTTACTTGTCTATAGTCTTGAAAGCAGTGATACCAGTTGAGGTAGAGATACCATCACTTAGAATCACAAAGAGGAAGAGCTAGATAGCGTAAAGTGGAGTCTGAAAAAGATATAAGCAACTAGCTCTAATAGACGAGAAAATGATGGTCGTCGTACGCTACGGTCAACTATACCAACAAAGGATGGCACGCGCCTTCAACAAATGGGTCAGAGCCCAAATCTTTTAGATAGGACAACTAGTACTCAAGCGCATTTTTCTGCGTCAAGACGAGTACAAAGGAAAATTTTCACCCAACTGGTAAGGGCCCTACATGGTGCACAAAGTACTACCCGGAGGAGTTGTAATCCTCATAGAAATGGATGGCCAAGAGTCACCCAAGGAAATCAACTCAGACGCTACCAAGAGATACTATGCGTGAAGACATGCCTTTTTAATTTGTAGTCGCATTTCTCTACTTGTAATCGCATTTCTCTACTTGTAATCACATTTCTTTTACTTATAATCACTACACAAGACCTAACTCTTACGACAGAGATGCGTAGAAAAATCGTCATCAGATTTGGTCTTCTTCTTCTGTAATAAAAAAAATGACATTTCTTTATAATATAAACTACGCGATGACCTGATTCCCAAGGTGGGATACGTAGGCAGTCAATTTAGGGCTCAAATGCATTATTATGAAAAAATTAACCATATTTGCTCTGGACTACATTCGACCTGATTCCTCCTATGACAGAATATGTAGGTGCTCTTTGAACTTGGTCGCACCGAACAAAAAAACAAAGAAATCCGTAGGAAGCCTCTGAGACATGAAGATTTGAAGACTGCCTCACAAAGTACAAGGATCTCCGAACTTTGCAACTGTGGGAGGATTTTTTAGAAGATCTTAAAAATTCCACCGACGCATCTGGCACGAGAGTCAACCAGTCTTACACCTTCAACTAAGGAAGAATTTTTTAGAGGACCTCAAAGATTCCTTCACAACATTTCAACACGAGAATTCACTACAAGATAACCTTCAACTAGGGCAAAATTTTTGAGAGGGTCTAAAAAATTTCACCAGGACGAATGAAGAACATGCCTGGAGTGCAAGGATGGTCAAAGAACTTTGCTCGAAGCGTATATGTCATGACATTGAGATAATAACTTTTAATAGGATAAAAGCGCTTTTAGTCAAAATTGCTTTATAATCAATGTTTTTCAAAATACTTTTTAAAAATCATAGCTTAAATTAATCTCTCATAATATCAAGCCCAAGGGGGGTCGATGCTAAAAGAAGAGGAATGACATAGCGACAGACGGCGTGGTTCAACCTCACAAAAACTAACGATTTTTTTGTGGTTGCAGATTTCTAAATGTCGTCAGGAGGACGACGGCTTACTCCACTAAATTGTTTGTTCATGATGAAATATGTATAGAAATAAAGAAAATCCAACACCGGAAGACAATGATCCGGACATGAGAGCCATAAAAAGCAAAGCGCTACTATGGCGCTACATCTGGCTATGAGAGCCGTGAAAAGAGCAAAGTGCCACACAGGCGGCACAATATGACTATGAGAGCAATGGAAAGTCTAAAGCGCCACAAGGGCGGCACAATCCGACCATGAGAGTTATCAAGGGACAAAATAGCCATCTGACCGAGAGGTCTGGCAACCGACAAAAAGGATAAAGAAGTACAATATGAGCGTGAGAGACATATAAGGATGAAATGGTCATCGGTGAGAGGGTCACAACCGAAAAAGGGCGAAGAAGCATAATCAGGCCATGAGGGACATATAAGGATGAAATGGCTATCCGGCCGAAAAGGGTCACATACGATGAAATAGCGAAAGTTTTTGCGAAAAAGGCCATTCATACAAAATGTCGAGAGGACCATTCATACAAACAACCAAGATGGTTAATCATACAAACTGCCGAGAGGGACATTCATACAAACTACCGAGAGGGCCATTCACGCACGAGATAGACGGTGTCGAAGGTGGCATCCGCTCAACAAAAATTGCGCATGAGCCAAAAAGTGTCGGAGATGATATCCGCTCAACAAAAAATGCATATGAGCCAGACAATGCCGGAGCTAGCATCCGCTTAACAAAAATGTACACGAGCCAGACGGTGTTGTAGGTATCATCCGATTAACAAAAATCGCACACGAGCTAGACAATGCCGGAGCTAGCATCCGCTTAACAAAAATGTACACGAGCCAGACGGTGTTGCAGGTATCATCCGATTAACAAAAATTGCACACGAGCCAGATGATGCCGGAGGTGGCATCCGCTAAAAAAATACGCATGAGCCAGATTGTGTCGCAGGTGGCATCCGCTCAACAAAAATATACACAAGCCAAACGGTGTCGCAGGTGGCATCTGCTCAAGAAACACAAACTGCATGCCGAGAGATCCATTTATTCAAGCAAGCACGCCAAAAGGGCCATTATTCAGGTTACACAATTATATGAGACAGACGATGTCGGAGGTGGCATCTGCTCTAGTCAAAGAGTCATACGTGCCAGACGGTGTCGGAAGAGGCATCTGCTCAAACAACATTTAGCTAAAGGAGTCGTATGAGCCTGTCGGAGGTGTCACCCGCTTTGAATAGTCACCCAAGAAGGCACAACAAACATATCCATGTAGGTATGGTAAAACAAACAATCAAACACATCATTATTGCAGCAAACAAAAATAGGTTAGAAGCTACCGGAGGGGGAAAGCCAGTGGACCTGATCCAGGTGCATGCGGTGCAAACGTGGAACCTTATCTTCGGTAGTCAGTCGAAATAGTGTACTAATGAGAGTCAAGCTATCTAGACTTGGGCTTGAAAATCACTCCACTCCATCCTCGATCACAAATAGTAAGGGAATTTTTTTGTTTTTTAAAACCCCATGACCGATCGGGTACATATCGGAAAGGTTTGTAAAACCAATAAAGACATTCCTGTATAAGTGATAGCCTTTTCAACCTATTGATTCAAACAACAAGTGACCTGATTCCCAAAAATTAGGGATATGTAAGACAACACAATATTCGAGGATCTGTCATATTCTAACAAAATCATTTCAGAACTTTATAGTTCCAGGATTTTTCTTTGCTTTCTAGAAGTCTAATTGAGTCAAACTATAAGAGGCCTGAATTATCATACATTCTGAGATATGTTGGAAACCCGAAGACCAAGGTCCAACCGTAATTTTCAAAAATTACATAAAAACGAGAAGTGTTTTTCATTTGGTCAACTAAAAACTAGTGTGGTCAAATTTCGTTGCTCGGAGATGGTCCTGCCATCCCCGAACAACAAAGGGGAAGTTGTTGATACCTAATTTTTACCCTTCAATAATTTTATTTAATTATTTAGGATTCTCGAGTCACGGACGGAGTAAATATACCTTTTACAAGACGAAAATAATTTTATAAAATAATTTTAGAGATGTTTGTCCCTCTATTTGACAACATATCAACCGGTATATGTATTGTATATCATATCTTATTTTGCATTGCAATTTTCAAAATTAAAGTAAAGATAATTATGCAAACGGTTCAAATCTTTAGCTTTTAAAGTAATCAATATTCTTCCCATTAAATACAAAAAATCATTTAATTGAATAGGATATTAAAATTACATCTCAAATTCAAATCGCTTTGCTTTAATATAAAAACATTTTTGCATGATTTAAAGATTTTATCTCCGATTAATATCAAATTAGGCTTGATTTGAAACTTTTGATTTAATAGGATTATATTTAAAATTGCTTTGGTCATCTTTTAATTTAAAAACGGCCACATTTGGAAACTGTGGCCATTACTTTTTATTTTAACTTAAAATGAATGGGCGTGTCTTTTTCTTTCAAAAAGCAGTTGGGTTCGGCCCAAGAGGACTGTGACCCGACCTATTTACCCTTCTTTATGCCCAAATCCCCGATACCTCATTCCCAAATTGCATTGAGAGAGAAACAAGTCCTAAGGGCTTCGTCCTCTTCTCCAACGTCGAGAATGGCAAGGTTCAGTGTACCATCGCCTTTTACAGATCTTGCTTGTTCATTTTGGGCAAGAGCATCTCACAACAGTTGACCACACCACCACTATCGCACCGCAGAGGTGAGGTTGCCCCTCTTAGTGCTTTATCTGTGCAATTTTAATTGTTCCTGTCTCTTTTAATTTTGAATAATGGATTGTGATTGGTCGAGAAATCTTTGGGAGAGATTTTCCCCTTAATTTCGTTCTCCCACACCGATTTCAACCTCAATTTATAGGATTTTGGGGTTTTTTTATAAATTGAACCCCACCCTTTCACTGTTAAGGGTTAGCGATTGAATTCTGAGCTTTTGATTTCTTAAGATCATAGTTTATCAGTCAAATTTGGATTATTTTCTATTTTATTTGGGTTCCAAGCCCTTTAGTGAAACTCAAGTGTCAAACTTAGTCCTATTAGTTATAAAATCTTTCTTTTCTTGTGTGAATGAGTGAATCGAGTCAAGGAGTTGGAGATTCAAGCCCTGAACTCAACTTGGCTGCCACCATAAGAGGTATTTGCCTATCATTTTTTAAATTTCTGCCTATTTTCATTAAGTTTTGATTGATAACTGATATTTTTAGTGCATTATGTGCTAATTTGAGTATGTTTGATTGCCTATAGATTGTACAAAATAATGATATTGGTTTGAAATCATGTGATGATTCATAAATGTTATGCTTAGCTAGTTTAGTTTAAGATTGTGTTAGTTATTCATCTAATATTAGCTTAAGCTTGAGATGTAAACTAAAATATGTTGTTATCAACCTGTTTAACTAAGAAAAGGACTAATTCCTAGTATTAAAACCACTGTCATAATTGTTTAGGAGTTCAATAGGTTAAAAGTAATAAAGAATGCCCTAGTCCTAATACTTTTGTGTGTTTTGATGGCCTGAAGATGAGCTTGATTGCTGGTTTGCTTATTTGTGGTGGTTGAGTGAATGTCTAGGATTAAACATGATAAGGAAATGACCTCAACATATACTTAGTAAAAATATATAGGCTCTAAGGTAGTTAAATGAATTGTTAAACCTAAGTACCGAATTGTTGATACTCTGAAAGATCATTTGGGGTCTGTTTAGGATAAGCTTAAGTCTGAATAGGGTTAAAATGATGTGTCTTGATATAGTGTTGGAGATGAAGTTATTTGAACTTGTAGGTCTTATCATATAGGCCTAAGGACAATTTTATCTGAAAAGTTATAGTAGTACTATTTGTTCTTAGTTAAAATGTATAATATATGTGAAAATGTGATGCATGTGGATTCATAATGTTTCTAAATGCTTTCTCAAGCTGTTCTGAGCATGTGTTTTTAATCCATGGGTACATTGGGGGGTCTTGGGGTTGGCATATGATAATATAGTGTCAAAATATTTGACTGTGTTCATCATGTGCTAGCTTTTGTCCATTTGCTTGCCTTGTGTTTAGATTCATTCTAAGTATGGATGATCTTAGGGATCTTTAACTCATATTTGTGAACTCTGTTAGGCTTGACTAAGTATTTGCCAATCTAAATCCTAAAGAATGACAGTATGTTGATTGAAGTGCATGATTTGTGTGTGCCTGTTGTAGAACCATATTCATATCATAAAACAGAATAGCCCTTCACATGTCTAAATATGACCTTGCCTTGTTTGCATGTTCAGTTCTTAAGTCATGTCAACTACCCTATGCATAAATCACTTATCTGCATTTAGTTTAGTATTAAATGAATATTAGGCCCTTCTTGAGTTTCCAATTAGCTAAGATTGTGTCATGAATGCATAACAAGGGACTGTCTGCATCTATCTATATGTTCCATGTTTCCTTTGCATATTTATAAGTCCAATCACCTAGTCCAAATGCACATCTAGGAAAGGAACAAAAGGCTCTGAATCATTGTGCTAACTGCCAAGTGTTATTGACAATTTAAGATGATAAGGTTCGGGCAACTTCAGTATGCTAGCTTAAGGAATTGATTCATAAAGGTCTATTGGACCCCTGCATGTTAGCTAAATCCCAAAACATCTAGCTTGTTTACCTTTGTGGTTGTGCCTGCTTGCATCTGGATCCGTTAGGATATCAAAGTATTATAAAGAGGTAGACGATTGACTGTAATGCATGTACTTGTGCATCTCTTTAAAATGATTCAGCTTGAGGACTTGATACGTGACCTGACAGTCTGTATGAACTAGAACTTGCATCTGAGTTTCTCAATGTTCTCTCCCTTCATGAAAAACTGGTGATGTTGTATGTCTCAATAGCATGCCTATTCCTACTTTTTTATGAACTTATTCTTAGTAAACGTTGTAGCTTATGTAGAACTAATATGTGTTTGTTACTTTAAGTGCTATGTACTGGTATGAAAGGGAAAATATGATAGTCCTAGCTAAGTTTCCTCAATAGGTCTCACTTCATCTATCCTTTGTTTGTTTGTTTGAGTTACTTGACTGCACAAACTGAAGGTAAATGAAAGGTGTGCTATGTAATAGGTATTTTCATGAATGTTTGAAATTCCTGTACTTGTCAAAGCTAGACTATGTAACATGAACTACAAATCATACTCTTGTGTTGTTTTTGTGTAGTTAGGAGCCATATGGATTGTCAACATGATGATAATCTGGATTTAAAAAGAGTTCTAGGTTTAGATTTCACTATCTGCCTGTTAACTTTGGATCTCTTATTTAACTTGGTTGATACTTGATGTGGTTACTGAACTGAACTAAGATAGACCTTACATCATTGTTTGAATCTAACAAGAGTGACTTGAAGCTTGTAATCTGACACATCAACCTAACATATTGTGTAAATCCATAGGGGGGATATAGTTATTTTAGTTACAATGTTTAAATGTCAAGATGCTTGATGATATTATGTAAACTGAATATCATGGGGGTATATGCCATAATTTGTGGAGGAAGCATTTGTATTGTATACTGCATATACTCTTTTCTAGGGGTTTGTTTCTTCTTTTTTAATGTTTGTCTAAGAAATGTGTTGATGTATACTCTGATATACAACATGTAAATTAGATATACCCAGTATATATGATATACATGTTAAATATATCTTTGTATATATCAGGTAAAGAGAGAATTTTATTTTAAAATACTTGGGCTTGCCCATTTGTCTTCCTCCCTCTATGTTTGCGATTGATTTGGATGTGTCTGTTGGGATTTGGCTTATTCATCTTTGACTTCCTATCTCATTTCACCGTGACTGACATCTTATTCCATTGGGCTAGGCCATGTGTTTTTTCATTTGAGGAAAGAACCTCATTGTTTGTTAGATTTGGGCTTTTAGCCCATTTTTTCTTTGTACGCTGTGTGAAATTTTCAACTTGTTCTCTATATTTTTAATTTAGATTATCAGTACTTGTGAAATGCGTTGTTGATAACAATGCCTTTATGATAATTTTGGGTGCATTCTAACTTGTATCATTGTTTTTCCCTTCTCATCTCTTTTGTCCATGCACGCGGGATGGGCCCCTTTGGGCCTCTTCATTCTCTTTCAGCATATATTTTCGTCGAGTCCGATTGCTTTTAGGTGCACATTGAAGGTCGAGCTATGGGTGAAAATAGCCAACTGGTGGGCTTAGGTAGGCCCACTAACCTAAACTCATCTCCTTTAATTTCAATACATTTGTATTATATATACTATTTGTATAAAAATCTGTATTTTGATATATTGGAACCCCTTTATGGTTACCACTTAGGATAAGCAAACGATACGTACATCGTTTGGCTAGAATCACCATGAAAATGAATTTCAAAGTGTTATTGTTAGTACATTTTAAAATTGATGAAAATTCAGACTATTTTTCGACTTTCAAATTAATTAGGCTGTTTTGGGCCAAGATTGGACGAAAACTGAACTGTCACTTCTAAAAAAATGGGTTGAACAAGATTCGAACAAGTTTGATTTTATGGACTGAACTGAACTGAATTTCATAAAATATGCTTATGGACTGATTTTGAGCCAAGCCCAACTAAGATATTTTAAAGAGAAAATCAAAATCTTTATGAATTGGAGTTGATGTTTTGGGGTTTTGGGAAACGTTGTATGATATGGTTTGACCTTTTGGTACATAGCATGTGAAAGGAAAAATTTACTTCTATTCTTTTAGAACTTTAAACATGTCATTTTCAAATGAATTACGCTTCTTTGAACTTAAAAGATTTTAAAAATGTATAATGAAAATTTGACAACCCATTGGACTAAAAATCAGTAGAGTTGTACTCAAATGAAGTTTTGAGTGTACTTTTAATCTAAAAATAGATTGACAAAATTACCCCTATACGAAACCTTTTGAGTTTGAGATAAAAAATGAATGACATGATTTTTTGCAGAAAGTTAAACATTTTTGAGCAATTTATAACTTTAAACATGCTATAGAATCTCAAGGTCAACCATATTTTACGGATCCTTAATATCGGGGTGTCTAACTCGTAGGGAGATCACTAGAATCCTTATCTTGACTCTGGTTTAAAAAGGATTTTTCACAGACGTTCTGAATAAACTCTTTTAACTCGATTTTCTTAATTTACCTATAAATTAGGTGGCGACTCTAAAAAAAATTATCCAACTTAGAGCACCAACAACCTCTTAGTAACTTTTATGCCTTTGCGTAAAAATGAACCGTAACACTGTACATACTGGACAAGTGTCAACAAAGCCTCTAAGAGTACCTGTCATTCATAACATTGTTGGGATAGGGCATTGGCCTACCCATGAAGTCTATATACATGCTCAAGCAAAGTGACCTCTAGACTCGGCCTCACTCTGGAAGAAATTGAGTCTTATTGACCCTCAGCTAAAGAGTAACTCTGCCTATTGTGAGGGCTCGTCAAACTGGCTACCTAAACCTGCAGGCGTGAAATGCAGCAGCCCCAGTAAAAAGAACGTCAGTGTGAAAAAATGTACAGAGCCAGACATAAACAAAACATATAAAGCACTGAAACTAAAGATATAAGTAGAGTACAATGACAATATCTCTGGGTGATAGGAGTCATCTTACCAAGATGTTTATATTTTCTTACCTTATCATGGTCTCTTTGGATCGTCTTGCACATTATGATATACCATTAAAGTTCTATATGTGATAACGTTCTGGGACTATCATTTATTGCTTCTTTTCCTTCTTCTAGGACGTAAGCTAAAAGGATTATACTTAACATAAACCCACACACATATGGAGTAAACATTATGTAGCATGAAAATTAGGAGTGACACTTATGCGTAGCAAAGTAGACCGTTCATAAGGCTCACTTCTCTTAGATTGGAGTACACATACTCATGGACCGTCCATAACCAACTCTCTGTAGGCACCTATGCATTCATCAGAGACCGTCCATATGGCTCGTGTCGTGTGTATATGCAACATCAATTACAACATACAATGTGTGACTAGTAACTAACGAGCCAGGGAATCGTAGTCATTCATTATAAGGTCATTTGCATCTTATTACAATCCTTGATTTACTGTTCGTTCTACTAGTTTAAGGGTCATTAGAATCATCCCTACGAAAGGCTAATCATTATTTTTAAACATCATGAATCTCATAAAGTGCTTATAAGCTTAATCATTTTATACATTATACATTACTTCTAATCCATTACATTATTCATATGAAAATGTCGCCTATGATTCAACCTTTAAAGACTTTATGGAATACACATTCTTACAAAAATCTCTATCCGCCATTCGATATACATGAGATGTTACAACTAGTGAGGAGCTCAACATTCTCATATCTAACCTTTATAAGAAACAATAAGCGGGCATCAAATCGTTGGAATAGAGGATCTCCGATACCTATACTTTAAGTTCTTTATAGGAAGGACATGTCCTATGGATTCATATCAGAAAGAAGAAAAGATAGCCCTTACATACCTTTGAACGACTCACTTGAAAACACGATGAACTCAATCCGCACCACACCTTAATTTACAACAAATGACGATAAGACCAACAACAAGCTAAGAGAGAACTAGTTACATAACATGTCAAGCCGCTCGATTTACAACTAATAACACAACATTTCTCTACGCCCCTTCCTTCCTTCAAATCATACATCAACAACAACATATATGAAAGTTTTTCTCCATAACTCTAGCCATATAACATCTCAAATATCACTTCAAAATAGGCCAACACACAACAACTCGTATACGTCTTTCGACCGTTGATTCATAAATTCTTCAACAACTAAGCATATCTAAATCTCAACTAAGCTTACATGCATGGAGAAGAAGGAAGATCTTACCTTAGATCTCAAGGGTCAGTCCTCTTATACCTTGCTTTAACTTGAAGGAACTTCCAATTCTATCACAAGAAGAAGCAACCAAGTTCTACTAGAACCATGGGATTCCCGATGCAAGATTTACATTATCTACCTTTGGATTTGCTCTTGGATCATGGGAGAACTCTTAGAGAGAATTTAGAGGTGGTATGGGACCTGTTTAGGTAAAAATGACATAAGAAATGAAGGCCATTGCTTTAAATAATTGAGATAAACTTCCACCACCCTATTTCACGATGGGATTGACACTCCGTCAATCTATTTGACGGGCCATTCTTCCACCGTGATTCATCAAAATTTTCCCCAGTTTTTGGTTGTGAGGGTTGCATCACCACCTATTGATGGGCTGTGAAATTGTGTCACGGTCCGTGAAACTGCCCAATTCTTTTCGAACTTCGACGAACTTATTTTCCTCAATTCGTTCAACCTCTAATCCCCCGACACAACTTACTACTAGTTTAAGCTATTAGTGATCTTGAAGACACTCTACTTCTTTTGAGCTTGAGTCGACTAACTTACGATGCTCTCGGCGTGAAAATATGGGATGTTACACCCACAATCTGAACTCAAGTCATTAACAAATTGAAGTTAGGGACATGCATAGAATAACCAACACTAAATAATTACAACGCGGAAGAAAACTATACAAATACAAGATTGATAGTACAAGTCATGAGCTACAAAGAGAGATTCAATACAAAGATAGAGTCTGTGCAACATAATTTAATACAAATAAAGGAAAACTTTAAACTGCCATTGAAGTAGGCAATAGACTCACCACTAGTATATCAATAACCATCCAGTGCTCACTCATGAACTCCACTTCAACTCTAATAAGTATTTTCACATAGAGTGTAGGAATGGGGAGTGAGTACGGGGAGACTCAGTAAGTATCGTATATCACCCCAACAAGGTAGTGACAAGTGTTAAATAAAAATAATTGTTTTCAATCAACCCATGCAACCTAATAAGAAGGCACCAAAGAGTATTAAACCAATAGATGATGATAATCGATGCATTAAATCAAACTTCAACCACGACATTCATGAATTCCCACAACCTTAAAAACAAGTAAACTAGTCACTCATGCTCATGGTATACAAATATCTAAAATTTCCTAACATAAACTAAAGAAAAGAGATAAGTAAAGAGAAACTCAATGAATCTCCGCCTCGAACTCTCTCTAGCCGTTTTTTAATCCTTATTCGACTGATTTCTCTCTAGAAAATTTGTTCAAGTCATATTTATAATGTGTGTACAAACCCTTGAACCTGAACGTCCTAAATGATTCAAGTGAAATTAGGAATCGAAGAACAAAAAACTGGTACGCCACACCACCTACCATTGTTGTGTAGCTCACCAATAATAATTTGGTAGTGCAGAATTTTGCACTGGTGCGGTGTAATGGGTAGATATGGGGTCTCAAGTAAAAATTTCAGAGAGCTAAAAGTCTGCAGGTTTTCACAAACAATGAAGGTGTGGTGCATAGGGTACCTTTCCCATGCATGGCACCAAGCAAATTTCCTCCATACATTATTTTTCAAATCCTTTTCATGTATACTTGGCCATCGGGTCCTTAGCACGATCCTAATGCGTAGGAATCACTTCTAACCGGGCTTCAAAGCCATTTTTACATCCTTTTCATATCAAATCTCTATTTTGTTTTACCAAATCATCTCCTACAGAATAAAAAATACGAAAATATTAAGGATAAAGTAAGTGAACTATACTTAGGGATGTTGATTTGTGGCTAATGTTTATATCAGTGACTAGGAACTCCCACAATGAATTGTGTAGCTCACCAATGAATTGCCATTCCGAACAGGAAATTTTAAAAAAGTTTTGAAAGTTAAATATTATTTTATATATTTAAAATATGTGCAAAATATATGGTAGCTAACTATGATTAAGTATTATTAATTATAGTTAAATATCATAACATTTGTTAAATAGTAGGATAATAAATATCAGAATATTGTTTAGTATCAAAATAAAACTTTTCTAACAACATAATATGTTCGAAAATTATATCCTAATCATCATCTACAATTTTATCTTAAGGTAATGGATTATGTGTATTAAATGTTAATTGTATAGGCAATCGGTATTCATTAAAAACATTTCTAACTGTAGTTCTAGAAAAACCTTTAAAAGTTGACTATATATTTCTTATATATAACTAATAAAATCATCAGACAAGGAAAAGTAATAGGTAAACCCATAACAGAAATCATTTTTGCTATATTTTTCCAATTTTTATTCTTTCATAGGTAATTAAACCTCTCGTCAAAGGTTTCAATTGTGTTTGGACAACTGTAGAACCCCAAGACACAGCTGGGGCAGCTCACCCGATTTCCATATTCAACAAGATGATATTTTTCCTGATAGAATTCATGAAAGTTTTTTATTCATAACATGAATTTTTACAAAGCAATAACAAGATAATAAAATAATACTATTCTTGAAAGTTAAAAGTGCAAGTAAAAGAAAAGCAAGTAAAACCCTTTATATATGGTCTATTACATGAGATACAAATGTGTTTTATCAATGTGGGACAAAAGCAATGTGGGAAAGAGTTAATGCTAATATCCCCTCTCAAACTCGCGATGGTGTAGACAGAAGCATCGAGAGTTTGCCAAGAAAGAACCGGTGATGCTTTAAGGTATGCGCCTTTGTGAAGAAATCTGCAAGTTGCATCGAAGATGATACAAATGGCAAGGATAGAGTGCGCTGCTGAAGATGATATCGAATAATATGACAATCAATCTCAATATGCTTGGTACGTTCATGAAAGACTGTGTTGTGTGCAATCTGAATAGAACTCTTATTATCACCGTACATCGGTGTTGGTGAAGAAAGAGAGACACCCATATCAACCAATAACCGACGTAACCATACAATCTCACACGTAGTAGAAGCCATAGCACGATACTCTGCCTCAGTTGAAGAGCGAGAAACCACATCTTGTTTCTTACTTTTCCATGAGATGAGTGAATCTCCTAAAAATACACAATAACCAGTAGTTGATTTCCGATCAGTTAGGTTACCAGCCCAATCTGTATCAAAAAATGCATGAAGCTCCAAGGATGAGGTCTATGAAAAAAAGAGACTCTGATAAATCGTTCCTCGAAGATAGCGAAGAATACGCATAACTGCAACCCAATGTACAGATGTAGGAGAGCAAACAAACTGACTGACAATGTGAATAATATATGCAATGTCAGGGCGAGTAATGGTGAGGTACACCAGACTCCCTACAACTGAACGATATAAAGTGAGATTAGGAAGAGGATCCCCGTCAGTAGGTGTATATCAAACATTAACCTCAAGAGGAGAGTCAACTATACGAGTATCTGTGAGACGGGCCCGCTCAAGAATACCTGCAGTGTACTTAAACTGAGAGAGAAGATATCCCTTCTCAGAATAAGCTACATCAATGCCTAAAAAGTAACGTAGATGACCTAAATCTTTCATCTCAAAACGATGAGATAAAGTAGATTTTAGGTTTGCAATACCATCAATATCATCACCTGTAATGATCATGTCATCAACATACAACAAAAGCAAAATACAACCTGCGAGGGATGATTTAACAAATAACGCCGAATCATGAAAGCTGGAAATAAACCCAAGAGATGATACTACAGTGGAGAACTTATCGAACCAAGCTCTTGGAGATTGTTTGAGACCATACAAAGCTTTCTTAAGCCTGCATACTTGTCCTAGGCTATGTGAAACACCAAGTGGAGGGACCATGTAGACTTCTTCTTGAAGATCTCCATTAAAAAAAATATTTTTAACATCTATTTGTGAAATATGGCAATGACGAACAGAGGCCACTGTAATAAGAACCCGGACAAATGTCATCTTTGCAACAGGTGCAAAAGTCTCTTCATAATCCATACCATATTCTTGAGCAAAACCCTTTGCAACCAAACGAGCTTTATATCGCTCAATAGAACCATCAGACTTTGTCTTAATCTTGTACACCCATCGAGAACCAATAGTTTTCTTACCAGTCGATAGAGAAACCAAATCCCAAGTACTAGTTTTGTTCAAAGCAGCCAGTTCCTCATTCATAGCCTCTTGCCATAGAGGATCACGAGCTGCCTCACAGTAGAAGGTAGGCTCACAGAGAGGATTAATAGAAACTAGAAAGAAAGCGAATGATGGAGCATAGAAAGAATAATCAAAATCGGATACCTGAGTAGACCACAGAGTGCGTTTAGGATAATGAGGTGGATCTGGATCTGCAACCACAAGAGGTTCTGAAATAGGCGTATGAGGGGGCTGAGTATCAATATCATGGGACTTGCTAAAAGACTGAGAAAGAACATATGATATAGATGTAGAATCAGATGGGCAATCAACATCAAATGGATCAATATCAATAAGGTCAGATTTTGTCATGCCATGTGAGGTAGGTGGGATGAAAAAGAAAGGAACGTGCTCAATAAAGGAAATATTACGAGACACATACAATTTTCCAGAAACTGGATCATGACAACGATAACCTTTCTGCCCAACCCCATATCCAAGAAAAATACAAATGGCGACACGAGAAGATAACTTAGTACGCTCTGCATGTGGACGTAGAACAAAACATGTAGAACCAAAAACTCTCAAATGGAAATATAGTGGGGTGTGACCAAATAGTCTAGCATACAGAGAAATTCCAGAATTATGAGAAGTAGGGATCCTATTAATAAGATAAACAGATGTAAGGACAACTTCTCCTCAAAATTCACTAGGTACGCTAGCGGACAAAAGCATGGATCTAGTTGTCTCAATAATATGCCTATGTTTTCTCTTGGCTACCCCATTTTGTTGTGGTGTATCAGTACAAGAAGACTGATGTATTGTACCATCAGCTTTGAAAATACCAGAAAGATCCCCACTAGTATATTCACCTCCTAAATCAGCCCAAAAATATTTAATAATGACAGAATGTTGAGTTTTCACATAGGCTTGAAACTCAGCATAAGTATGAACAAAATCAGAGCGTCTTTTCAACAAATAAACCCAACAATGACGAGTATAATCATCAATAAAGGAAACATAATATCTGGAGCCTCCCTTAGTAGGGATAGGTGTTGGGCCCCAAACATATGAATGAACTAGATCAAATGGTGCAGAAGAAGTAGAAGTACTAAGATTAAAAGAAAAAATAGAAAATTTTCCAAGTTTACATCCACTACAATCAGAAATATCATCGGATTGTAAATCACCAAGAATACCAGTATTACACATAAAACACAGGCAAAAACCTGATACATGACCAAGTCTAGAGTGCCACAAATAAAACTTCAAAGAGGAAGGTGTTAAATGAAAAGAAGATAGATTAACAAGCATAGTTGCTGCATGAGTAGGAAGATGCAGCTCATTCAAAACATAGAGACCTCTCCTCTTTCTACGCCCTGTCCCAATCACTCTCTTGGATTTTAGATCCTGCACATAACAAGAATTAGGGAAGAGTCCAATAAAACATCCAGAGTCACATATTTGACCAGTAGAAGCAAGATTCATATGTAATTTTGGAATGCAATAACATCAGGTAATGATATAGTGGATGTATGAATGGTGCCAATGCCTGTCAATGGCACAACAATCACAACAAAAGTGGAAGAGGGGGGGGGGGGGGGGTCAGAAGACATAGATACAAAGACGGAAGAATCGGGAGACATATGATTTCCAGCTCCAGAGTCCAAGATCCAAGAAGACGAAATGATACCTGAACCAATAGATGGTGATGAGCCAGAAGAAATAAAAAGAGCATAAGACTGAGAATTCTGTTGAAACTATTGGAAGGCGAGGAACTTCTGAAATTGGTCAGTTACATAATCAGTACTGCGACTCACAGAGGCTCCTGAAGCTGAGTGATCAAGAGAGGGCACAAAGGAAGCCTGAGTCGGTGGATACGAGTTCTGGAATTAACCCCCAGAATATGTATTCTGTTGAGAAGGCTTCTGTCCTTGTCCCGAATGTGGAGGCTTAGAACCCGACGTCTTCCGTAGCTCAGGACATTGATTCTTCCAGTATCCTGGTTTCCTGCAATAATTACAATTACCCATGATAAATGTTCTATACTGGTGAGTAAGGCCTGCAAGGATCGGTGCAGACGAAGGAGCTGACAGTACGAAAGTAGAAACCTTATGTACCCCTTTTAGAGTCTTCAAACATGTTTCTTCAGCCATAAGTTCATTTACCACATCTTCAACAAATGATAAGGGTTTGCGGTGCAACAAGCATGGACGACAATTCTCAAATTCTGACTGAAGACCCATCAATAGCTGAACAAAACGATCTTCATCTCTGCATTTAATATAAGCATCGCATGCTTGCAATTCAGTAGATTTCGTCATAGCTAACTGATCCCACAAAGTGGTCATAGCACATAAATAATCTTGAATGCCTAAGTCATTTTGTACTAGTGCACGAATTTCATATTGTAACTGATATTTAACAGCAAAATTATTCTGCACAAACAATCTTGACAGATAATCCCAAATCTCTTTAACAGTTTTGAACTTAGTCAATTGAACACCAATTCTTTGTTCAACAGAGTTATTAATCCAAGTAATTATCTTTGAATTATTGGTCTCCCAAGTCCTAAATAATTCATCAAAATTTTCATCTCCAATTTTAGGGCATTTGGTTTTTCCGGACATATAATCCCAAAGCCCCTTTCCCTTCAAAAAATTTACCATGACATAAATCCAATAGGAATAATTTTTTCCATCTAACCAAACACCAATAGTTTGCAAAGAATCATCACCTCCAACCATTATAAATTTTAAACAGAAAAATCCCAAATAACAAGCAGCAATCCCAAATAACAAGCAACAATCCCAAATAATAAGCAACAAAATAATAAAGGGCAAATCTCACCAATTAGATGCAGAAGCCAAGAAGGCGAAACCCAGATGTGGAAGCCAAGATTAGAACGAGCACGAGCAGCCAAAACAAGCCAAAATGAGCACGAGCTTACAAAACAAGCCAAAAAAATTTAACTGATACCAAGGGCATGCTGCATACGAACCCTCAACTAACTCACCGCGGAGTTGGATTCGCGATCGAGCTAAAAATATTAACTTGCGCTCTTGGCTCTGATACCATGATAGAATTCATGAAAGTCTTTTATTCATAACTTGAATTCTTACAAAGCAATAACAAGATAATAAAATAATACTATTCTTGAGAGCTAAAAGTGCAAGTAAAAGAAAAGCAAGTAAAACCCTTTATATAAGATCTATTACATGAGATACAAATGTATTTTTTCAATGTGAGACAAAAGCAATGTGGGAAAAAGTTAATATTAATATTTTCATGTGTCTCTTAAATCTCTCGTTTTGACTTGGGCTAGTTTTAAATTCTAAGTATTGTTTACAACTTTTACAAACTGCTTTTTATATTTTCTTTCTTTGCGTAAGAAAATTCTCATGCTCCTGATTTTTTTTTTCTACGTTCTATTGGGACTTTAATTGAGGTATAGGAGTTCCAGATTGAGATTGAGTCTGAGTATATCGTTCATCATTATAATTAATATTATAAGCAATTCGTGTTTCATCGACATAAGTTTAATCATATAAAGGATTAGGATCACTAGAAATATCAATTTTCCCCTTACCTCTACCAGTACTCCATTTTTTAAACATTTTAGGAGCCATTATGATTTATTCGAATTAGTATGACGGTAATTTATAATTCAAATTATCAAAATTAAATACGAGAATCAAATTAAGTAAGAGATGAAACGTCCGCGTAAAAACAGAAAAAACTATAGTGTAAATTGAAGTTGAAAGATGAAATTTGTTCCAGATAGTTGCCAGCTTCAACTCAAATAATTGATAACAAAATGCAAATTAGCAATTGAATAGCAACGTTAGAGAGAGCGGCAAAGGGAGAAAATTAGAGAGAGTAAATTAATAATGGGAAAAAATGAAGAAGGATTGGGGGTATTTATACTTGAGAATTAGGCAAAATTAAAATTGTAATTTTACAAACTTAGGGGTTTAAAAATAAAATATGGGGGTAGGGGTGTTTAGGCCTTTTACTTGATAATCATCTTAGCTTCATAAAAAGAAGATTACTGTTTCATTAAAATAAGTTTCACTTTAATCTCAGGAGAATTAATCCTTAATCCGAATGTGGATCAGACTCCATCATGCAATTAAAATAGAACCGAAGCAGTTCTTTAGAAGTTAGGCATGGAAAACAATATCCATAAACAAATGAATAAATATAATTGATTACTACAAAAGATTTTTTCCTGCAACCATCCAGGCATAAATATACAGCTTCAAAATTCATTATTTCTACAGAAACATGTTCCTCTTCCCCATTCCTTTCACAGTTGCATAGGGAAGGTGGAGTGGAAGGAAATACACAAAGTTATTTAGTTCCTTTATGCTTTAGAAGCTTCGAAATAGAAGAAAATTTCAAGAAGATGGTAACATGTACTCAAAATCGTCTATTCATCTCTTAAGATGAGCGACAAAAATACCACCTCCTTCCGAGCCTCAAAACTTGTAGATACTGGCTTGCCCAACCTATGTAGACAACTTTAAGGCATCTTTTCGCCTAGCTTATTACTCCACATAAAGTACACCATCCATCTGGAAAAACATAATGTTAAGTTGGATGGAAATTTTGCAAAACAATCCCTAGTCCAAGAAGAAAACACTTTTATGCACTTGGAATAAAAAGAGCAGCCCGGTGCACAAAGCATTCCATGTTAGTAGGGTCCGGGTAAGGGCCGCACTTGATGTAGACAGTCTACGCTAATGCAAGCATTAGTGGCTGCTTACACGGCTCAAACCCGTGACCTATAGGTCATACGGAGACAACTTTACCGTTGCTCCCAGGGCTCCCCTTCTGTCCAGTTGAAACAACATAAATACTGATGCAAGATTTGGATAATATTATCATACCTGCAACTTATTTTTTGAGACTACTGCATGAGAGGACCTTCTTCCCATAAGGACTGGTCCGTAGAACAGGAACATGGGCTCTCACAGCCTCCACTAGTGCAGCATGCAGAGCTCCCTACATGTCAAGATCAAACATTACAAGTGGCAGACCCAATGACATGTCCAATTTAGAGATCACAAAGACATTAGAACAGTGGTAAACTAACTGACCTTTGAGATATTTAGAGCAGCTTGGATAACATAATTGCCATATGGGTCTTGCATGATCTGGTCTAGTCGAGGATCACTTAACAGTTCCTCAATGATATATGAAGAACGTTCTTCGTCCGCATGTTTTAGGCATTTCTCGACCACATTACTGCTATATTTTTGCATAGAAAGGTCACTGAATTTACCCTGCAGCTGGTCAAAGATATTTGATGTTGCCCAGGGAAGACTAATGTCAAAAATATATTGCACAACATAATTCCTGCAAAACATAAAATTATGAGACTTACTAAGGAGAAATCCATAGTCTGTATTCAAACGAGGGAATGAAATCTGACACTTGATCTTGACTAGCATGAGTCACATTTCAAATTTCCACATTGGGTCTTCTGAGTTCTCAAATTTCTCATCAATATCATAAAAACTAATTATACTTTGCATTGATGAAACAAATAATGTTGTTGCATCGCTGTCGGATCCTCCAAAATGCACTACTATTGGAGGATCCAACACGCAGCCGTTGGCATTTTAAAGAGTCCTAGCAACACAGGAGTAAAGATGGTGTCTGGTTATGTGAGCACCCAGCAGAAACTTAGTCCCCAACTAGATATTACAGAATCATGCCACGAGTATATCGTTAGGTATATGACCCACTCTTTCTCCTAATGTTCTTAAAAAACTGAAGAAAGTCATAAAAGTAATATCAAAAGTGTACACGAGACTAGACAACCATCAACTTTAGAAAAGCTTTCGAAGTAAAGACACAAAAGAATTCATATACCCAAATGGATCTTGGGAAAGAACCAACGCATTAGAAGTGATCTCATAGATTAGTCGATGTCTTTGTCCACCATCAGATTGGCTAAGACATTTTTGAAGCACACAACAACCATGACGATCTGTTGCAAGTTCGACACAATTGGTAATAGCAGCTTCAAACAGGAACTGCAAGAAAAAAAGAAATTTGTGTCCGGAGTTAAGTCAACCTTTGTGGCACGCAACGCTAAGCAATGAAGGGAACCTCAAATGGTTAGGTATGTGAAAACTAAATGAACCTCTCTAGCACATTCTACCCAAAATTAAGTGACAAACTATTAATAAGAACAAACAAGCTTGTAAGGAAATCAGTTTAACAGGATGGAACAATATACCCTACAATGTTAGACGGAGGCATCGGTAATAGAAAGAATGTGATTTATCTCCTTAAAATCAGAAATCCTCTTTTTTGTAATATGGAGTTAGGAAATTAACAGAACTAACACTACGGATATAATCGATCATTTGTTTTATTTCCCTATATGGAAGAATATGAAGGGCTTCGAATAACCAACATTACAGTTATCCCTAAAAAGACATGGTAGAAACATAACAAGGTTGGCATAATCAAACATCATAAGCAATCTGCTGCCGCACAATCAACCAATGTCCTTGAATTTTAGGAGTACCAGTTACTGATGAAATGACATCAACACAACAAATAAAAAGGACAATACAGATATTAATCATGATTATGCGGTCGAATAGTTCCTCGGTTATTATTTTCCAGAGGATGAGAGACAAGATTGACTACTCTAGTACTCTCTACCCCATGTGGAAACAGAGACATTGAAGAACATCAATCCTGATGACCTCTTCAAAGCTATCCATGAAAAAACTAAAATCATGCAAAGCTGGAGATTAGTATCTAGTCACAGTAACAACCAAGAACAGAGAAAGCTGAATGATTATCCTATTATCAAGTTACACTAATATTAGATATTGACCCTATGATTCTCTTTTTAAGTATACTACGCAATGGATTGCAATCCAACTGAATTAATGAAACTAAGCAGATCTTCCATTGCTGTTAAAGATTACATAGCATGTCATTTGAGTGGAAATAACTTGTAGACCAGGAACCTTGCACATTACAATTGGCACCTGCGGAGTTTCATAGGAGTAGGTGTTTAAAACATCTTCACTCACAAACTTGATCTAGGAGACGGTGGCAGGAGATGACATGTGTAATGTATGAGATGAAGCATTCAACACGTTAAACAGTGGAACTTCTGTTTCGTTAAATCGAAGCGGGACGTTAGCACAACTGGTTTTTTTGTCTTTCGTCTTAAATCTCAGTTTCCCCACAGCCATAGAAGCTAGTTTTAGGTAGTTTACAAAGGAGCATTTCTACACTGATCCTGTGAAGGAAAAGAAAAGTATGCATAGAGTCTACTTGCTAATTTAAAACATCCATACTAGGGAGATTGACAAAGCCAAGTTGTATGGTTCTTAAAACATTAATTGATACACCAAACATACGACAAAGCTGCATCACAGAAGTTGTGGAGAAAACCCAACTTTTTTTTCTTTCAAGGACTTGGAAAGCAAAGGAGCTGATTTTGATCATGTCCATTCTTTACTTAAAAGGAGCACTGAAGTTGTCTCCCCAAGATTGTAACAACTCAGCCCTTTGATCTCTAAACTACATCACAGGAAATACTAAAAAGGGCAGCCCGGTGCACTAAGCTCGCGCTATGCGCGGGGTCCGGGGAAGGGCTGGACCACGAGGGTCTATTGTACGCAGCCTTACTTCACATTTCTGCAAGAGGCTGTTTCAACGACTTGAACCCATGACCTCCTGGTCACATGGCAACAACTTTAGCAGTTACTCCTAGGCTCCACTTCCATCACAGGAAATACTAATGAATTAAATTATTGCATATAAACTGATACATATGCAACTTACTTCTCTATACTCAGGTGTTAAGTATTGCAAGCACCGCTGCGCAACATGGTTACCATTCATGTCCTTGATTATATTCACTAAACCTGGTTTCAGTGAGGAGACAATCATGGAAAACTGCTCAGGTGTTTTAAGCGTTTCAATAACTTTTTGCACAGCTCGGGTCCTGCAGTTGAGAAGAAGAAAATATCAAATAATTGTGAAGAAAATGAACAAAAGAAGCAAGAAAAAGGACTTTGATAAAGATAGAAATCAGACCCGTGCATGTCACATGAAATTCTTACAAGATCCCCAGCTATTCTAGTTATTGCACGAAGTATCTGCATTCGCTGATCCTCATTGCACACCTCAAGAAGCTTTTGAACAAGGTAATTGCCAAAGGGGTCAATCATGAGCTCCACGATGTGCACAATAATCTCAGGAAAAATCTTTTCAACATCTTCTGAAGTTCCTTCTGCAAATTTCCTCTGCAAGAAGCGACATCCATTTTGATCCTTCGCCATGAGATAGATTCTTCCAGCAAAATCATCAATTAAGTTATACTCTTGAGATTGTGACCACCGATGAAATTTGAGATCAACAGCATCTGTTGGTTCTAGACAATCCAAGCGAGATTGTGCACTTGGAGAATAGAAACTATTCTTCGAATAAGCACTGGGATAAACTCTTCTATTTCGACTCATATTTGAAACACAGTTGGTTCCTCCAAAAGAACTGAATTTAGCAGACTTGACTGGCTCCATTCCATGTGATCTTCTTAAAATTCTTTCAGGAAAGTATTGTTTCTCTGTTTTGTCTAAACCTTGCAGAGCATCAGAACCCATAGAGCAAAACAGGGAATTTAACGGGTTTATACTTCTTGAAACGTGCTGGTTGAAGTGAGGAATTGGCATCTCAGTGAATGGTTGACGGGAGCTAGTATCGATTGATCTACTTGTGATTGACCCATCCCGTTGAATTGGACACTGATTGTCTAATTGCTGAGTGCGAAGTTGCTGCATATATAAGAAATAATGTTGTCCCTCTTCAATGCGTCTACATGCTCCATGGTGTCGATTAATTTGTGAGTGGAAGTAAGGAACAACAGGTGATGCAACATCCAAGAAATAGTGTTGTTGATTGGAAATTACTGGAATATCTACCCGATGAATTGGTGGAAGTAGGTGAACACCTTGCACTCCAGGAGGTAATGGTACAGCTGCAAATATGTTCTCCATTGTATGTACATATCCACTTTGGTGCCCACCAATACTTGGACTAAACCCGTTAAAAGCACTGGGTAGATTATTTGGTGTTCTTGGAGAAGGAACAACTAACACTTGCGAATCCAAATTCAAAGGGATTTTGCCTAAGCTACTTTTGCATTGTCCATTCACAAGAGCTAAATGGTTCAGCAACGGCGTAGAATTGGCTAGAGGAGCTGGAGATTCTAACAAGACACCATCTTTTACACGCAACTCAGCAAATGCGGACGTTATAGCATGTTCATTTGGTAGGTTTATTTCTTCTGACTCAAACCTCTTGTTCGGTAGCTGCTCAACTCGGTTACCAAATACTTTTAACTCGCCTAAGATACCAATAGGCTTTGACCCGTTCGAGGATGCCAAATTAAAATCTTTTGGACAATTCATGAAACCAGATTCCTCAGAATATGAATTTCCAGAGGTAATATTTGGAATCTCCCCAAGAAGTTTCTCAAACTCATCGTTTTCCAGTTCATTTACCCCATTCTCCATTTTCTGAACAATATGCAGCATCAAGATTATTACTCTTCACAATGCTGAGCAAGATTCATAGGTCTCTATACAACAGAGGAAACAACAAATGAGTCACAGCACATAGTCTGGTACACAACACAAAATTGGCGAAAACCTTAATCTATACATCAAATATACTCATTGTAGACCAGATAAATTATAATTAAAAAAAAAATCAGCACCCACAAAGTAAAACGAAAAACTTTACACGGCCAATTCCACCAAAGAATGATACATATTTGCATCATCCTCTCCATCGAAGCCAAATAAAAGGATTTAAGGACAAGCAAAAACAAAGAATCATAATTCTTTCTCCACAGTACAAACTCGAGTTCCCCCATATTTGAAGAGAACAACAACTACTAAGTCTCAGTCCCAAGCAAGTTGAGGTCAGCTATTTAAGCTCATCTCCGTCCAATATTTTAAAACATAAAAATAAAATTACAAAAAGTTTCTATATTTTGTAGGCATTTAAAACTTGTTAAAGTATGACAAAACCCCAGTTCCAGAACTGAACCAACATTTACAAAATATGTCCCATCCAGGAGATCAGACATAGTCTGCCCATATGTCTCCTCGATATTGACGTCAAACAAATACATATAAACAATTAACACAAGCAAAATAGAATAACACATCAGATTCCCTCGTACACATCCAAGATCAGATTGGACTGTCAGAAGAATCAAAACCCAATTCTTTAGATCATCAAAATCAAACAAGAATCTAACAGAATATTCAATATCTCCAAAAACATTGTCCAAAACATAAACAAATTTGATCAAACACAACTAATATGAAGAAATAGAGAAATACTAGTGTGCATTACTGATCACAACAGTAGAGCCACAGAGGAATCGATCATAGTATTGACTTCAAGATAGAACAAAAATCAAACAGATTTTCTGGAATTGTGAAAAACAATAGGGAGTGAAAGTGTGACAAGTATTGGTGAAGGAAGAGAGGCGGCGTGAGAAGAGTTTTCATAAGACTATAACTGAAGAGAGAGAGCGAAAGAGGTGGCATTCATCGACAAATGCTATGTATATGAATCATTTTACATCACATACAGAACCCCATTTAAAACAAACAGACCAACCACTATAAAAGATTTTCAAGAATTACAAGAAAGAGCACAATTATTATTATCATTATTATAATAATAATTATTATTATTATTATTATTGTCATACACCAAAACCATGCATGCCTTTCGCCATCCCACATTGTTTGGTACGTTTCTGGTTCTCTTGCCAAGTGTGGTCACTTTTATAATACTAAGTATTTAATTAGTAATTTTAGTATCTTTTTAAGAGTTTAACTTCTTATATACGGAGAGTGTGAAAGAATTTTTATATTATTATGTTTCCTAAAACATAATTAGAGATAATTAGTCATAATAAATAAAATTAGTATTGTTTGTATATGTTTTTAAGAGTTTAACTTCTTATATACCGATAGTATGAGAGAATTTTTATATTTCTTTAGAGATAACTAAAACATAATTAGAGATACCTAGTTATAATAAATAGAATTAGTAATCTAAAAAAATTTAGATAGATAACATGTTCAATTATACATACTATGTAAATAGAGACAATCTATATTAGGGACAAAACGTACTTGAAAACATTCGTATTATTAATGAGATTAATATTTATGACATTTGCAATTATTGAATTATAGTTTGATTGTTTGTAATTATTCATATATGTGCATCCCTTGAGCTTACGTTGTCATTAATAGAGTGAGATATTAATGATAGAACGTAACTCTCAAAATAGCCTCGACTAATGATCATCGAAAATGGGATATCGATGATATGCTATAAGTCGACATGTGGTCTGCATCACAGTCTTGGAGAATGTAGTATGTCTCACAGCTACGAGCAATGGTTACTCGTGATGGACACATGGATACTTTGGAGAAGTATTGGTATACCCTGCCGATAAACTATTTGTTATACATGTCTATAGTGTTATCGGCGTGTGGAATATAAAGGTCCTTTGACTTGAGGTCAATACACACCTTGTTTACAGAATGATGTACTTTGACCAGGTTCTAAGCTTAAACTCCTTCTGGATAAGATAAGGATTGTGTTTGGTGCATCACGATGTAAATCAAGGTGGTAGTTGAGCCAAGAATATGATTCATTCCTCGATTGGAAATTCGAGAGAGCACTCAACTTCTCAATGTTATTAGGTTGACTAAAGTCATTGGCCAGTGCAAGAGATATATTTAGAATATTGTCTAGTTGTCAACTAATAAATGTGAGATAAAGTGATTAAGTCATTTGGATAGACACTTGGCAAATCCTAAGCTTAATCGAGTGTGTCGCGAATGAAAGAATTTATAGTTCCACATAAATGTTAAGTTTCATGTAAACGTACTTCACATATTGAGTTCGTCATACGACGCAGTCTAGGAGTTTCGTATGGACCTTAATTAAATTAATGTCGATATGTGAAGGCCTATAGGGTCACACTATATGCGATTGTTTCTTCGATCTAAGAGTGTATTGAGAAAATATTAAATACTCGATTGAGAATCGAGATATTTAATTTATAATAATTATGGAATATTTGTATTTGATAGAAATTATTTAATTAAGTCGAATTGAATTTCAGATTTAATTAAATGTGTTGGATATATTATATGGGTACTCGGACAAATACAGGAAAACAATTGGGCCAGAAATTATTGGCCCAAAATTGGGACATTGGTCGTCCATTAGGACGTGTGAAGTGGACCAGCTGGGCTGGGCTGGTCCACTGAACATTAACATGGGCCATGTTTTTCTGTTTTGTATCTGTTTATGTTTTGTCTTGAATTCCTATATATATACAACACATACCCCATAATTATTAGTTGACAAAAAATTACTTCTTAGTTCCTGAAGCAAGATTTCCTAGCTTTCCTGGAAAGGAAATACACTGGAGTTGGACTTTGCACTCGAGGAGACTAATCGCGTGGATACCTTACTGGTGAATCCAGCGCTTGAAAACCTGTAAGTTTTCCTTATCGTGTTTTGAACACTTTATATGATTATCGTATAAGCCATGCCACGATCATTGTTGGGTAAGTAAAATTTTCAAACTTCCGCTGTGCTTACTAACCCAACAAATCTCTACAGTGGTATCAGAGCTCAGATTTGTTTAATGATTATACGATAATCAGTAATAACGATTATGTGGGAAAATTAATTGTTTCAATTTATTAAATTAATTTTGAAAAAAAATAACAATTTTAAAACAGTGAACAGTAATCGGAACACTGTTCCGATGGGTTTTCAGCGATTCGACGTGTTCTACCACCGTCTCCACTATTATCGAGAAATTCACTTTATAAGATGGTTGATAAAGGTGTTGAGAGGTGACGAAACGCGGCTTAGATGCCGAAAAAACCGCCGGAAGGCCGCCTACCGCGGAGCTGTTTTCGGCCGCCTCAGGCGTCGAAATGGTGAAGTAATACCACCACCGTGATCGTCTCGATGAGAGGAATCAAACAGTAGTGGTGTTACACGGCGAAAGTCGCCGAAAAAAGGCCATCGCCGACTGTTTTGGAAAGAGCTAGAGGTGGCTCAAATTTCAGTCGCCGTGGGCCACCAAACCGGTGATTAAAACCACCGGTGTGTTCGGTCCGACGTGGGTCGTCGACCGGTGGTGTTCAATTCCATCAATTGCGCCCTGAAATCCGAATCCCAAATTTGATTTGGGGTTGGAATTGTTTTTTAAAAGTTGAAATAGTTCAAGGACCTAATTAAAATTAAATTAGGGTTTCTGAAATTGCAATGTAGCCCTTGGGGAAAATCTAAAAATTTTAGAACTTTTTGGAATCATCAGATTTGGTCTTTGGGTTAAATCTGTAAACTTCAGAAAAGCAGATTCAGTCCCTGGGTAAATCTGTAAATTTCATAAAAGCAGATTTGGTCTCTGGGGCAGATCTGTAAAATTATGAAAAGTAGATTTGGTCCCTGGGTGAATCTGTAATTATTTTAAGGTTCTGAAAATTATAGAAAAACCCCTGAAAATTTTAAATTTTAATTTCTGAATTATTAAGGGGCTGTGTGGATGAGCAGAAAATTCCGAAAATTGAAAATTGAGTTTTAAATTTGAAATTTAAATATTTTCTAAGTTGAAACAAAATTAATTAGCCATGATTATTGTTATTTTGGCATGCTATTTGATAATGTGCGCTTGAATTAATTGTGTTCCCTAATTGTTTAATTGATTGTCATTTAAATAATTAGTATAGTGTCCGCATTATATATGTCTGGGTAGGCCGCGCCCAGTATTTGTTAGACCGCATTATGCATGTCTGGGTAGGCGACACCCAGTATTTGTCGGACCGCATTAAATCATGTTTGGGTATGCGGCACCCAAATATGTGCTCTATTTAATCTAGCACGCATAATAAGGATCTTGATAAAACCCTGATTAAAATGTTTCCCAATTTAATATAAGTCTGATTTGGAATCCACGCATCGTATGTTATAATTGAATGACTGTAAAATCCTTTTCGGCTATAAGAGTATTTACACCCTAGTGTTTGCTCTAAGTCTACGAGGACTCAGACTCTTCATAGATGCATGTGTTTGGAGTAGCGAGCGAGAAACCTTTGTGAGTATTTACGCCCTACCGTTTGCTCTACAAGGCCAAACTTGCTTAGATGCACAATTGCAGTCGCGTAACGGGGTTGACTTACTTAGTTATGTCTTGACGCCCTAGCGTCGAAATAATATAAGGGCGCATATCGATTGTTTAAAACAGTCGGTCAAACTAAGAATTGCAAATTATTTGTAATTGGTTTGGAGACCTACCAAGTTGTACTGTTGAAGTTATCAGCCTTAGCAAACACAGAGACAGTATGAACTTGGATCTTGGCCCATTATGATCATATTTGATATGAGTCTGTATTCTTCCATGGTGTCGTAGAATATGTTAAAATAATGGGAGCTAATTAATCTAAAGACCATGTTAATTAGTTAACGAATGTGTTCATAGAAATTACATTTAATTCCAGTCTATCTAATTCTTCAGATTATTTAAAATGTCTAATATGTCATTGAAATGCTTGGTTGAGACTAATAAGTTGACTGGAGCTAATTATCCGGGCTGATTGCGTAATTTGCGTTTGGTACTAAGACAAGAGAAAATTGAGTATGTGTTAGACATAGACTTTCTAAAAGTTCCTGATGAAGAGTCTGTTGAGTATGCTTTGTTTGACAAGGCTGCTTATCAGAAGCATTTAGATGATGCAACCTCGGCACAATGTGTCATGTTGTCCTCCATGATGTAGAGTTGTAGAGGCATCATGAGAACATGTCCCCTATGAGATGCTAGAACATTTGAGGAGTCTTTATGATTGACAGTCTCAAACTATGTAGTATGAGCTGTTAAGAGACCTCTTCAAATGTAAGCTGAATGATGGGGGCCAAGTGTCTGGTCATGTTATGAAGATGATTAGGTTGATAGAAAGGTTGACTTCGATTGGAACGAAGCTACCCCAGAATGTGTCTGTTAACCTGATTTTGAATTCGCTTCCTGGTTCATTTGAGAATTTCATTGTGAACTTCAACATGAATGGAACCAAGGTGAATCTTCCAGAACTTCACAATATGCTAAAGACTTATGAATCATCTACTTCAAAGGGGAAGACTGTGCTCATGGTGGGCTCATCTACTAAGTTTAAACCTAAAGGTAAGAACAAGAAGAATAAGGGTAAGGCTGGTGCCAAACCCACAGTCTTGAAGCCTAAAGGAGGTGTTCAGAAGAAGTCTAGGTTGGCCAGGGACGTATGCCTCAACTGCAAGCAGAAGGGGCATTGGAAGAAAGATTGCATCGCTCCAGGAGGAGACAAGGCACTAGGTGCTTCTGGACCCGTTGGACAATGTATGTTTGTCATTGAGATTAATATGTCTATAAGTAACTCTCACTGCTGGGTATTGGATACAGCATGTGGCTCACACATTTGTAATAATGTAAAGGGCCTAATGGACATCAGAAATGTTAGACCATGAGAGGTGGACCTACGCGTTGGAAATAGAGCACGAGTTGATGCTGAGCGTGTATGAACTTATAGATTAAATTTACCTTTGAATTTTACATTAGAACTTAATAATTATTATTTTGTTCCCTCGATTACGAGGAATATTATTTCCATTCCAATGTTATAGATTGAGGGTTTTTCCTCATATATTGCTAATGATAATTATATACTATCTTTTAATGGTATTGTGTGTGAAAATGTTCCGCTTGTGAATGGTTTATATATTCTCAATTGTAATCGTGAGATTCTCAATGTGCAAAACAAATGAGCTAAAATAAGTGATCCAAGAAATCCCACCTACTTATGGCACTGTAGACTTGGTCATATCAATGAATCAAGGATAACAAGATTAAGAAAGTTAGACTATCTGGAACCATTTGACTTGGAGTCCTATGGTGACTGTGAATCTTACTTGAGAAGAAAGATGACCAACAAACTACTTTATGAGAAAGGTGTGCGCTCCAAAGAGGCACTTGAGTTGGTCTATACAGATGTATGTGGGCCGTTTTCCACTCAAGCTAAGGGAGGTTTTCCTTACTTCATAACTTTTACAGACGATTTCACAAGGTTTGGATATGTGTATCTTATGAAGCACAAGTCCGAAGCTTTTGAGAAATTCAAGGAGTATAGGTTAGAAGTATTGAAACAACTTGAAATGAGTATCAAGACTCTTCGATCAGATCGATGCGGTGAATACTTGAGTAGAGACTTTCTAGATTACTTAAAACTTCATGGAGTCCAATCAGAACGGACACCTCCTGGAATACCACAAATGAATGGCGTTGCTGAAAGGAGAAATCGAACCTTATTGGATATGGTCAGATCCATGATGAGTTTTTTAGCTCTTCCAACATATCTTTAGGGCTATGCTTTACAAAACTCAGTCTATATTCTGAAATAAGTTCCTTCAAAGTCCGTAGAGAAAATGCCATATGAGATATGGCATGGTAAGAAGCCTGCACTTACACATATGCGAACCTGGGGCTGCCCTGGATATGTAAAGACGATGCTTACTGATAAGTTGAAATCTAAAAGTGAGAAATGTTACTTTGTGGGATATCCTAATGAAACGAAATGATACTATTTCTATCTTTCTGGAGAACATAAGGTCATTGTTTCCAGAAATACAACTTTTCTTGAGGAAGACTATGTCTACAAGGGACATAGTTACAATAAGATAAAACTTGAAGAAATTCAAGAACCATAAAACAACATAGAGGTTGAATCCTTGTCGAATGACCTAGACAAGAATTCAGTGGGAGTATTTGGTGAAGGTGTGTTGCTTAGAGTACAACTTTCAGCCAGTGGAGTGCTGTGAGGATTGATGTAGAAATGCAAGATTCTCATACACAACTATTGGAAGATGATACAATGGTTGTACATACTTCCATTCAGGAAACACATGTAGATGATATTCCTGAAAACTCTCATAGTGGTGGAAACACACAAGAACCTTCTCATGATCAGAATACAAGAACCACATAAACGCAAAATAACTAACTCCGTAGGTCCACTAGGACTCATCTTCAGCCTGAAAGACTTAATATCCTTGTTGAAAGTCAAAATGAGATAGATATTCCTGAAAATTTTGAGCCTACAACCTACAGCGAGGCTATGTTAGACATTGACTCGCAAAGATGGCAAGATCCATGAAATCTAAAATGGACTTAATATATGTCAATCAAGTTTGGAACTTGGTTGATTTGCCAACAAGGGTTAGGCCCATAGGATGCAAATGAGTCTTTAAGAAGAAGATTGACGCATTTGGCAAGGTGCAAACCTACAAAGATAGGTTGGTAGCAAAAGGTTACAATCAGAGGCCTGGGGTCGATTATGATGAAACCTTTTCGCCAATTGCAAAGATTAAGTCCATTTGGATTTTGCTTACAATAACTGCATACTATGATTATGAGATTTGACAGATGTATGTTAAGACCGCTTTCCTCAATGGAAATCTAATTGAGGAAGTTTATATGATACAACCTGAAGGTTTTACATCCAAGTCAAAATCCAAAACAGTATGCAAACTATAAAAGTCCATTTATGGACTTAAGCAAGCCTCAAGGAGTTGAAATATTTGCTTTGACAAAGCTATCAAATCATTTGACTTTGTCAGAAGCAAAGAGGATCCATGCGTTTATAGTAAACACAAGGAAGAGAGTATTGTTTTCATTATCTTATATGTAGATGACATATTAATAATGAGAAACGATAAGTCCCTCATGCAATTAGTGAATGAATGATGGTCCAGCACCTTCATGATGAAGGACTTAGGTGATGCCTGCTACATTCTTGGAATTAGGATCTACAGAGATAGATCTAATAGATTGTTAGGGCTCTCACAGTCTACATACATAGACAAAGTGCTAAGACGTTTCTCAATGGAAAACTCCAAGAGAGGAGGTCTTCCTATGGGTCAAGGCATCAAGTTATATAAGAAGGATAGTCCTTTTACTGTTACAAAAATTGAACGTGTGAAGAGGATCCCATATGCTTCAGTTATCTGATCAATCATGTATGTCATGACCTGCACTAGGCCAGATGTGGCATTTGTACTTAGCATGACTTGCAAATTCTAGCGATATCCTGGAGAAGAACACTGGAAAGTAGTCAAGATTATTCTTAAGTATCTTAGATGAACTAAATAATATTTCTTAGTCTATGGTGGGCAAGAGAAGCTAGTCGCTACTGGGTACACTAATGCTAGCTTCCAAACAGATCTTGATGACTTCAAGTCACAGTCTGGATATGGCTTCATTTTCAATAGTGGAGTAGTGAGTTGGAAAAGTTCCAAGCAAGAAACCACTGCTGGTTCAACGACTTGAGTACATTGCTAGATCGGAAGCTTGTAAAGAAGCTATCTCGATATTTGAGTTCTTAAAAGAACTAAGGGTTGTTCCAAGTGCCAATCATCCAATAACGATATATTGTGATAACACTGGTGTGATTGCGCGAGCTAAGGAACCAATATCAACAAACAGAAATAAACATGTATAGAGAAAATACCAAATAGTCAGAGAAATGGTGGAATCTAAAGAAATAGATCTAGACTATATTCCCACAGATGATAATTTAGCTAACCCATTTACTAAACCATTAAACTTAGCTAAGCATAATGTTCATTTCGAAAACATGGGTATTAGATACATTGGAGATTATCTCTAGGCCAAGTGGGATATTGAAAGTATGTATGTCCTAAAGACAATCTATATTACGGACAAAACGTACTTGAAAACATTCGTATTATTAATGAGATTAATATTTATGACATTTGCAATTATTGAATTAGTGATTGATTGTTTGCAATTATTTATATATGTGCATCCCTTGAGCTTACGTTGTCATTAATAGAGTGAGATATTAATGATAAAACGTAACTTTCAAAATAGCATCGACTAATGATCATCGAGAATGGAATATCGATGATATGCTATAAGTCGACATGTGGTCTGCATCACATTCTTAGAGAATGTAGTATGTCTCACAGCTACGAGTAATGGTTACTCGTGATGGACACATGGATACTTTGGAGAAGTATTGGTATACCCTGCCGATAAACTATTTGTTATACATGTCTATAGTGTTATCGGCGTGTGGAATATAAATATCCTTTGACTTGAGGTCAATACGCACCTTGTTTACAAAATGATGTACTTTGACCAAGTTCTAAGCTTAAACGCCTTCTGGATAAGATACGACTTGTGTTTGGTGCATCACGATGTAAATCAAGGTGGTAGTTGAGCCAAGATTAGGATTCATTCCCCGATTGAAAATTCGAGAGAGCACTCAACTTCTCAATGTTATTAGGTTGACTAAAGTCATTGGCCAGTGCAAGAGATATATTTAGAATATGGTCTAGTTGTCAACTAATAAATGTGAGATAAAGTGATTAAGTCATTTGGATAGACACTTGGCAAATCCTAAGCTTAATCGAGTGTCGCGAATGAAAGAATTTATAGTTCCACATAAATGTTAAGTTTCATGTAAACGTACTTCACATATTGAGTTCGTCATACGACGCAGTCTAGGAGTTTCGTATGGACCTTAATTAGATTAATGTCTATATGTGAAGGCCTATAGGGTCACACTATATGCGATTGTTTCTTCGATCTAAGAGTGTATTGAGAAAGTATTAAATACTCGATTGAGAATCGAGATATTTAATTTATAATAATTATGGAATATTTTTATTTGATAGAAATTATCTAATTAAGTCGAATTGAATTTCAGATTTAATTAAATGTGTTGGATATATTATATGGGTACTCGGACAAATACAGCGAAACAATTGGGCCAGAAATTACTGGCCCAAAATTGGGACATTGGTCGTCCATTAGGACGTGTGAAGTGGACCATCTAGGATGGGCTGGTCCACTGAACATTAACATGGGCCATGTTTTCCTATTTTGTATCTGCTTAGGTTTTGTCTTGGACTCCTATATATACAACACATACCCTATAATCATTAGTTGACGGAAAATTACTTCTCAGTTCCTGAAGCAAGATTTCCTAGTTTTCTTGCAAAGAAAATACACTGGAGTTGGACTTTGCACTCGAGGAGACTAATCGCGTGGATACCTTAGTGGTGAATCCAACGCTCGAAAACATGTAATTTTTCCTTATCGTGTTTTGAACACTTTATATGATTATCGTATAAGCCATGCCACGATCATTGTTGGGTAAATAAAATTTTCAAACTTTTGCTGTGCTTACGAACCCAACAAATCCCTACAAAAAATTATTATTGTACCAATGTATATAAGTTAACTCTACTTTTTTCTATCAGTATAAGCCTAATACATATGATTTAATGAAAACATATTGTTATACATATGTTAGGTGCTAATATAATATATTGCACATAAGTAATATACTACTACATTTCTTGCTATTTCTTTATGGTTTTTATGACATGCTTTTCTTATTATTTATGCTCTTACAACATGCTATAATTATCATCTCCTTTTTTGGTCTATCCCTTAAAGACTTTATGATGCGATTTTGGATACCATATAAAGAAACAAAATTTGCAACTATGGCGGGTTTGGAAATAGGAGCAAATTAAATAGAAAAACATTTTAATTTAACTTAATTTTATATGAGTTTTAAACCATGTATTTTAAAATTTGAAGTGTATATGGTACGAATTCATCTAAGACATGTTTTTACTATATCAAACACAAGGAAAGTATACAACTCTGTTTTGTATTTAATTTAATTGAATTAGAGCTAATACCAAGCTGAAATGTGCGAAAAGAAACAGAGGGTGTTTGAATAGACTTATTTTAAGTGTTTATTCACTTTTATGCTCTTTTCTATTTTTTTGTAGTGTTTGAAAAAGATAAAAAGTGTTTTTAACTTTTAAGCACTAACTTTTAGGCAAAAAAGAGTACTCCCTCCTTCCTAATTTATACGATATAGTTGCATGGACAAGTATTTTAAGAAATAAAGGAAGATTTTTTAATCTTGTGGTCTAAAATTAGTCAAAGATATTTGTGTGTTTATAGATCATCTCGTTAAGCGTAAAATGTAAAGTTTAAAGTTAAATTATTGTCAAATAAGAAAATGTGTCATTATTTTTGGGACTGACTAAAAAGAAAAGCGTGTCATATAAATTGGGACAGAGGGAGTACAAAAATAAGCCAACCCAACTTTTGGCTTTTAGCTTATAAGCTACTTTTAAAAAGTCAATCCAAACACCCTCTAAATTACTCCCTCAGTCCCATATTACTTGTCCACTTTCTCCTTTACACGCCCTTTAAGAAATCATAAATAGAATAACATTTTTACTATATTACCCTTATTTCTCTCCAATTAATTGCACTCTAATCAATATTGACTACTTTAAAAATAATTAATGTTAAGAACAAAATAGGAAAATTTACTTAATTCAATCTTGTTTTTGTAAATTGACAAGTATATGGGAGTATGGGACTGATGGAGTAATGATCAAACAACTTCTTTTCCTTGATTTAGAAGCTTGGATGGTCACTTAGTTGGTCACCATTAGGGGTGGACAAAAAATCTGATGCACCGAAAAAACTGAATCGAACCGGTGAATCGGTTCGGTTAAAAATCTGATACAAACCCGATTTCAAAAAAAACCGGTTCAAATTTTTTTAAATTGAATCTGTTCGGTTCACATGATTTTGTGATACATCGAACTGAAAAACTGGAGTTATTCTTGTAATTAGCCATATCCATATATAAATAAAAGCCCTAAATCGATTTCATTTTCCGCAGCAGTTCAACACTCACTCGATCAATTTCACTATTTCAGTTTTGCACTTTCACATTTTGCTGCCTTCATCTTCAAATCGATTTCAGCAGTTCAACACTCACCGCTCGTCTTCTTCCTCATTAGTATCATGCTTGTCTTCAACATCATTGAAGTAGCCATCATACACCATTGAATTAATTTGAGACAATCATCAGTACAAAAAAAATATATGTATGGTAAGTCATTTCTTTCTCTCCTTCTGATTTGTCATCTGTTTTATGCTATGTTTGAACCATGTTTGTCGAAAAATTATGAGAAGTTATGAATTAGGCGTAATCCGAAAAGACTTTTCTCGGACACTGGCTTTATTTGTTTGTTAAATGATTTAGATGCTGGGAACTGGTGTTTGTTGTTATGACTGCTTGCAAATTGGAAAAAGATCATCAAATTAAGGTTATTTAGAGTGAAGTTGCTGAAGTAATTTCTGATTTTTGAGAAAATGTTATAATTTTTTATTTTAAAATATAGTTACTGAAGTAATTTCTAATTAAGAGAATTATAAAATGAAAAAAACTGAAGTAATTTCTGATTTTCTGTAAAGAAGGAAGCATATTAAATCTATAGTTTCATGGTGTATTGTATTTGACAAATTGAAGTAAAGAAGGAAGCATATTCAATCTATAGTTTCTGATTTTCTGAGAAAATGTGATAATTTTTTATTTTAAAATGTAGTTACTGAAGTTACCGAAGTAATTTCTGATTAAGAGAATTATAAAATGAAGTTACTGAAGTAATTTCTGATTTTCTGTAAAGAAGAAAACATATTCAATCTATAGTTTCATGGTGTATTTGACAAATTGAAGTAAAGAAGGAAGCATATTCAATCTATAATTTTTGATTTTCTTAGAAAAGGTGATCATTTCTGATTTTAAAATGAAGTTACTGAAGTAATTTCTGATTTTCTGTAAAGAAGAAAGCATATTCAATCTATAGTTTCATGGTGTATTCAACCTTCCTACTATCTAAAATAAAGTTGATGTTTTGTATTCACAGTGTATTTGACAAATTGCTCATGAACTCTCTAATATTGTAGAATGGAAGACATCTTGGATGATGGAACAAAAGTGGTGAAACGAACCGACGAGGGAAAATTGAGATCAAAAGTTTGGAATTTTTTTACTAAGTTACCTGGAGGACAGAAAGCCAAATGTCATTTTTGCCGAAAAGATTATGGACCGGGAGCAACTACTTGGGCAGGTGTAATGGGTTAAATGGGTGCTGGTAATGATTTGAGGAGGCACTATGGTTGTGAGAAGTCTTTAGGGTGGTCAGATGGTTCATTACGGGTTAGTTCAGTGGGGTATTCAGTGGTATGCTTCATGTATTGTGATTTGCAGGTTCAAGAAGACTTGGAACTAGAAAAGTCAGCTATGAGTAAGATTAATTTTATGGAATTTCTTAGAGTTGCTCTGATAATGCAATAATTCTTTTCTAGCAAGAGTAAGTCATGTCTCGGACTTGTGGTTTGTGTTTATGTGTTTTTAAGAAATCGTGATGTAAAGAACAACTTTAGAAGGTGTAAGAATGGGATTAGCGAAATCATAACATTTTACCGACTTAGAATGGACTATGGTTGTGTCTATATCTAAAGGATTGTGTTGTTCAGGAATATTTTTGTTTGTTTGGGAATATGTTTGTGGGACCCATCAATCGCGTTCAGAGGTATGATTTTTTTTAATCAGAGAATTCCAGTGGAAACAGTTCTTATATTCGGGAATCAGTGGTGAGAGAAATTCGACTATGGAACTATGGAAATTAGGCCTTTTAGCCAAATTAGAGGAAGTTTTTATTGATAAGGTGAACGAGTAGTGATTTGGCATACTTCGTGCCGTGGAGGCATTCGTGCTATTATATATTAAGGATTACTTGGTTACCGTCAGCTTTCGTACACTCTTTATTTGTTCGAGGACGAACGATTGTATAATTGGTATCTGATGTAATGACCCATTTGGCCGTTATTGTGCTTTTGAACTATTTACCCTTGTTTACCCAATTCTTGAAGTTATCGGATGATCCTAGTGAAAGTTGAAGCAATTAGAACCTTTAAGTGAGTACATTTTACCAATAGTTGGCTTTTCGGTAAACGAACCTTGTTCAGAATCCAATCAATTCTGTGAGGTCCAGTGGGTCATTTATGACTTAGTATGATAGTTGGTTCGGTTCTCGAGGTCCTCGGGAGTATTTTAACTATTGGTTAGAAAGTTAGTTTTAGGCCATTGGGGGTTGACTCATTTAAATAGACCTCCGATGGAAATTTCGAGACTGCAAGCGAGTTTGTAGCATGTTTTTACGTGTGTGTGTGTCTATCTGGCTTGTATTTGGAAAGTCTCGAGTGATTGTCAGATTTTGGAACGGAGTTAGTGAAAATCCAGGAATTTTCTGGTGTCTGGTGTCTGCCATAGCGGCACTAGACTCACGGTAGAGGTCCCGCTATAGTGAAGACCAACCACTATAAAGGGTGATTGTGTTTAGTGGTGAGCCACCACAGCGGACTGGGATCCATTGCAGCGGATGACGTGGACCAAAATCTATTTAATGCCTAAGTTAAAACCCTACCTTTCCTATCACTTCATCTATTATTCCTAAGAACTTTTGAGGTGATCTGAGAAGATTCTTAGTTGGTTTCTGTTGTGGGTAAGTTATCTAGCCTTTAGTTCATTCTTTTCCCTTTCATAAGCTTGAATCCATGCTAGAAATCTATAGAACTAAAGCAAGAAAGATAGGTTTTGATGGTTACTTCACTAATTGAGTTCTAGTCTTCCTAAATAAGATTTAGTGAATTTAACTACTTTAAGCATGAAATTTGATGAGCTAGTGATTAATAAGCTTGAATCTTCCATTGTTGTTGAGAAATTGATTATGGAAATCCTAGGGTTTATGCCTAATTTGGGGGTTTTTGCATTGTTTGATGAATTTTTCCTATTATTGAACTAATTTAGCAATTGAAAAGTAGAATTGAACTTCTAGAACATTGGGATACTGATTTCACCATTTAATTACCATTTTACTCTTATGGGCCTTGTTAGGTAGATTTTAGTATTGTTTTATAGTGTTTTAGAGAGTCTTTTATTTGTCTTTTAGTTATTTTGTGCAGTATTATGCGTGTGTGGTGTGTTTTCAGGTTTTAAGCGATTCGGAAAGGAATAAGGCGAATTCAAAGGAAATAGGCGGTTATTGAGGATAAAATGCATAACTAGCAACAAGAAATGAGTCAGAGAAGCCCTGGAAAGCTCGGAAATCAATTTAAACGAAGTCCGGACGAAAAAGACTGAAGAGCCACGGCTCAACAACCAGAAGAGCCGCAGCGCCCTCTGGCAGTGAGCAAGGATGTTTCAGAGTGAATTAGCGCCGCGACTCTCTAATAGCTGAGCCGCGGCGCCGACGACGTCACGAAGCGAAAAACCTAAATTTAACAAGAGCAAAAAAGTCCATTTTGGGGAGTTTTCGTGATATATATTTGGGGGAAAGAAATTGAGAAAAAAAGAACACTTTGGGAGGCAAGAAACAAGAGAACAAGAAGCCATTAGAGACATCTATTATTCAAGTTATTTTCCTTTTCTTTACTTATTCAGTTTATGTTGGATATTAAGTTAATTAGTTTTCTTAGCATGTATAGGAGCTAATTACTCTATTAGGGTTTTCCGTTGAATCACTTGAAACTCTATTATGATTTAATGCATTGTTAATGTTCTTCTTCATCTATTAAAATCTATTCAACTTGCGTTTATTGAATGATAATTAATTGACCATTAGTTTTCATTATCTATATGATTTCAAATCGAGATCTGAAAAGGGAGATTTGAATATGCTATAGTTGATTAGATGTAGGTTTAATCTTGAACGAAAGTATCACGACTTCCTGTGTAGCGTTTTAGGTTATTGATCTTAATCCTCATATGTGGTAGAACTTATCACAGAAATATAGAAGGTTCCCACTTAGGTTGAGTTTTTATATATCCTAACCGGAATATAGAATATCTCAGTTAACCTGCTATCTTAATAAGAAGAAGAATCGTTAGTCTTGCATTAATGAATGATAGAGTGGAAAGTTGAGGAGATTGGAAACCCTAATTCCTTCATTATTGAATTAAACTTCGTATGTTTTCATTGCTATTTTATTCTAGAAATTCATGTTAGTTTGTTAATTCGTCCACTTATATTCGTTAGCCAAATAGAAACTAAAGATTAGTTAGTTGGTACTTAATAAATCAGTCTTTGTGTACGATACTCGGTCTTACCGAAATTTATTACAAATTGCGATACGTACACTTGCGTAGCATCTAGAAATACCGCAACAAGTTTTTGGCGCCATTGCCGGGGACTGAAGTATTATAAATATCAAGTTAATTAATCTTATTTTAATTTGGTTGTTCCCTGAACATATTTTTTTATTTTTTTGATCTGCGTACAGTGTTTGGGATCACTTTTCAGGTAGCTTTGGTATATGCGAAGCAGACAACCTTGCTCCTCTGAATTATGAGATTGAGAAAGCGTGCAGGCAGAACCGAAAGAACAAAAGAATTGCTGATTCAACTGCTATGGCTAATCAATATAATAATGATGGGTTGAATAGAGGGGTGCCAGAAATGGTGCAGGAGCAAGCTCAGAATCCCGTTGTGAGAAGCTTACGGGATTATATACTTCCAACCATAACAGGAGTGCAGACTTGTATAAGGCCACCAGATGTGGAGGCAAATAATTTTGAGATCAAGCCAGTAATCCTGCAGATGGTCCAGAACACAGTCCAGTTTGGGGGTTTGCCCTCTGAAGATCCACATATGCACTTGGCCAATTTCTTGGAGTTATCTGCAACATTCAAATACAATGGTGTGACTGATGACGCCATTAGATTGAGGCTCTTCCCATTCTCACTAAGGGACCGAGCCAAAAGTTGGTTGAACTCTCTGCAAGCTAACTCCATCACTACGTGGCAAGACTTGACTCAGAAGTTTCTTGCAAAATTCTTCCCTCCACCAAAGGCTGCAAAGTTAAGGGGAGAAATGAACAATTTTAATCAGCTCGATGGGGAGTCTTTGTATGATGCTTGGGAGAGGTTTAAGGAGTTGCAAAGGAGATGTCCTCATCATGGGCTTTAGCAGTGGATGTTAGTCCATAATTTTTATAATGGGTTGAGTGGTACGACCCGTACCATAATTGATGTTGATGCTGGAGGGACATTCATGAGCAAGAGTGCTAATGAGGCGCATGAGCTATTGGAAGATATGACAACAAATAATCATCAGTGGTCCAATGAAAGACCTACCAACAGCAGAAAGGTGGCTGGAGTCCATGAGTTAGATGCCATCACCGCGTTAACCGCTTATGTTTCTTCTTTGACAAAGCAATTATAGCAGAATTCTATGACATCAAATGTTGTTCAGACACAGGCAGGATGTGAAATTTATGGAGGACCACATCCTTTTGATCATTGCACATCAGCGGATCCTAACAATATACCTATGGACCAAGCTCAGGTTCAAGCAGTTGGGAATTTTCAGAGGCCCTATATTAATCCATTCTCCAACACTTATAATCCTGGGTGGAGGAATCACTCTAATTTTTCGTGGAGAAACAGCCAGAACCAGTAGCCACAATACCAAGGGCAGTATCAATAAAACAATCAACAACAGCCCATGAGTCAAGCTTCATCATTTCAGCAACCCAAACCACAATTTCAACAAGCTGAACCCAATGAATTGCAAGCAGCTTTGTTAACTCTCACTAATTTCCAGACTCAGTTCATGACTGAAACAAGATCTTCTATCCGAAATCTGGAAACACAAGTGGGTCAACTAGCGAATATGTTAAACAACAGATCGCAAGAGCATCTTCCTAGCAATACTGTTGTAAATCCGAAGGAGCAATGTCAGGCTATAAATTTGAGAAGCGGTAAGCAAGTTGAACCAGTTGCACCTCTACCATCTGCGGAGAAGACATACAAATTGAGTGAGATATCTAATTCAGAGAAGGAGGGGGTTACTGAAGACCACCCCACGGTGAAAAAGGCACCACCAGAATTCTGTACTCGCAGAGGCTTAGAAAGAATTCTTTGGATAAACAATTTTCCTAGTTTTTGGAAATATTCAAGAAGCTGCACATAAATATTCCCTTTGCTAAAGCCTTAGAGCAGATGCCCAGTTATGTCAAATTCATGAAAGAAATTCTCTCTAAAAGGAAAAAAATGGGAGATTATGAGACTGTGGCATTAATCGAAGAGTGTAGCGCTATTTTGCAAAAAAAGCTTTCCCAGAAGTTGAGAGATCCAGGGAGCTTCACTATTCCCTGCACCATCGGGAATTTTGAATGCCAGCATGCACTGTGCGATTTGGGGGCAAGTATCAACTTAATGCCCTTATCTATTTTTCGCAGACTTGGTATGGGTGAAGCTATGCCTATAACAGTTACCTTGCAGTTAGCAGATAGATCAATCAAGAATTCACAGGGAATTATTAAGGATGTGTTAGTTAAAGTGGACAAATTCATTTTTCCTGCTGATTTTATTGCCCTTGACATGGAGGAGGATGTTGATGTGCCCATAATTCTTGGGAGACCATTTTTAGCCACGAGGCAAGCACTTATAGATGTTCAGAAGGGTGAGTTAAGACTCCGAGTGCAGGGCGAAGATGTGGTCTTCAATGCATTCAAGTCGATATCGTATCCCAGAGGAAGTGACAATTGTTTCTCAATTGATGTGATTGAGGAAGTTGTTTCTGAAAAGAACATGACTACTGACGCTCTTGAGGCAGCACTAACACAAGGTGAGAAAGATGACAGTGATGATGTCGAACTTGTGTATTATATCAGGTGGGTGAATTCTTATGAGCCATTTTATAGAAAGAATTATGAGAAGTTGGGGGAATTTCTAGAAAAAACCATCGCGTCCATAGAGAAACCTCCAACGTTAGAATTGAAGACTCTGTCAGAACATCTTCACTACATGTATCTTGGTGAGAATGAAACTTTACCGGTGATTATATCTGCTTCTCTGTCTAATGTGGAAGTGGAAAAATTATTGAGAGTCTTAAGGGCTCACAAGCTTGCTATTGGGTGGACATTGGCTGACATTAGAGGGATAAGCCCTTCTACGGTAATGCATAAAATCCGTTTAGAAGATAAGAGAAAGCCTTCAATTAAAGCTCAAAGAAGGTTAAACCCAACTATGAAGGAAGTTGTGAGAAAAGAAATTTTGAAATGGTTAGATGTTGGGGTAATTTACCCTATTTCTGCTAGTGCATGGGTGAGCCCAGTGCAAGTAGTGCCTAAAAAGGGCGATATGATTGTGGTGAAGAATGAGAAGAATGAGCTTATTCCTTATAGAACTGTGATGCGATGGAGAATTTGCATTGATTATCGCAAGTTGAACAAGGCAACAAGGAAAAACCATTTTCCCTTGCCTTTTTTGGATCAAATACTTGACAGACTAGCAGGCCATAACTTCTATTGTTTCTTGGATGGTTATTCTGGGTATCATCAGATTGCTATTTCACTGGAAGATCAAGACAAGATGACATTTACTTGTCCTTATGGTACGTTTGCATTCAGAAGGATGCCATTTGGGCTTTGTAATGCTCCTGCTACTTTCCAACGATGTATGATGGCCATCTTCTGTGACATGGTGGAGAGAACTATTGAGATTTTCATGGATGATTTTTTAGTTTTTGGGTCATCTTTTGATGAATGTTTGAAGCATTTGGAGGCAGTGCTACAACGATGTGAAGAGTCCAACCTCGTTCCAAACTGGGAGAAGTGCCACTTTATGGCGAATGAAGGTATTGTTCTTGGCCTCAAAATTTCTAGCCAAGGCATTGAGGAAGACTGAGCCAAGATTTCTGCTATGGAAAATCTACCACCCCTAGTGTCAGTAAAAGGGGTCAAAAGTTTTCTTGGGTATGCTGGTTTCTACAGGAGATTCATCAAAGTCTTCTAAAAAATTTCAAAGCCTCTTTCAACCTTATTGGTGAATGGTGTTGTGTTTGAGTTTAATGAAGAGTGCCTAAATGCTTTCAAGGCACTTAAGGAGAAGTTAATTTCAGCACCAATTGTTATTGCACCAGATTGAGAGCTTATTTGAATTGATGTGTGATGCTAGTGATTATACAGTGGGAGCAGTTCTTGGTCAGCGAATTGACAAGGTATTTCAGTCCATTTACTATGCTAGTAGAACTCTTAATGATGCATAATTAAATTATGCCACAACAGATAAAGAGTTCTAGCCATATTATATGCATTCGATAAATTCAGGCCATATCTCATTGGGAACAAGGTAATTATGTACACTGACCATGCTGCTATCAAGTACTTGATGACAAAGAAGGATGCAAAACCCCATCTTATTCGATAGGTGTTGTTACTGCAAGAATTTGACATGAAGATTCGTGATAAGAAGGGAACATAAAATTTGGTTGCAGATCACCTGTCAAGACTTGAGGTGGAAGAAAGCCAGAATGCCACGGATGTGCAGATTAATGATCACTTCCCAGATGAGCAACTTTTTGAGGTAAGTGCCAGTTCAATTGTGCCTTGGTATGCTGACTTTGTTAATTTTCTTGCAGCTAAGATTGTGCCCCCAGAGATAACAAGGCAACAATTGAAGAAGTTCTATTCTGAGGTAAAACATTACTATTGGGAGGAGCCTATTCTTTATAGGCATTGTGCTGATCAAGTCATTGGACGCTGTGTACCAGAGGAGGAAATGCACCAAATTCTCACTCATTATCACACTCTATAATGTGTTGGTCATTTCGGAGCTTCAAGGACATCAGCTAAAGTGTTGCAAAGCGGGTTCTATTGGTCAGGACTATTCAAAGATGCTAATACTTTTGTGAAAGCCTGTGATCGTTGTCAACGCACTGGGAACATCTCAAGAAGGAATGAAATGCCGCTGACTGGGATCCTGGAAGTCGAGCTCTTTGATGTATGGGGCATTGATTTTATGGGTCCTTTTCCACCATCCTTCAACAATCAATACATCCTGCTAGCAGTGGATTATGTGTCCAAATGGGTCGAAGTAGTAGCAACTAAGGAAAATGATGGTAAGACCATTTTGAACTTCCTGCAAAAGAACATATTCACAAGGTTTGGTACTCCCCGAGCTCTCATTAGCGATGAAGGGAATCATTTTTGTAACAAGCAACTTGATGCTCTACTTGCTCGCTATGGAGTCTACCACCGAATTGCTTTTCCATATCATCCTCAATCAAATGGTCAAGCTGAAATTTCAAATAGAGAAGTAAAGAGGATCCTTGAGAAGACGGTGGATGGTTCTAGAAAGAATTGGTCTAAGAAACTGGATGATGCGCTTTGGGCCTATATGACGACATTCAAAACTCCAATTGGAATGTCCCTTTATAGGTTGGTTTTTGGAAAAGCATGCCACTTACCAGTTGAGCTGGAACATCGAGCATTTTGGGCCATGAGGAAGCTGAATTTGGATAAGAGTGCTGCGGGACAGAATAGGCTACTGCAATTGAATGAGCTTGATGAGTTTCTAAATGAAGCCTATGCGAATGCCAAGATCTATAAGGAACGCACTAAAGCATGGCATGACAAGAACTTGGCCCGAAAATAGTTTCAACCTGGACAGCATGTACTACTATTCAATTCGAGGTTGAGGCTGTTTCCATGCAAGTTGAAGTCTAGATGGTCGGGTCCGTTTACAGTTGAGAGAATTTTTCCATATGGTTCAATCGAGGTGCGAGGAAAGGAGGGTGCACCATTCAAAGTAAATGGACAAAGATTGAAGCCATACGTGGGTGGTTCTAGTAATCAAACCAAGTCGATATAATCATGAAGCCAATCTAAGAGGAGATCTGCGTCCGGCTAAATGACGTTAAACGACAGCGCAATTGGGAGGCAACCCAACATTTTAATTTTGCTATTTTATTCTATTTTGTTTATCTTGTTTTGAACAATCTCATTATCTTGATGTTTCTTGCCAGGTGTGTTTATATTAAGTGAATTGTGAGCCAGCGTTGGGGTGAAAATGTGACGCGCGATGTTGAAATCAGCACTAAAATTCAGAACCCCACATGTTGAATCAGCGCCGCGGCGCCCAACATTAGGGCCGCGGCGCCTGGAAGGTAGTGAGGAAAGGTTTGTTTCCTGTTGATCAAGCGCCGTGACGCCCGGAAGGCAGTGAGCAAAGGACTTTTATGTTGAAGTAGCTCCGTGATGCTTTAATATCTGAGCCGCAGCACCTACGGCATACGGGATCGCACCGCAGCGCTGAGTGATTAGAGCCGCGGCGCCCATGCGCATTCCAGGATAAAAACTGAAAACAAGAACACTTTTCTCATTATCCTAAACCACAATTCACAAAAACCCTTCTCTTCTCTTCTCTTCTCCAATCCCAAAACCCTGAAAAACCTCCATTGAATCTCAAATTACAACCTTTTCGCACCACAAAACCCTTCTCTTTCCTCAATTATTCCATTAACTCTAAATCCACACTTCCCCCAAATCCCCTTTTCAAACCCTAAAATTCCAACCATTCAAGAAAGTGTTCCATATGTTCTTCAATTCTTCAATACTTGAGGCTCTATCGCCATAAGGTAAGTATTGCATTCAAGTTTGGAAGAATTATTGTGTGTTCTTTTATGATTTTGGAGAAATTCTAAAAAAGGAGGGTTGATCGTGTTCTTGTGAGGAAAAGTGTTATTGTGGAGTGGTTGAATTATAGTATTGATATTGTAAGTTGATTGAATATATTGTTGTGGGGTTGAATCGTTGTTGGAAGTGAAAAATTAAGGGAAAGTGCTACTGGATATTTGAGAACTCCAAGTTGCTAAACAAGGAATAATGGGTCCAGGATGAGCTACTTCCAAGGCATCCTCCTCTCGGGGCCCTGTGAATCTACCACCAAGGGCCGATTATGATAAGAAAAGATTTGCCAATAAGGATGCCCAAGACAGGTATAACAAGTTGTGTACTCGTTTCCTGGTACCAGAAAGGGGGATGGAATTCAAGACTACGCCGTACGAAAATGAGGTATATGAACCCATCAGGGCCATGATTGCCGATAGAGGTTGGGGTGCATTTGTCAATCCTTATTTGGCAAAGCCAAATACTCAACTAGTTTATGAATTCTATGCTAACTACCTAGAGAAACAAGATAACATTTGTTTCATACGAGGGAGAAGAGTACCAGTTGGGGCGGAAACGGTTAATGCCATCTGTGGGGTCACAAATTTGCTGGAGGAAGAAGAGGAGGAAGATGACTTCATGGTTTGGAAGAATTCAAAAATTGAACGGGTTGAAGTGGATGAGACGGTAGGATATCTAGGGGCCCATTTCACATATACATATGACGCCCCCAAATGCATGCCCCGCTGCCAATTCAACAAAGTTGCCAAAGCTTGAGTCTACTTTATGAGTGTCTGCCTGATTCCATCCACACTTCTTTGATATTCCAGTTGATCGCATCAAGCTGGTGTATGCTATCATGAAAGGATTTTCAGTAGATATGGGTCGAGCTGTAAAAAATAACCTCAATTGGATATGCAGACTGAACACAACAACAAGGTTGGGGCATGGATCGTTGATCACTACATTATGTGTCGCACATAGAGTGCATGAGAACAACAATGATATAAAAGGCATAGTGCATAATCCCCTAACCCAGACAATGGTCAATGCATATTCAGACCTACACCAGAACCTACACCTGGAGAAGGCAATCGTAACCGACCAAAGCGCCAGCAGAGGGAGCAAGATGAAGCCGGAGAGCCTGGACAGAGCAGCCAGCCACCTCCTTTGGCGATTGAGGATGTCCACATCCAGAGGTTGGATCAACTTTTCCAACAGAACTAGTACATTATCCAACAGAATCAGTATCTCATCCAACACCAGCAATATATGGACACTTACATGCAACAAAAACATGAGTATGAGGTCACGAGTGTAGACCAAATAAACTTATTCATGCATAACTGGACCATAGATGATGACAACACTGAGTCCTCTCTTGGATATCCTCCAATGTACCAACCGCCTTATCATCCACCACCACCATTCTGAATCGCTTAGCTGCAGTTTTTTTTTTTGGTAAGTTTTCGTACTTTTGCTTTACTTATCACATTGGGGACAATGTGTTGAATAGGTTTGGAGGGAAGTCTTACTGTTTTGTGTCAATATAAGTCTTACTGTTTTGTGTCAATAGTGTTAATTGTTTGTTTATTATTAGTGTCTTAGTTTTAGTGTCAGTGTTTGAGTGTCTTGTGTCAATGAATCAAGTTGATAATAATAGCCCATGAGATTGAGTGTACACATGTGATAGAGTTGGATGAAATTGATAGCCATGAAATGCATAAATTTATGTGCTTAAGTTGGATAGGTCTTGATTTTCTTTTAATTATTAATAAGTATGAAAACTTGATCATGACTGATGATTTTCGTGTACTTAAATATTGGTTTATGCATGATTGAATTTTGGTTTGAGGAAAGATGGTGGAAAGTCCTAGAACTTGCTTGCTTGCTATTTGAGATGAAATCATAGATGATGCATGCTTAGGAAAATGATTTAGGCCATTTTTGGGATGATTGAGCCTTTCAAGCCACCCTTTATTACATTAATCCCTAGTTACCCTCTTTGTGCCTTAAGTAACCCTTCTTCGATTGACACATATTCTGAGCCTATTTGAAACCCTTTACAAATATTTTTCTTCCCTTGAATTCCATGAGCATATAAGTATATTAGTGGGGGATTGCCACTTTGTAATTGGTATTTTAGATTGGTGCTATCAATAGAAGAACAAAGGATTGAAAAAAATGGAAATTTATTACACTCCCTTGTACATACATTGAAAAACAAGTTTGGGGGTGTAGTTCGAAAAGAAAAGAAAAATTGGGTAAAGAAAGAATGGGGATTTCTTTTGGTTTGTAATATGGATATCAAGTTTGGTTGGTTGGTTGGTTTATATTCGTATGGTAAAGTTGAGCCTAAATGACATTTTATCTACCCGTGCCTAAGCCTATTGGCATAACCTATAAAAGTCCTACTGATTCTTGAGCATGTGTTGTCTAAATTAGTGGAGAATAGCAAGTTAGCAAGTCCATAGAACTTTGGCTTGATGGACTGTTGGTGAGAATTCATTGTGCATAAACTGATATTGAAAACTTGTTTACGTTAATCATCATGGTTGAGTGGTCATATGCATTAATAACTTTAAGCAAATTTGAGGATTATACGGCTTGAAATTCTAGATAGCAAATTAGTGGCTAGGTTCCGGAAGATTTTATTGCATGTTGTTCATGATCTTCGAGGCATAATCTATTGTGGTTGACTTGATTCATTTTTAGAGTTTGTGTGTTTTTCTTTTTTTAGGGTGTCTAGAGTTCTTTACTCGAGGATGAGTAAAGTTTAGGCCTGTTTCCCCTTTTCTCCCATAGTTGGTTGGATTTAAGGAATAGTCTAGTGACTTCGGTATTGTTAGTTTCCGTTTCTATCTTATATTTCAATAATGACTGGACTTCGAGTACTACCGTGATCCTCAGAAAGGCAAGGCATATATGTCATTATTTGTGACTCCGCTCGGCATCCAGGTAGGTTACGACTTACCTTCTGGTTAGACTTTGGTTAGCGAAGCATATGTTGGGTTAGTTACTGTCAGAGAAAGCATATTATGCCTTCGAGTATGAAGTTATTACTTAGGTATGGTATTGTTGACTAATTTGTGGGCTTGTTGTCTTCTTGTGATTTATTGGCTTGTTGCCATGTGTGTGATATTGGACTTGTACTTAGTTTCCATATTATGATTATGATACGACTGTCTCTCACTTATCTTGGCATTATCATGGATAGATGAAATGACTTGATTTGATATAGATATTGTGATATGTGTGTACAGTGGGATTGATATGATTCACTTGATATTGTTATTTTGCATTGCATTCATTCTCATTTACATGATACATTGTTATTACATGTGATGGGTGTTGATGATTATAAGTTAGAAAGAAACATCTGTGATTCTTTGGACAAACTTTATATAGTAGCCATCTCTCGGCTGTGTGCGGAATGGTTAGTAGTGTGGAGGTGAAATTCTATTAGGTTGGTTCCATACGGTGTTATGTAGACTTGTCGCCATATTTGCTACTTGTATTTGCATTCATCTCTCTCTTGATATCTCATTTATCATCGGAAATAAAAGGAAAATAAAAATGACTTGAAATTGTGAAGTGTACTTTATGACAAGTGTAATTGATATCATGCATGACATACAATATTATTTCTTATGATGATTTGTTTTGAACTATGATTGAAAATAATGATAACTGAGAGAGTGTAGCCTTCGAGGTCTTTGCCGGAGAGCGTAAAAGAGAGATGAGTGTTTGAAGCCCGATGTATTTGCCGGGACCGTGAGAGTGTCCGATGCCCAAGGTCTTTGACGGGATCGTGAGAGTGGTACATGGACTTCGCAGGTCCCCCACAGGTCATGACTGCCAGGACGTAGAGATATTCCATCCGAGCATGTGTGTACGATATGAGATAATTGGCCAGTGTATTGCATCGCACATACATTCATATTACATCCACTTATATCTCTGATTGTGGTTATTGTATTCATTGTATTGCATGATGTGTTTCAGCCTTAATTCCTCTATTGTTGATTCATTTGAGATGCTATGTTCTTGTTAGTCTCTTACCTATGCACTTGATGGATTCGAGGACTAGAGATTATGCCTAGGCTATGACTGTAAACTACTGATATCTAGTATGATTCACATTACTGCAAGTCTTATATGGATGTGCTTAGTGATTACTTCATTCTCGTACTTCTTGGATTCCGACATGATACTTCTATACTTGAGTTGTTGTTCTTGTGTTGTGTTGTACTTAATTGCGAACATGTCTAATCTTCTGTCTCTTACTTTATATATGTTAGCTAACTGTTGTCGGCCTATGATACCTATCAGTACATAGTGTTTGTACTGATACTACTCTTGCTACACCCTTTTCAGGGTGTAGAGTTGTTCCAGGTACATGAGCGAGGTTCGATTAGCCTTCAAAGATCTCATGGAGTTCATCTTGACTTTTCTGTTTAATTCTCATTCTAAAAAGAAGTTGTATTCGAGTTGTGGTTGTAACTTTTATTCCATTTGTATTCTTAGAAGCTCTTGTACTATTCAGACTAGCTTCCTTGGGTAGTTGTTGTATTCCGCATTATCATATATCCATGTTTTCAGACTTCTATTGCTCTTATTATTTACTTGTGTTATTGGATGAATCTGTAAGGGATGGGTTCACCTACCAGGTGGGAAAAGGGTAGGTGCCTGCATGATGAGTGATTTGGGTTGTGACAATAATGAAGCTTATTTTTGCAGGATTAATTGAAGCTTTCAGGTCATGTGCCAATGCTGAATCGAAGTCTCGTATCGCAGACACTAATTTGCCATTTAGAATCAATAGCTTCATGTGGCTAGAATCATATCTGCCAGTGCTGCTGTTTATATCTATGATGCCGAATTGAAGCGCGTGCTGATAACATCATAATTACTGCTGAATTAAAGATTTGTGGCGCCAGGCCGATCCCCATATAACCAAGAAGCTTCATGCAATTAGCATCATGGGCTCTATCATCTCTGCCATCTTTTTTTTTGGCAGTTTTTTGAGAAAGAGCAAACAATCCCGTTATCACTAAGAAGATCCACAAGATGTCGACATAATTGGACTTGAACTATTTGAGGCATCACTTCCTTACTGCTCAGTCTTCCTTAAGTCTTACATTTTCTCCGTTTGATATTGTTCATGCAGATTTATGGACATCTCCTGTTATTAGTTCACTGGGTCATAAAATCTATCTTGTGTTATTAGATGACTTTTCTCACTTTATCTGGATTTACCCTTTAAAATTCAAGTCTGAAGTTTTTACCAAGTTTATTGAGTTTCGTAACTTTATCAAAGCACAATTTGAAAAATCCATCAAATCATTCCAATGTGATAATGATCATGAGTTTATTAATTCCGCATTTCATAATTTTTGCACCAATAATGGCATGGTGTTCCGTTTCTCCTGTCCCCACACCTCACCCCAAAACGAAAAAGACGAATGAATCATCCGTACTATCAACAACATGGTTCGTACCTTTCTTTTCCATGCCTCTCTCCCCCATCGTTTTGGGTCTATGCAGTCAAAATGATTGAATACATCCTTAATATTTTACCCACCGGTACTCTTCAGGACAAAACCCCACCGAAATTCTCTACCGTCGGATCCCTTCCTATGATTACCTTCAGATTTTCATTTGTATTTGCTATCCAAACATTGCCTCCACCGCCCCTCATAAATTTGCACCCCGAACCACTTCGTGTGTCTTCGTAGGTTTCTCGTCTAATCATAAGGGTTATTTGTTCTATAACTTATCCATACGTCAAATTCATGTCTCTCATCACGTTACGTTTGACGAGTCAATTTTTCCTTTCACCACTAATCAAAAATTCTGCAACACGGACTATACCTTTTTAGACGAGTCCGACACCTCCCCGTCATACTCACCGAGCTCCCTCATTCCACCACCACTGCTATAGTAAACCCGCCTCAGCCACCTATCACTGTCACTGTGTTCGGTCTGTCTCAGTCACCTGTCCATCCTATCTTCCCCGACGTCCCTTCGACCGACCGCCATCCTCGTGTCCCGTCCGTCAATCGCCGTCGTTCCCATCACCAATACCATCCTGCACTCGCACTGCCACCCACCTTCCACTGCCCCGAGTCAGAACTCGGAACTAACACTGATACCAACCCATCATCGCACTCGTGACCCGCCACTATCTCCGACAACACATACATCCCGAAAACCCTCTCCGACATCAATTAATACTCACCACATGTCGCCACCATCAAACCACCATCGACCTATAGCCCGACACCATTCCCAATCGACTCCCAAAACCTGTCACCGACTTCGGTAACCCAGACCCTGCCCTCACCAGATATTACTCCACATGTACCCTGCCTTGTCACATAAACCAGAAACCACCCCGACTCCATCACCATATAACATAACTCGGAACCAACAACCCACCATACCCCTGCCCCCACTCACCACATGGAAACCAGTGCCCAACACGAGATTTTCAAACCCAAAGTCCACATTAACGTGTCTACTCAAACCATATTCCTAATTCTCAAAAATCCAAAATTAGCCAAACAAGACCCAATTTGAATGCGGCCATGCGTGAGGAATTTAATGCTTTAACAAAATAGAACACTTGGGATTTAGTTTCTAGATCGGAGGGGGTGAATGTGATCCGATGCATGTGGATTTTTCATCCAAATACATAGACATTGGTGAGCTAGATGGGTATAAGGTGAGACTTCTGGCTAATGACACTAATCAGTAGGAGGGTATTGATTGTGGTGAGACATTCATTCTAGTTTTTAAACCAGCTACTATACGCACATTTCTGAGTATTGCTATGGGTAAGCATTGACTGATTCATCAGCTTGATGTGAAAAATGTGTTTTTACACGGGGATTTGAAAAAAACTGTTTACATGCACCAACCACCTAGTTTTGTCCATCCAGCAACCCCTCAGTATGTATGTCATCTTCGTAAGTCACTTTATGATTTGAAATAGGCCCCTCGAGCCTGGTATGGTCGCTTTGCTCAGTACATTATGCAGATTAGGTTCGTATGCAATAAATGTGATAATTCTCTACTTATTTTTCATAGAGGTAGTAACATTGCTTATTTGTTGTTATATGTGGATGACATTGTGCTTAATGCCTCCTCTGATTTACTGAAAAATGAGATCATTGCATTGCTTAAAACTGAATTTGCTATGACTAACTTGGGGAAGTTGAGTTATTTCTTGGGAATATCAGTGAATAGATCTGCAGAGACTATATTTTTATGTCAGCGTAAGTATGCAAATGAGATAGTGTACAAGGCTAAAATGACAGTCCGGTTGACTCTAAATCAAAGCTTAGTGTTGTTGACAGTGATCTAGTGTCCGATCCTACCCTCTACCGGAGTCTTGCAGGTGCACTTCAGTATCTTACTTTTACCAGGCTTGATATTGCTTTTGATGTTCAGTAGGTGCGCTTATTCATGCATGCCCCAGGAAGCCTCATTTAATGCGCTTAAACGTATCATTCGATACGTTAAAGGCACACTTGATTATGGTTTACATTTATACCCTTCAGCACCGACCAAGTTGTTATCATATACGGATGCTGATTGGGCTGACTGTCCAGACACGCGACGCTCCACCTCTTACTACTGTGTGTTCTTAGGGGATATCTCATTTTTTGGTCTGCCAAGAGGCAAGCCACCTTATCCCGTTCAAGTGCAGAAGTAGAGTATAGAGGCGTTGCAAATGTTGTTGCTGAGATCTGTTGGCTCCGAAACCTTCTTTTGGAGCTTCAGTGTCCCTTGCGTAAGGCGTCTTTGATTTACTGTGATAATATATCCACCATATATCTATCTCATAATCTGGTTCAGCATCAGCGAACCAAACACATTGAGATGGATGTACACTTTATTCATGAGAAGGTTTATCTCGGTCATGTTAAGGTGTTGCATGTTCCTTCTTCGTATCAGTATGCAGATATCTTCACGAAAGGTCTTCCTAGACAACTATTCTTCGACTTCAGATCCAGTCTTGGCGTCCGGCCTCCTCACGCTCCGACTGAGGGGGTGTATTAACGTATATTCACCAAATATACTTCATATATTTTGTAATATTTAGTGTTGTATAATTATGATAGATATAGAATCCTTATTGTATTAGGGTTCCACATTGTACACACTATATATATTTATATTAATGAGAAAGACTCCCAAGGGAGATTAATACAATTCTACACTTGTAATAAATTCCAATTTCGTGGCAAAAGCCCATATGGATTGGCTACAGAAAATTTCTGAAGTTGATCCATCCATACCAAAGTTTCAAATTTGCATACTTCGAAGGAGAAAATTCATATCCCAAGCTAGGTATATAAGATTCGCTATTTGTTGAATATTGAGTCGTGTGTCGCTCCATGTGGGCTTACTCGACCCCATTAGATAAGATAAGAATGGGAAGTTACTGCCTACAGGGAAGTTATCAACTTGTAAGTTATTAAAAGAAGTTGGGATTAGTTTTTCTTTTTTCTCTGAACGTCTATGACTCTTTCCAAAACGCAGAAAGAGTATTCTCAATTTTGTTTTTTAGAATAGAGTGCTCCATTCTTCTCTTGTTCTTCCACGTAGCACACATACAATAAGAGGACATCTAGTTCGTGCATTAAACTTCGTTTCCTAGTGAATCGAAGTTCGACTTGGGGTAGTTTTTCGGTGGTGAATTCAACGATCTTTCGCTGCGCTAAAAGGTACGCAATTATTGTTCTTGCCCCATGATTTATTCTTACAATGGCATCAGAGCCAGACTAGTTTTCTGCCAGTCTACATCTTGTTCTCTGAAAAATATGTGTTTGGAAACATTATGAAGAATGAATTCTCTTTGCTGGAATTTTTTCTTTTTCGGTTTCTGAAAACATCCTGTATTTTTATCTTTATGGATTACTCGTCAAAATATTTAGCATGAAATTTACATATTGTGAATCTCCTTGTTTAGATCTTTCCGTGGATATATTATCCAGTGAAAACGGATTAAAAACGAGTGAGATATGATTTTTTGAAGTTCTACTGAAAATTATGACAGTTCTCTGAAAAACTGCGAACTGTTTTTTGATTTCTGGAAATTACACAATTAAAATTACAATGTGTAATATACCTTTTTCAGAATCTACTCGTTAAATTCTTCCCGTTGATATATTATTTCCGTTAAACGGATTTAAAACGAGTGAGATATGAATTTTTGAAATTTTGCTGAAATTGTTACAGTTTTTTTTGGTAAACTGCAAAAAAATTCCACTTTCTGGAAGTCAGAGGTTCAGAATTACAATGTTTAGTACTTTTTCGGAATATAGTCATTGTAAGCTTTCCGTTGATATATTATTCATGTTAAACGGAAAAAAATAAACGTGTAAGTTATGAATGCTTAAAGTTATGTTAATTATTACATGGCACCAATTAGTGATTAGAGAAATATGTCTCTTTTCCAACATATGAATTAATTCCAAGAGAAGGAGTTTCGGAATATGATAAGGTTGAGTTTTGACATTGCCAATGTGACAAATGGTGTATTCCATATTAAGGGTAAATCTTTTCATGCTTGTTTCTTTCATACGGGCAGTATATGATACAAAAGGAAAGATTCAGAAATAGATACAAATGATATCATTACTTGTTTCCACTCGTATGACCATTTAATGGTTACAAAAAAAATCAATATCTTGTGAACTGAATTATCTACAACCCAATTCTTCTTAAGTGAAGAGTCTAAATCAAGTCTTAGTCATTTTTACTGATATATAGGGGGTGCTAAAAGGGTTGAATATTTATAAATAAATAAGAATATGACCCTTAAATTTGACATCTCTTCTATAAGTAATTGTGACATATGTTGTCTCATTTAATGGTTATAACTATTTTAGTTATTTATTTGTTCTCATTTCACAAGATAGTTGGACGGGAATGAGCTCAGAAGTACTCCAGGTGGGAGTAGTACTTAAAGTCGAGCAAGGGTATAAAATAGAAGATTATATTGTCATAGGACTATTATGAGTAATGATTGCGATTCTGAAACCTTGGGATTAATATTCCGATAATCTTGAGGGATGAAGAGCTTGATGAAGGGAAGGGAAAAGAAAATACGAGGTTCTAAGAATTTGAGAATGACCTTTATGAATTATGGTAAATTGAAGTTTGGGTCATTTTGTCCATATTCAGGAATTCCCTCCTAGAGTATTGGGGGCAAAGGATAGGATTGGATGATATTTATTATGAGTATGGTCCAAATCAGTCTCATTGGGTATATTCTCTGGCACTTGAAGCCAAGTGGAAGGAGAAAAAGGACATAGAAGCTTAAATTTTGAAATCTTTGCTTCTAATGACATGTCAATTGCCTCACTTTATCAACCTTCTCCTAAAGATAAGCTCGCTAAGACTTTGGCTAAAAGAGTTGTAAATATATATTTGAATGTGTTGTTTGTCTCTTCTTTATATTATATACTCATTATTATGTATAGCCGAGTATTGTAAGAGGATACGACTTAAAAAATTTGTGTGATTCTCGTTAAGAAAATACTAACATACACTAAGAAATAAATTTTATTTTTCATTAAATGTTTAGATTGTAGATGATGATTGAAAACATAGTGACCTTTCGATTCTATACCAAATGTGAAATCATTATGAGAATTGATTTGCTCAAGTGTGTATATCACATGCATAATTGATGAGTCTTACTTGTATGATTGTCTGTCATATAAGACTATGGCTTATGAAAGTATAATTGCTGATCTGAATACGGGTGATAAGTCGAACGGAAAAAATAATGATATATGAAGCCGTAAGATATGGTTTGTGCTGAAAAAGCAAGATTCTCTAAAGAGTATAAACTTTGTGATGGGTCACCCAAAGAAGGGTAACACTGCCTAGCATAGGAGAGATCTTGCACTTACAATGAGTAGAAGAAGAAAGACTTCATTACCTATGAAATTATTGTAAGTTCAGTTGTTAATGATCTCATCTATGATGTGAATAATATTTTACTGCGCATGCCATACATACACACTTATGAGATATATGGCATTATAATTTTGACTCACCTTAGACAGTTGACAATTAAGTTTGACACGTAGAAGAAGTGAACTTCTCATCGTGTCAAGCAACACCAAAAGGTGATGTCTGAAATGATTGCTCAACTTAAAAGTGTTGGTCATGTTCTATTGGATGAGCAGTAAGGTCAGGCAGTGATCCAATCTCTTCTCAATATTTAGGAATTTAAAGATTATCTTGACCCACAATGATATCATCAAAATATTTGTTGATATCGCCCATCATGTGGGGCTTGAAGATGAGCGGCTTGGTGCTGCTAAACCAATACTTAGTGCGTGTGTGACAAATCAAGTGCTAAAAATCTTTCAGGCTTCAAGTGTGAGAAATTTAGTGAAGGGTCAAGAAGACTGAATGTGGATCCTCTAAGGAAAGAAACCTACTAAATTTCAACAAGGAAAAGTGACGTTACAAGAAGAAATATAAAAGTAAGATGCAATACTGCAACTGTCAGTGTTTGATCTTCTTCTATTAGGTTTCTCTTCAGCAACAATATTGTGAAAAGTATTCTAGAGAATGTTTTCGATGGTTCTGGAGACTTTTATGATGGTTTCTAAGTGTAAATTGTAATGCCTTCACTTATGACTATTATGTGGACTAACACATTATGACATGCTCTTCGAAATAGCAATGATGTTATTGTTATTATAAGGCATGTAAGATTAGGTCACATTGGGCAAGATAGAATGAATTGGTTGGCTAAGAAAGGACATTTGGGTTCTTTCTCCAAAATAGATATGCCAACTTGTGAACATTATCTTGTCAGAAAGATTACATATAAACCACCTGGGATGGCTAAGAGAGCTGACTTCTTATTGCAATTAATCCATTCAGATGTTTGTAATTCAATAAATATGAAGGCTAGGTCTATCGTGTTTCTTTTCATTACGTTTGTCGATGATGATATCATGAACTTTGATTATGTTTATTTGATTTCTCATAAATCTGAAGCACTTGAATGCTTTAGAAGATATATACATGAAGTTGAGAATCAATTAGAAGGCGTGAATATCGATCAAGCCAATTTGATGAATTATGTAATGAAAAGGGCAGTACCAAACATTTAATTATTCCTTACACACCTCAACAAGATGGTGTAGCAGAAAGAAGGAATAGAACACTATTGGACATGACAAGGTCTATGATAGTGCAGACAAATTTACCTATATCCTTTTGTAGAGATGTGTTATTGACTGCAACCTACATATTGAATGAAGTGCCTTCTCAATAAGTTATTTCACTCCTTATGAGCTATGGGCCAGTCAGAAACCAAACCTGAATGATTTGTGACCTTAGGTTGTGTTGAATATGTAAACAATCAATTTAACAAGTTTGGTAAACTAGATCCAAAAAGAAAGAAATGTATCTTTATAAGATATTTAGAACGCCCCAAAGGGTATGTGTTCATTAGTCAATTGAAAGATGAAAGTGTTCTTGAAATTGAATCACGAGACATCACATTTATAGAATATAATTTTCCAAAAAAAGGCTGAATAAAGTATGGAGAGACTCTTCACGAAATGTTGAATTTAGATGATCGGACAATGTCTTCAAACATGTTTGACAATCAAATAGATCAAGGATTAGTTCCTGATCCAAGTGGGAGTTTTGAATCCAAAGTCTTTTGGAGGAATATGAATTGCAATTACTTAAAAGTACCAGAAAAGGTATACCTAAATGATCTTATGAGATTGAAGATTACATATTCTTGGTATCTCCCACAGAATTGAATGAGCCTATATTCTGTGACTGAGGCTTTGACAAGTCCTTGAAAATATTAATGGATAAAAGCAATGAAAGAAGAATTGAATTCCATGAGAATCAACACAATCTAAGATCTGGTTGACCTTCCTTCTAGGTGTATAGCTATTGAGAAAAAATGGGTTCTCAAAGTTAAACACAAAGTGGATGGGTCAATATAAATATACAAGGCACGATTAGTGGAAAAAGGTTTTACTCAAGAAGTTGGAATAGATTTTGAGAAATCTTTTCACCAGTTGTGAACTTTACCTCAATTCGATTACTTTTATCTATTGTTGCACGTTTGAATCTAGAATTACACAAAATGGACATGAAGACAACTTTTCTCAATGGAGAACTAAACGTGAAAATCTACACGAAACAACTTGTAGGTTTTATCGCTAAAGGCCAAGAACATGTCGTCAGTAAATTGAAAAGATCTATTTATGTGTCTTCAAGACAGTGGTATTTGAGATTTCATTAGGAGATGATATCATATGGTTTTACCATGTTCAATGAATACCATTGCATCTATGTGAAGAAGTCCAATGAAATATTTGTAATTCTTTACATGGAATATATTTCATTAGCCGAAAATAATTTGGAGTATATGAAAATTATCAAGTTATGGCTTTCAAAGTCATTTGACAGGAAAGACTTGGGTGAATCTGACTATATATTGGGTGTTAAAATTCAAAGAGATTGTTCTAAGATATTATTTTGAGTAAGTCTCAAGAAACATTGGAACGCTTTTGAATGAATAGTTGCAAACCCATGGATACTTATGTGGAAAAAGGTGAAACTTTGAGCATTAATATATGTCCAAGGACTGAGAAAAGAAATGGAAGACATGTCTCGAGTTCCATATTCAATTATTGTCATGAGCTTGAAGTACGCTATAATGTGTACTTGTTTGGACATTTGTTATGCCATAGGTCTGGTATCAAGTATCAATCCAATCCTGGAAGAGATCATTGAAAATCTGTGAAAAGGATTTTTTAATACCTGAAAGAAACTGCATATTATTCACTATGCTATTGTGAAACTAATTTACTCCTCCAGCTATGTTTTCTTACTTATTGGTGGTACCGTTTCACAAAAAGTAAGAAATAAAATTGCACGATGCTTTCATTTATGGAAGCTGAATTTGTGGCTTGTGCATCTGTAGTATAAGACATTGCCTGGTTAAGAATTATTTGAGCATTTTCATATTGCAGAGAATTCTCAGAGTTTCATAATTTTATATTGTAATAGTCAAGAGGCTATTGCATATACAAAAGATCCTAAGTTTCATAACAAGACCAAACAAATTGATTTCAAGTACATATAACTTCGTGAGACATCATGGCAAGTGGAGAAATAACATTGCAATGCCTACACAAATATGATAGTTGATCCTCTTACAAAAATCAATATCTAGAGACATGTTTGAGAAACATGATGTAGCTCTAGGTTTGTGAAGGATATGTTAATATTTATGTATTGTAAAATATTTTGATTATAATAACATACTCATCATGGAATCATTATTGAGATTATGCTGATATTTTATATGCATGTGATGATATCCTAATGAATGATATAAGCATGTCGAACAAGTCACGAGATCAACTCTCTCACACGAGCGATCGCCTCTGACATCGAGGAATGTGCAGAGATGAGACCTATTAAAACCTTGATTAGTACAAGGTCATATGTATCTTTTGATAAGATGGTGAGTCTTGAATAGAGTTCATACTAATGGATTACAACATCCTTTTGACTTGTTTTGTAAGCCAGATGCAAGTTTTTTCAAAAGGTTGGATTTGAGGATTCTTTGAAAGAAAAACTCAAGTTAGACATCTGTAGGTGTCTAGACCAAGATCTGTACGATATTGTATGAGTAAAAAAATTTAACACACACGCCAATATAAGGTGAAAACATTGTAGCACGTGTTTCATACCATGTGTGCTTAGTGACCAACGGGTTAATGAAGAATCTCTTCTTCTTCATTGTGTGAGGTCCAGAAACTAATATTGACTTTCTAATGGAATACCCTTTGACCTTTTACTGTTTCTTGAAGTACAGATCAGTGTTTCTACTTTAGCATGTCACTAATAGATATGAGTGATTAGGCAATACAGTGCATGTCTAGAAAAGCAATTGATCTGAGATGGATAGTTTCAAGTAGAAAGGGAAGACAAGTAAGACAAAAAATGTAACTTGTATTCACAAGTCAACCATTACATTTACCATAAAGGTAACAAGTGTAATTGTGAATAACATTATACATGAACTCGAATTCACCTTTTTATAGGATGAGGTATCGGATAAGTAACTACTGGACTAGTGAATTGAAAGAAATAATTCCTTAATTATTTTCATTAATGAAAGAGTATATATACAATTTACAATTTTCATAATAGGAAAATCCTACTCCTAAAACCTTATTCTACTTGTACAATAATTATACAATTATGGTAAGTGTACAATTTTAATTTAACTACAACAAAACATTTATCTAAACAAGACCACTAAACCGTGATATACACGGTATGTATACACCGTGTATATCACTGGTTTAACAACTTGATTTTGAGCATTCCGCCCGTGATATACACTGTGTATATTTCGTGTATATCACGAGTATTTATCACACCCCCGCAGTCATAGCGGGCGGTCTTCGTACGCTGAGACTATCCCTAAAATTTTCAAAAAGGACCGAGGGAAAACCCTTAGTATAGATGTCTGCAATTTGATACCTGGAAGGGACATGACAGACGCGTACTTATCCACGAGCTACCTTTTCGCGAACAAAGTGAATATACATCTCGATGTGTTTAGTGCGCTGATGTTGAACCGGATTACTAGAAAGGTAGACGACAATAATATTATCACAATAAACTAAGGTAACTTTCTGAATAGGACAATAAAGCTCTAAAAGAAGATTACGTAACCAACAGGATTCAGAGACCACATTGGCCACCCCTCGATACTCGACCTCTACACTAGAGCGTGATAATGTAGATTGACGCTTCGTAGACCATGAGACCAATTTATTACCAAGAAACATACAATAGCCGGATATGGAACATTTGGTATCCGGACAACCACCCCAATCAGCATCTGTATACGAGACAAGTGTAGACGTCGATGAAGAATATAAATGTAAGCCATAGTCAAGTGTTCCCTGGATGTATTGAATAATGCGTTTGAGTGCATTCATGTGCTCAACCCTAGGATTATGCATAAACGAACACACCTATTGTACGACATACATAATAACTGGTCTCGTAAAAGTAAGATACTGAAGAGCCCATGTAAGACTGTGATAGTGGGTCGGATCCGCATACGGTGAGCTAGTCGCAGCACCCGCACCCAACTGGAGTGGATGTAGACTTGCATAAGGACATACCATCTTGCTCAATGATCTCAGTTTCATACTTCCGTCGTGATAAGAATAACCCACCTGCATGACGAGTGACAGCAATCCCCAAAAAGTAACTCAAGGACCCCATGCCTTTCATAGCAAACTCAGAACTGAGCATTGTCATGATAGACTTTCGCAAAGCATTAGAAGAGGCAGTCAAGATAATATCATCCACATATAATAGTATATAAGCCAGGGAAGTACCACGATGATATATGAACAATGAATTATCAGACATGCTGTGTGAAAACCCAATAGATGAAACACAGTCTGCAAACCTCTTATACCAAGCCCGTGGGGTCTGCTTAAGCCCATACAAGGACTTCTTTAATAAACAGACATAATGAGGATATTTGGGGTCTCGAAAACCCAAGGGCTAATGCATGTAAATGGTCTCCTTAAGATCACCATACAAGAAAGCATTCTTCACATCTAATTGATGGATGGACCAAGCTTTCGAAAGAGTCAGACTGAGAATAATTCGAATGGTAGCCGGTTTGACCACCGATCTAAACGTCTCACCACAATCCACATCAACCTGCTAAGTCTTACCATCACCTACAAGACGAGCCTTATGCCTCGGAAAAGAACTGTCAGAATTATCCTTATGAGTAAGAATCCACATAGACCGAATAATATTAACACCATAAGGACGGGGTATCAATTCCCACGTCTTATTTGCAATAAGAGCATCATATTCGTCGGTCATAGCCAATTTTCAATTTGTGTCATTTAATGCAGACACTGGGTTACGGGGTAGAGGGGATTTAAGAACATTAGAATTTAAATTAAAATGTCCTTTTGGTTTAAAAATACCCTGTTGACTACGAGTGATCGGTCTATGACTCGGGGGAGAATTGGGTGGATTTTGGTAAATATCAAGACAGGTGATGGACTGGGCAGCAGGCCCACTGCCTGCTGGCCCAATACTGGAAATGGGGCTGGGATTTGAATCGAGAACAGTAGCAGGGGCAGAACTGGGTTGAATATTTGGCCTAATTTTTGGACCCGAGATGGAAGAAGTGGACAGAGGACCCGAAATAATGGCAGGAGGTCCAGTGGGCAGTGGCCCGCTAGCGAATTATGGGTGCGGGATGAATCCAAAATATGGTGGATAATATACGGAGAGACGACATCGTCAAAAAAATTATACGAATTAGGCACGGGACTACTCGCGTTAGCAAACGAAAATTGGGTTTCATAAAAAATAACATGATGACTAATGATGATTTTATTAGATGATAAATCAAAACATTTGTAACTACGATGATTAGACGGATAAAAAGCACACAAGGAGTAGAATGAGGCTGAAGTTTGTTAATTGTGGTGGACAGAAATAATGGATAACACAAGCACCCAAAGACATTAAGATGTGAATACGAGGGAGTCTTATTATATAATATTTGAAGAGGGGATGAATATACCAAACCTTGGTAGGAAAAATGTTATATGTTTCAATTTGTAGAGCATGATGCCAAAAGGAAGGGCCGCGGAAGTATGGACCAATAAAGTTCGGACAATATTATTAATGGTACGATTTTTTCGTTCGGCTTTCCCATTTTGTGAGGACGTATAGGGACAAGAGAAACAAAAATTTATTCCATTAGTACCACAAAAATCATGAAACAAGCCATTATCATATTCTTTGACATTATCACATTGAATATTTTTTATTTCTCGTTAGAACTGGGTATGGATGAATGCTCTAAATTTTAAAAAGGTGGAAAACACTTGAGATTTTTCGCTAACGGAAAAATCCATAAAAAATTAGAATAATCATCCAAAAATAGAACATAATAACGATGATCCAAAGAACTGAGAACAAGAGATGTCTATAAATCGCTATGAATAATATCAAATGGCATTAAAGTACGAGAAGTAGAGTCTACAAATGGTAATCTAACAAGTTTTCCTAGAGGACAAGATTGACAAATTAGAGTACTACGCGTACCCTTACAAGAAATAAAATTGTTTTTATATAAGAAAGAAACAATAGACGACCCAGGGTGACCCAAACGTGCATACCATAAGGAAAGAGCGAGAGCTGCAAAAGTAGATGGAAAGAATTGACTCGAGAAACCGGATGTGGGCGTGATATGATAAAGATCTCCTCTACTATCACAACTCATGAGAGGAATCCACGTTTGAAATCTTTTACAGAAAACCCAAAAGGATCAAAATCAACAGAAACTCAATTATCAGTGGTAAATTTACGCACATACACTAATTTTGTAATTAAGCTACGGGCATAAAGGACATTTTTCAAGACAAAAGGTGGATGGGGGGGGGGGGGAGATAAAGTTTTATGACCATAACCACGAATTGTAATTGAATTACCATTACCATTACCATTACCAACAATTATGCCATAATTGTTGCTCAAATTAGAATAAGACGAGAGAATACCTTGGTCGGACGTCATGTGAGTAGTGGCGCCGGTGTCCATGTACTAATTTGTGTCCGGGGATTTAATCCAAGCGTGTGCATCGTGGTTTCAATATCGGTAGGGGTGGGCCCCACTACATGGTGGGCCTGCGGATGCCGAGGCCCAAGTACACTGGTTGGGATATTGGGCCCAGTTTCCCAGGAAAGAGGAAGGTGGGTAATAGGGGCCAGGGGGCCAAGAACTGCCGGCCCAGTTAGAGATACGAACCCCAGGGCTGTGGCAGTGGGTTTGCTCTGAGGCCCACCCCCGTTATATCCACCTCCGATTCTGCCATTATTTTTCTAATTTTTTCCATTTTTGACGCCACCATTATTGTAATTTTGGACTGAATGTTCGGAGAATGATGGAGTAGCATCGAACGTGGTCATCATGACAATTGGATTTGCACTAGTAACCACTTTTTTAGCCAAGTTGACTTCTTCCAAGGTAAGCATGGACCGGGTTTGATAGAACTGCGGGAGATGATCACTTTGATGAAGGAGAGTTCCAACGCCACTATAAGCCTCGGATAGGTCAGCAACCATCTGGAGAACAAGACGATTATTGCTAAATGGCGCACCAACATTGCGGAGTTGGTCCGCCAACTCTTTCAGGCTTTTGCAATAGGCTGAGATGTTCGGAAAATCCTCCATGTTAACATGAGAAAATTCATGCTCAAGAGTAACAACACGTGAGTTTTTATTATCATGGACTATGTCACGCAACCTATTCCAAGTTTCCATCACCGTAGCATCGAGTTCAAGAATCGTTTGCAAGAGGTCTGTAGAGATAGTGAAATAAATCCACTGCAGAACAGTAGTATCAAGAGTAGTCCAATATCGGGTCAACTTCTGGGGTAGGCTCCTTGCTTGCGGCTGAGGGAATGATATGATGAAGAACTTGATGTGAACGTGCATGAATCTTGAAAAGTTCCGCCCACGTCGCATATTGGACGTTTTCCATCTCAAGAACAATAGAGATTTGGTTCTTGATATTGGAAACAGTAAGGGTAGGATGAAACATGTTCTTTGACGTAGACATAATGAAAGAACTATAGGGGAATTAGGGATTAGGAAGAAAATTTGGGAAGAGAGGAGGAAGAAGTGCATGGAATCCGAGGAGAAGAACGGAAATCGAGGCAACAGAAGGTTATTTTCAGACAAAGTGGTTGAAAAACCTAGGACTAACTCAACCTCAAAAGCTAACTTGTAGGGTGAGGATTATCCAAGTCCATATAAGGAGTCCATGTGTCCATTCCATTTCTGATGTGGGTCTCTTAACACTCCCCCGCATGCCCAGACCTCGTTAACTGGAGCGTGGACAATATAATTTGAGGGCCTAACAAAATTTCGTGTGTATATCACGGGTATTTATCATGAATGATGTTTGGGGTATTGTGAGTAATATGATCCTCATGTTGTAGTGAATTCTTTCCGCATGTAGTTAGATTTCTACATGGAGCTTTTGTGAAACCTTAATGGGTTTGGAGTATTATAGCTCTTGATGCTCGTAGGTCGCACGAACTATTTGTCTGTATGAACTATGACATTGATACTTGTTTGGGTCTGGCCCATCACGAGCGAAGTGGAAGTTGTTGAATATTGGGTCGTGGGTCACTCTTTGTGGGCTTACCCGACCCCATTAGATAAGACAAGAATAGGAAGTTACTGCCTACAGGGAAGTTATCAACTTGTAAGTTATTGAAAGAAATTGTGATTCATTTTTCTTTTTCTCTGAACCTCTATGACTCTTCCCAAAACGCAAAAAAAGTATTCTCAATATTGTTTTTTAGATTAGAGTGCTCCATTCTTCTCTTGTTCTTCCACGTAACACACATACAGTAAGATGCCATCTAGTTCATGGATAAACTTTGTTTCCTAGTAAATCGAAGTTCGAATTGGGGTAATTTTTTGGTGGTGAGTTCAACGATCTTCCGCTGCGCTAAAAGGTACGCAATTATTGTTTTCACCCCACGATTTATTCTTACACTATCCGTCTGCATGGTTGGAAGGTAGGCTCATACTCCTGTCATATTATAATTTAGAGGCTAACATCCCTCCGAATTAGCTACAAAAATTTTCTTCAAGTTGATCCATCCACATTGAACTTTAAAATTTGCATACTTTCGATGAGAAAATTCATATCCGGATCTACGGGTGTCCGACTTGATCCTCAGGACACAAGCGACAAGTGCTACAACTATTCCATTAGTACCACAAAAATCATGAAACAACCCATTATCATATTCTTTGTCATTATCACATTGAATATTTTTTATTTCTTGTTAGAACTGGGTATGGATGAATGCTCTAAACTTTAAAAAGGTGGAAAACACTTGAGATTTTTCCGTTAGCGGAAAAATCGATAAAAAAATTAGAATAATCATCCAAAAATAGAACATAATAACGATGGCCCAATGAAATGAGAACAAGAGATGTCCATAAATCGCTATGAATAATATCTAATGACATTAAAGTACGAGAACTAGAGCCTACATATGGTAATCTAACAAATTTTCCTAGAGGACAAGATTGATAAATTGGAGTACTATGCGTACCCTTACAAGAAATAAAATTATTTTTATGTAAGGAAGAAATAATAGACGACTCAGGGTGACCCAAACATGCATACCATAAGGAGGAGCGAGAGTTGTAAAAGTAGATGGAAAGAATTGACTCGAGAGACCGGATGTAGGCGTGATAGGATAAAGATCTCCTCTAGTATCACATCTCATGAGAGGAATCCCCGTCTTGAAATCTTTCACAAAAAACCCAAAAGGATCAAAATCAACAGAAACCCAATTATCAATGGTGAATTTACGGACATACACCAAATTTTTAATGAAGCTACGGGCATAAATGACATTTTTCAAGACAAGAGGTGGATGAGGGGGGGGGGAGACAAAATTTTATGACCGTAACCACGAATTGGAATTGAATTACCATTACCAATAATTATGCCACGATTGATGCTCAAATTAGAATAAGACGAGAGAGTATCGGACGTCAGGTGAGTAGTGGCGCCGGTGTCCATGTACCAATTTGTGTCCGGGTGATTTAATCCAAGCATGTGCATCACAGTTTCAATGTAAATAGGGGTGGGTCCCGCTGCATGGTGGGCCTGCAGAGGCCGAGGCCCAAGCACACTGGTTGGGAGATGTCCATAAATCGCTATGAATAATATCAAATGGCATTAAAGTACGAGAAGTAGAGTCTACAAATGGTAATCTAGCAAGTTTTCCTAGAGAACAAGATTGACAAATTGGAAAACGACGCTTACCTTTACAAGAAATAAAATTATTTTTATGTAAGGAAGAAACAATAGACGACCCAGGGTGACCCAAACGTGCATACCATACGGAAGGAGCGATAGCTGCAAAGTAGATGACAAGAATTGACTCGAGAGATCGGATGTGGGTGTTGTAGGATAAAGATCTCATCTACTGTCACATCTCATGAGAGGAATCTCCGTCTTGAAATCTCTCACAGAAAACCCAAAAGGATAAAAATCAACAGAAACCCAACTATCGGTGGTGAATTTACGGACTTACACTAAATTTTTAATTAAGCTACAGGCATAAAGGACATTTTTCAAGACAAGAGGTGGATGGAGGGAGACAAAATTTTATGACCGTAACCACGAATTGGAATTAAATTACCATTACCAATAATTATGCCACGATTGTTGCTCAAATTAGAATAAGATGAGAGAGTACCTTGGTCGGACGTCGTGTGAGTAGTGGCGCCGATGTCCATGTAACAATTTGTGTCTGGGGAATTTAATCCAAGCGTGTGCATCGCAGTTTCAATGTTGGTATGGGTGCGTCCCGCTACATGGTAGGCCTGCGGAGGCCGAGGCCCAAGCACACTGGTTGGGAGATGTCCATAAATCGCTATGAATAATATCAAATGGTATTAAAGTATGAGAAGTAGAGTCCACAAATGATAATCAAATAAGTTTTCCTAGAGGAAACGATTGACAAATTGGAGTACTAGGCGTACCCTTACAAGAATTAAAATTGTTTTTTATGTAACGAAGAAATAATAGATGACCCAGGGTGACCCAAACGTGCATACCATAAGGAAGGATCCAGAGCTGCAAAAGTAGATGGAAAGAATTGACTCGAGAGACTGGATGTGGGCGTGATATGATAAAGATCTCCTCTACGATCACAACTCATGAGAGGAATCCACGTCTTGAAATCTTTTACAGAAAACCCTAAAGGATCAAAATCAACAGAAACCCAATTATCAGTGGTAAATTTACGGACATACACTAATTGTTTAATTAGGCTACATGCATAAAAGACATTTTTCAAGACAAAAGGTGGATAGGGGGGGGGAGACAAAGTTTTATGACCGTAACCACGAATTGTAATTGAATTACCATTACCAACAATTATGCCACTATTGTTGCTCAAATTAGAATAAGATGAGAGAGTACCTTGGTCTGACGTCATGTGAGTAGTGGCGTCGGTGTTCATGTACCAATTTGTGTCTGGGGGATTTAATCCAAGCGTGTGCATCGCGGTTTCAATGTTGGTATGGATGGGTCCCGCTACATGGTAGGACTGCGGAGGCCGAGGCCCAAGCACACTGGTTGGGAAATGTCCATAAATCACTATGAATAATATCAAATGGTATTAAAGTATGAGAAGTAGAGTCTACAAATGGTAACCTAACTAGTTTTCCTAGAGGAAAAGATTAACAAATTGGAGTACTACGCGTACCCTTACAAGAAATAAAATTGTTTTTATGTAAGGAAGAAATAATAGACGACCTAGGGTGACCTAAACGTGCATACCATAAGGAAGGAGCGAGAGCTGCAAAAGTAGATGGCAAGAATTGACTCGAGAGACCGGATGTGGGCGTGATATGATAAATAATTCCTCTACTATCACATCTCATGAGAGGAATCCCCGTCTTGAAATCTTTCACAGAAAACCCAAAAGGATCAAACTCAACAAAAACACAATTATCAGTGGTAAATTTACGGACATACACTAATTTTTTAATTAAGCTACGGGCATAAAGGACATTTTTAAGACAAGAGGTGGATGGGGGGAGACAAAGTTTTATGACCGTAACCACGAATTGGAATTGAATTACCATTACCAAAAATTATGCCACGATTGTTGCTCAAATTAGAATAAGATGAGAGAGTACCTTGGTTGGACATCATGTGAGTAGTGGCGCCGGTGTCCATGTACCAATTTGTGTCTAGGGGATTTAATCCAAGCGTGTGCATCGCGGTTTCAATGTTAGTATGGGTGGGTCCCGCTATATGGTAGGCCTGTGGAGGCCGAGGCCCAAGCACACTGGTTGGGAGATGTCTATAAATCGCTATGAATAATATCATATGGTATTAAAGTATGAGAAGTAGAGTCTACAAATGGTGATCTAACAAGTTTTCCTAGAGGACAAGATTGACAAATTGGAATACTACGCGTACCCTTACAAGAAATAAAATTGTTTTTATTTAAGGAAGAAATAATAGACGACCCAGGGTGACCCAAACGTGCATACCATAAGGAAGGAGAGAGAGCTGCAAAAGTAGATGGCAAGAATTGACTCGAGAGACCGGATGTGGGCGTGATCTGATAAAGATCTCCTCTACTATCACATATGATGAGAGGAATCCCCGTCTTGAAATCTTTCACAGAAAGCCCAAAAGGATCAAAATCAACAGAAACCCAATTATCAGTGGAGAATTTACGGACATACACTAATTTTTTAATTAAGCTACGGGCATAAAGGACATTTTTCAAGACAAGAGGTGGATAGGGGGAGGGGGAGACAAAGTTTTATGACTGCAACCATGAATTGGAATTGAATTACCATTACCAACAATTATGCCATGATTGTTGCTCAAATTAGAATAAGACGAGAGAGTACCTTGGTCGGACGTCATGTGAGTAGTGACACCGGTGTCCATGTACCAATTTGTGTCCGGGGGATTTAATCCAAGCGTGTGCATCGCGGTTTTAATGTCGGTAGAGGTGGGTCCCGCTGCATGGTGGGCTAGCGAAGGTCGAGGCCCAAGCATACTGGTTGGGATATTGGGCCCAGTTTCTCGGGAAAGAGAAAGGCGGGTAATAGGGGCCAGTACGCTAAGAACTGTTGGCCTAGTTAGGGACACAGACCCCAAGGCTGTGGCAGTGGGTTTTCGGCCCATTGTTTTGAGGTCCACCCCCATTATATCCACTTCGGTTTCCGCCATTATTTTTCTAATTTTTTCCATTTTTTGACGCCACTATTGTTGCGATTTTGGCCTGAATGTTCGGAGAATGACGGAGTAGCATCGGACGTGGTCATCATGACAACTGGATTTGCACTAGTAACCATTTTTTAGCCAAGTCGGCTTCATCCAAGGTAAGCATGGACCAGGCTTGATAAAACTGTGGGAGAGGATCACTTTGACGAAGGAGAGTTCCAACGCCACTATAAGCCTCGGATAGGCCAGCAACCATTTGGAGAACAAAATGATTATTGCTAACGGGCGCACCAACGTTGCGGAGTTGGTCCGCCAACTCTTTCAACCTTTTGCATTAGGCTGAGATGTTCGGAAAATCCTCCATGTTAACATGATAAAATTCCTGCTCAATATCTTGGAATATGTCACGCAACATATTCCAAGTTTCCATCACCGTAGCATTGGGTTCAATAATCGTTTGCAAGAGGTCAGTAGAGATTGTGGAATAAATCCACTACAGAACGGTAACATCCAGAGTAGTCCATAATATCGGGTCAACTTCGGGGGTAGGCTCCTTGCCTGCGGCTGAGGGAATGATATAATGAAGAACTTGATGCGAACGTGCATGAATCATGAAAAGTTCTGCCCACGTCGCATATTGAACGTTTTCCATCTCAAGAACAATAGGGATTTGGTTCTTGATATTGGAAACAGTAAGAGCAGGATGAAACATGTTCTTTGACGTAGACATAACGAAAGAACAATAGGGAAATTAGGGATTAGGTAGAAGATTTGGGAAGAGAGGATGAAGAAGTGCACGGAATCCGAGGAGAATAACAGAAACTGAGGCAACGAAAGGTTATTTTCAGACGAAGTGGTTGAAACCTTGGGAATAACTCAACCTCAAAAGGTAGTTTGTAGGGTGAGGATTGTCCAAGTCCATATAAAGAGTCCATGTTCCCATTCCATTTCCGATGTGGGACTCTTAACACTCCCCCGCATGCCCAGACCTCGTTAACTAGAGCGTGGACAATATAATTTGAGGGCCCAATAAAATTCTGTGTATATCATGGGTATTTATCATGAATGATGTCTGGAGTATTGCGAGTAATAAGATCCTCGTGTAGTAGTGAATTCTTTCCGCATGTAGTTGGATTTCTACATGGGGCTTTTGTAAAACCATAATGGGTTTGTAGTAATATAGCTCTTGATGCTCGTAGGTCGCACATACTATTTGTCTGTATGAACTGTGACATTGATACTTGTTTGGGTCTGGCCCATCACGAGCGAAGTGGAAGTTGTTGAATATTGGCTCGTGGGTCGCTCCTTGTGGGCTTACCCGACCCCATTAGATAAGATAAGAATGGGAAGTTACTGCCTACAGGGAAGTTATTAACTTGTAAGTTATTAAAAGAAGTTGGGATTCATTTTTCTTTTTCTCTGAACCTCTATGACTCTTCCTAAAACGCTAAAAGAGTATTCTCAATATTGGTTTTTAGATTAGAGTGCTCCATTCTTCTCTTGTTCTTCCACGTAAAACACATACAATAAGATGACATCTAGTTCATGGATAAACTTTGTTTCCTAGTAAATCGAAGTTCGAATTGGGGTAATTTTTTGGTGGTGAGTTCAACGATCTTCCGCTGCGCTAAAAGGTACGCAATTGTTGTTCTCGCCCCACGATTTATTCTTACACTATCCGTCTGCACGGTTGGAAGGTAAGCTCATACACTTGTCATATTTTCATTTAAAGGCTAACATCCCTCCGAATTAGCTACATAAATTTTCTTGAAGTTGATCCATCCACATTGAACTTTAAAATTTGCATACTTTCGATGAGAAAATTAATATCCGGATCTGCGAGTGTCCGACTTGATCCTCAGGACACAAGCGACAAGTTCTACAACTCTTTCATTAGTACCAAAAAAATCACGAAACAACCCATTATCATATTCTTTGTCATTATCACATTGAATATTTTTTATTTGTCGTTAGAACTCGTATGGATGAATGCTCTAAATTTTAAAAAGGTGGAAAACACTTGAGATTTTTTCGCTAACGGAAAAATCCATAAAAAAATAGTATAATCATCCAAAATAAGAACATAATAACGATGGCCCAAAGAACTAAGAATAGGAGATGTCCATAAATCGCTATGAATAATATCAAATGGCATTAAAGTACGAGAAGTAGAGTGTACAAATGGTAATCTAACAAGTTTTCCTAGAGGACAAGATTGACAAATTAAAGTACTACGCATAGCCTTACAAGAAATAAAATTGTTTTTATGGAAGGAAGTAAGGAAGAAACAATAGACGACCCAGGGTGACCCAAATGTGCATACCATAAGGAAGGAGCGAGAGCTGCAAAAGTAGATGGCAAGAATTGACTCGAGACACCGGATGTGGGAGTGATAGGATAAAGATCTCATCTACTATCACATCTCATGAGAGGAATCACCATCTTGAAATCTTTCACAGAAAACCCAAAAGGATCAAAATCAACAGAAACCCAATTATCAGTGGTGAATTTACGGACATACACTAATTTTTTAATTAAACTATGGGCATAAAGGACAGTTTTCAAGACAAAAGGTAGATGAGGGGGGAGACAAAGTTTTATAACTGTAACCATGAATTGAAATTGAATTACCATTACCAATAATTATGCCACGATTGTTGCTCAAATTAGAATAAGACGAGAGAGTACCTTGGTCGGACGTCATGTGAGTAGTGGCACCGGTGTCCATGTATTAATTTATGTTCGGGGGATTTAATCCAAGCGTGTGCATCGCGGTTTCAATGTCGGTAGAGGTGGGTCCTGTTGCATGGTGGGCCTACGGAGGCCGAGGCCCATGCACACTAGTTGGGATATTGGGCCCAGTTTCCCGGGAAAGAAGAAGACAGGTAATAGGGCCCAGTGGGCCAAGAACTGTCGGCCCAGTTAGGGACACGGACCCTAGGGCTGTGGCATTGGGTTTGCGGACTATTTCCCAGAAGCGCACCCCCGTTATATCCACCTCGGTTTCCCCTATTTTTTAATGATTTTTTCCATTTTTGACGCCACCATTGTCGCGATTTTGGCCTGAATGTTCGGAGAATGACGGAGTAGCATCAGACGTGGTCATCATGACAACTGGATTTGCACTAGTAACCACTTTTTTATCCAAGTTGGCTTCTTCCTAGGTAAGCATGGACAAGACTTGATAAAACTGCGGGAGCGGATCACTTTGACGAAGGAGAGTTCCAACGCGACTATAAGCCTCGGATAGGCTAGCAACTATCTGGAGAACAAGGTGATTATGGCTAACGGGCGCACCAATGTTGCGGAGTTAGTCGGCCAACTATTTCAGCCTTTTGTAATAGGCTGAGACGTTAAAAAAAGCCTCCATGTTAACATGTGAAAATTCCTGCTCAAGAGTAACAACACGGGAGTTTATGTTATCTTTGAATATGTCACGCAACCTATTCCAAATTTCCATCACCGTAGCATCGGGTTCAAGAATCATTTGCAAGAGGTCCGTAGAGATAGTGGAATAAATCCACTGCAGAACGGTAGTATCAAGAGTAGTCCATATTATCGGGTCAACTTCTGGGGTAGGCTCCTTGCCTGCGGCTGAGGGAATGATATGATGAAGAACTTGATGCGAACGTGCATGAATCTTGAAAAGTTCTGCCCACATCGCATATTGGACGTTTTCCATCTCAAGAACAATAGAGATTTGGTTCTTGATGTTGGAAACAGTAAGGGCAGGATGAAACATGTTCTTTGTTGTAGACATAATGAAAGAACAATAAGGGAATTAGGGATTATAAAGAAAATTTGGGAAGAGAGGAGGAAGAGGTGCACAGAATCCGAGGAGAAGAATAGAAATCAAGGCAGCGGAAGGTTATTTTCGGACGAAGTGGTTGAAAACCTTGGGACTAACTCAACCTCAAAAGCTAGCTTGTAGGGTGAGGATTATCCAAGTCCATATAAGGAGTCCATGTGTCCATTCCATTTCTGATGTGGGTCTCTTAACACTCCTCCGCATGCCCAGACCTCGTTAACTGGAGCGTGGACAATATAATTTGAGGGCCTAACAAAATTTTATGTGTATATCATGGGTATTTATCATGAATGATGTCTGGGGTATTGCGAGTAATAAGATCCTCATGTAGTTGTGAATTCTTTCCGCATGTAGTTGGATTTCTACATGGAGCTTTTGTGAAACCATAATGGGTTTGGAGTATTATAGCTCTTGATGCTCGAAGGTTGCACGGACTATTTGTCTGTATGAACTGTGACATTGATACTTGTTTGGGTCTGGCCCATCACGAGCGAAGTGGAAGTTGTTGAATATTGGGTCGTGGGTCGCTCCTTGTGGGCTTACCCGACCCCATTAGATAAGATAAGAATAGGAAGTTACTTCCTACAGGGAAGTTATCAACTTGTAAGTTATTAAAAGAAGTTGGGATTCGTTTTTCTTTTTCTCTGAACCTCTATGACTCTTCCCAAAACGCAGAAATAGTATTCTCAATATTGTTTTTTATATTAGAGTGCTCCATTCTGCTCTTGTTCTTTCATGTAACACACATACAATAAGATGACATCTATTTCATGGATAAAATTTGTTTCCTAGTAAATCGAATTTCGAATTGGGGTAATTATTTGGTGATGAGTTCAACGATCTTCCGCAGCGCTAAAAGGTAATTGTTGTTCTCGCCCCACGATTTATTCTTACACTATCCATCTACACGGTTGGAAGGTAAGCTCATACTCATGTCATATTATAATTTAGAGTCTAACATCTCTCCGAATTAGCTACAGAAATTTTCTTGAAGTTGATCCATCCGCATTGAACTTTTAAATTAGCATACTTTCGATGAGAAAATTCATATACGAATCTAAGAGTGTCCGACTTGATCCTCAGGACACAAGCGACAAGTGCTACAACTATTCCGAAGATGGAGGCATAATTTCACATTGGATTCAGCTAGACAAACTTTCTTGCAGTGCGTCATCTTTTAAATAAATAACTCCAACTTGATAAACATTTCAGATGTGTTGAAAACAATCATTGGCTTCACTTGCTTTCGTGAGATAGATTCTTTGTGTAGGATTATGTATAGATATTATTGGAAATTTTCCTTTAGCGGGAGTTGCGTCCAACCATCTTTAATGAATTAAACATTTAAGACGTGTTTGAAGCATAAAAATGTGGTAAAGACCAATCCTCCCTCATCGGTGGGGGAAATAGGATTTTTTTAGTTTATAAGTCTCAAAATTGGCTTGGGGTTTGGGACCCCAAGGGGTATCCCATGTGTTTGAATGAGGGAGGACCTAAATGTGCTTTGGTTTGAGGCTAAGCCCACATGCGCGCCACCGCCGCCCGCCCGTCCCATCCCATCCGCGATCGGTCTCGGGTCACAGGTCGTGGGCTGCTTCTGATATTATCTCTTTGGACCTATATTGCTTCATATGTACAGTTTGGTCCCTGAAGTTTCAGGTAAGTTAAATTGGGCAGAGAACCTGTGCTTTTGCTGTTGGTTTTGGAACGTTAACCAACATTATTATGCACATCAATTCAGTCATTTATTTTGGCTGAATTACTCTCCCTAAAAGCTCTAATCCGTTGCATATCAATTCGTTATTTATTTTAGCTGAATTGCTACCTTCATAATTGTCATTACTTGGCCAGTAACAACAATTATGTGGGCAGTTGATAAGTCCCCTCCTTACACTATATAATGAATCATTTGCTCAATTATTGAGACTACAAAAAAACAAAACGAAAAACCAGAATCTTCTTCCTACATTTAGCATCATTTCATTACTCAAAGTTCTTCAAAGTAACATTTGAGTTTCCTCTGCTCATTTGTTGAGGTGTTGTTTTATCTTGGGAGACTATTGTCCAGAACGTAGAAAGAATATATACGGGGCAATCTTGTCTTAAAGATAGAGTGACATGACTCGACCCAGTATATCAAATTATTCAAGTTTCCTATTCCAGTTTCTTGTTCAAGCATATTGAAAATTCAATTGTTGTAATTTCAATTGTTGTAATACTTAGCAGTTACTTATTTCCGTTTCCTGCACCATTGTAATCAACAAGTTTAAGACAAGATTAGCTTGATGTAACTGTTTCAAAACATGACTGGAAACATGAATGATTCTGCTGCTGCTGTTGCTGCCACTCAAGGCAACAATTCTGCCATCCCTCTTGCTGCCGCTACTGTTCAAGGCAACTCATCTGCATTCGCCACTACTGCCCAAGGCACGTCCAGTGCCTTTACTGCTCCACTCTCCGCATTCCACCATGAACGCCCGGAAAAATTCATGGGCTCAAACTTTAAGAGATGGCAGCAGAAGATGAATATCTACTTGATTGTTATGGGCATGGCCCGGTTCCTAATGGAAGATCCTCCAAAATCTGGAGATAAAATGGACCCTTCGCCTATTGAAACGTCTGAAGGGGGCCTAGGTATCCATGTCATTAATGGCATGAAGATGGTTCTTGATGCATGGAATCATAGTGATTTCATGTGTAAGAATTACATATTGAACTGTTTGGCAGACCCTCTCTACACGGTCTATTGCACCGTTGGCACTGCCAAAGAGCTGTGGGAAAAACTGCAAAAGAAGTACAACGCACAATATGCAGGTACTAAGAAATTCATCGTTGGGAAATTTTTGAAATTTCAAATGGTGGATATTAAGACAGTGATGTCCCAAGTCCAGGAATTCCAAATGATTCTACATCACCTGGATATGGAAGGAATGAAACCAAATGAGCAATTTTTGGTTGCATCGTTGATTGAAAAGTTACTTCCTTCGTGGAATGAGTTTATGAGCTACTTAAAGCTCAAGACAAAGGAGATGACCTTTGAAGAACTTATTATCAAACTCCAAATTCAGGAAGATAATAAGAAAGCCCTGCCTAGGGGTAAATAACATGTTGAGGCAAAGGCAAATCTGGCTGAGGCCAAAGGGAACCCAAGCAAGAAGCGGAAGTTCTAGAAAGATGGCAAGACCCAAGCAACGGAGAAGTTCAGAGGTAACTGTCACCACTGTGGGAAACCTGGTCATACGATCAAGGAATGCCGCAAGCTCAAGTCTAAGGAACAAGAGAAAGCCAAGGCTAAAGGCAAGGTGCATGCTAATATCATCAAGGACAGGCTCCTAGACAACATGATTGAGGAGTTCTCGGCGGTGGTGCTTGAAGCAAACCTGGTTGAGAATCCCATGCAGTGGTGGATGGACACAGGTGCCACCAGACACATCTGTTCCAACAAAGATGCCTTCTCCACATATACACCGATCACCGACAAGAAGTTGTTCATGGGCAACAACGCTTCCTCTGACGTGTTGGGGGTAGGAAAGTTGGTCCTGAAGATGACTTCTGGAAAGGAGCTCACTCTAAAGGAAGTGATGCATGTCCCTAAGATTAGGAGAAATTTAATTTCAGGACCTTTATTGGTTAATGTTGGTTTTAGGCTAGTGTTTGAATCCAATAAATTTGTACTCACTAAGAATGACACTTTTGTGGGGAGAGGCTTCGTTTGTGAAGGCCTCTTCAAAGTTAACGGTATGTCTGTAATGCGTCCAAGTAAAAAAGTTGAAGCTTCTTCTTATTTGCTTGAGTCTTCTAATTTATGGCATTATAGATTAGGATACGTTAACTACAAGTCCATCCAAAGGTTGGTAAAGTTAGAGTTGTTGTCGTCTATCGATGTAAACCCTCAACATAAGTGTGAGGTGTGCGTAGAGGCAAAACTCACAAAGCTTCCTTTTCGATCCGTCGAAAGGAATACCGCTCCTCTAGAACTTATTCACACAGATATATATGATTTGAAGTTTGCACAAACTGGAGGGGGGAACAAGTACTTTATGATATTCATTGATGATCGAACAAGGTATTGTTACCTTTACTTGTTGAAAAGTAAGGATGAAGCCTTTGAAGCGTTCCGACGTTACAAAGCAGAAGTTGAGAACCAGCTAAGCTTGCGAATTAAATCCATTCGTAGCGATAGAGGGGGAGAATATGTAGCGCTATTTGAGGAATATTGTGCCCAAGAAGGCATTGTTCATCAAACGATAGCTCCATACTCACCTCAATCGAATGGTGTGGCGGAATGTAAGAATCGTACATTGAGAGTGAAATAGGCTCCATTCTGCATAACCATACTTGGGAGTTGGTTGATCTTCCTCCGGGAAATAAATCGTTGGGTTGTAAGTGGATACTCAAATGGAAATATAAAGCAGATGGGTATATAGATAAGTACAAGGCCAGGTTGGTAGTCAAGGGCTATCGGCAGAAAGAAGGTCTTGACTACTTTGACAGGTACTCTCTGGTATCTCGGATGACGTCCATACGAGTATTCATTGCGATCGCAGCTTTGCGTGACCTTGAGATACATAAAATGGATGTCAAGACAGCCTTCCTAAATGGTGATTTAGAAGAATAAATTTATATGGACCAACCCGAAGGGTATGTGGCTCCAGGGCAAGAGAAGAAAGTTTGTCGGCTTGTCAAATCTCTGTACGGGCTGAAACAAGCCCCGAAGCAATGGTACGAAAAGTTTGATAGTACTCTACTATCAAAGGGTTTCTCCATTAACAAATGTGACAAATGTGTGTACACGAAAGGTAACTCTGACTCGTTCGTCATGATATGCTTGTATGTAGATGACATGTTGATCACATGAAGTAGTCCTAGAGTAATCCTAGAGACTAAGAACATGTTAAAACAATGCTTTAACATGAAATATATGGGTATCGCGGATGTCATCTTAGGGATAAAAATCTCTAAGACGTCTGACGGACTGGTCTTATCTCAGTCTCACTACATCGAGGATGTTTTGAGAAAGTTCGAGATGCTTGACAGTTCGCCTATAAAGTCACCAATGGATAGAAATCAAAAGCTTGATAAAAATCGTGGTGCACCCATATGCCAGGAGCGATATGCACAAGTGATCGGAAGTTTGATGTGCATAACAAACTGCACCTGAGCTGATATTGCTTATACAGTCAACAAGTTGGCTAGGTTTACCCGTAATCCGAGTGATGATCACTGGAAGGCGTTGAATTGGGTACTTCAATACCTGAAATACACGCTAACTTACGAGTTACATTATTTGAGATATCCAGTTGTATTAGAGGGGTACAGTGATGCAAACTGTATATCTGATATAGAGAACACCAAGTCCACCAGTGGGTATGTATTTACAATTGGTGGTGGGGTTGTGTCTTAGAAATCCTCTAAGCAAACTTGCATCGCCAGATCCACGATGGAATCGGAGTTTATCGCTTTAGACAAAGCAGGAGAAGAAGTTAAGTGGCTTCACGACTACTTAGAGGATGTTCCTTGTTGAGACAAACTCATATCTACTGTAATGATCCACTGCGATAGCCAATCAGCTCTACGAAGGGCATAGAATGCTATGTACAATGGCAAGTCTCGTCATATTCGACGGAGGCATAAGACCGTTAGGCAGCTGATCACCATGGGTATAATATCCATTGATTACATAAAGTTAAAGGATAATATAGCAGACCCGTTGACAAAGGGCTTACCCAAGGATCAGATGTTCTTCCTGTTTAGGGAAATGGGCTTAAAACCCAAAGTATAAGGACCAATACGGTGGTAACCCAACCTTACTGACTGGAGATCCCAGGAATTTGGTTCAATGGGAAAACTAAGCTGTACAGGTTTAGTTGATCGCTTCGGTGGAAGCATGAGCACTTCGGATAGTGATTTCTGTAAAGAAACACCAAATCCAAAGTCGTTCCCGCGATAAACGTTAAGTGCTATCTGCAGTGTGGATAAAGGTTAAGTTTCCAAAACCTTTAACGATCCTCACAAGTTGAGGTTAGGTTTGGGAAAGCTTTTAATGGTTCCTAAAACTAGTGAAGTGGGGTATGGCAGGATACCTTGTAGGAGACCACCTATTTAAGTGCGAGGACAGAATGCCTCAAATGAAAGCACTTAAGAATCCAAGAAGTGTCCAGGCCACAACGGACAAAATATTACGAAGAAAAGAGTAAGGGAATTTGTTGTGTTGGTACTATTGACTTGGCTTACACTAAACACTGACGGTTCAAGACATCACATTCACCGCGCAGTAAGTAAGTCCGATGGTATTTAACTATGGAAGGTTCAAAGATGAAGCTACCTCTCCTTATGCAACATCGGTCCGCTGAAATATTGCTGGGAAAAGGCACCATGTGAGTGGGCCAAAATCTCTTTCAAGAGGGGATTATTGGAAATTTGCCTTTGGCGGGAGTTGCGTCCAACCATATTTAATGACTTAAACACTTGGGTTCTGCATGTTGGAGACTTTGATTCTTCATACGTGCATAATCTACTAAGTAAGTAGATGACTGTAGGGCCAAGGATCGTCAAATTTCGTTGAGAAATGAAAGAGATATTGGTCCACGAAATGAGGTGTTTGAAGCATGAAAATGTGGTAAAGACCAATCCTCCCTCATCGGTGGGGGAAGGCCTAGATGTGCTTTGGTTCGAGGCTAAGCCCACACGCGCGCCGCCGCCGCCCGTCCAGTCCGGTCTGGTTCGGGCTCAGGCTCAGGTCTCGGGTCACGGGTCATGGGCTTCTTCTGATATTATCTTTTTGGACCTAAGTTGCTTCATATTTACAGTTTGGTCTCTGAAGTTTCAGGTAAGTTAAATTGGGCAGAGAACTTGTGATTTTGCTGTTGGTTTTGGAACGTTAACCAACATTATTATACACATCAATTCAGTCATTTATTTTGGCTGAATTACTCTCTCTAAAAGTCTAATCCGTTGCACATCAATTCGTCATTTATTTTGGCTGAATTACTACCTCCATAATTGTCATTACTTGACCAGTAACATCAATTATGTGGGCAGTTGATAAGTCCCCTCCTTACACTATATAATGAAGCCTTTGCTCAATTGTTGAGACTACAGAAAAACAAAATGAAAAAGCAGAATCTTCTTCCTACATTCAGCATCATTTCATTACTCAAAGTTCTTCAAAGTAACACTTGAGTTTCCTTTGCTCATTTGTTGAGTTGTTATTTTATCTTGGAAGACTATTGTCCAGAACGTAGAAAGGATATATATGGGGCAATCTTGTCTTAAAGACAGAGTGTCATCACTCAACCCAGCATATCAAATTGTTACAGTTTCTTGTTCAAGCATATTGAAATTTCAATTGTTGTAATTTCATTTGTTGTAATACTTAGCAGTTACTTATTTCTGTTTCCTGCACCATTGTAATCAACATATATTTTCATTATTTTTTCCTCTAAATCATTGATGTATCAAAATTATTTGATATTGAGGCAAGAAATATCTTTTACATTTCAATACAAGTTGTCTTTGATCCTTTCATCTGTGATATATGCCTTTGTATTAAAAAGGAATTAAGGCTATGATCACATGACGTCCTACTCCTTTTCTTTCTTTTTCTTCGGACGTACACAATTTAAACTCATCAGGGCTAGTAGTAACATGCATTTTATGCTCGTGCGTTAAGGAGTGTAGCAACTTTCACTTTAAGCTCAAATTTGAGGAGCTTTACAACTTGAAGAGTTTGCTCGAATTTGAAGAGATTTTCAACTTGAACACTTTACTCGAATTTGAAGAGCTTTTCAACTTGAAGATTTAGCTCGAATTTGACAAGCTTCATGACATGCAGTTTAGGCTCGTGCATCGAGGAGCATTACAAGTTGCAGTTTAGGCTCATGCATTGAGAAGCATTTTAATATGCAGTTTAGGCTCGTACACTGAAGAGCGTTATAACTTACAGTTTAGACTCGTGCATCTAGGAGAATTTTGGGAAAGAATTCTAGCAATGTAATTGTCTTTCTAACCCTTTGTGATGAAGCATTGTTTCACTTCGATTTGGCAATGGTATCTGTGCTTTTCTTTGGTTGAAGCTGATTTGCAGTTGATCTTGTATCGACTTTCGAAAGCCGAAGTTTAGAAGTCCTTTGATGGTTTTTTCTTTTGCGAGCGACTAAACCCCAATTGCCACCATTCTTATTATTGGAGAGTTCATCTACCTTGAATGTCTTCGATGTTTCCTTCAAGACATGAACTTCAATTGGGTCGAAACTCCATAATACAATTTAAGGTACATACATAGGCATGCAATATTAGGCCTTTAGTATATGAAACTTGATAATTTAATCTTCATTAATTTCTAATTGAGGATATACTGATTCTTTAGAGAAATTATTAAATTAACTTTGAAAGCCTGTCAGAATTTATTTATCAATCATGGAACGAAATGTGTAATGCTTCTTATAGTTTTCTCATTTTGTTTTCTTTATTTAATATTTTGAAGCTTATTAGCAATATATATTTCTAGCAGATATTATCATATGGTTCCATATATAACCTTTCAAAGAACTTCACAACAAAGAACTACTCTCCATCACAAAAAAGAAGAGGAGTTTTATGATTCTTTAGGATTCACAGTTAATTAAAGAATAAATTATGACTAGCAGAATTCATAAAACAAAAAATAAAATATCTTAAAGGACATATTGGTAAAATTATTTTTTTATATTAATAATAATTACGTTAAAAAATTATCATAAAAAAATAAAATCAGAGGGAAGTAAACACTAAGGAACTAAGTGTTACAATTTTAAATTTGCGGGAGGTTTATGTAATTTTTTTAATTTTTTTGGATATAACGACTTTATAAGTAAACTAGTCTAACTTGAATGATCTTTTTGATATAAAACAAACATAAGTAACTCTAGTGAGACATTTGTTATAGTTCAGTGACCTTTTAGTTATTCACTCTTTTCCTTCAACTAATTTGGTATGGAAAAATCCCTCCTCAACAGAAAAGGGAATCTAAGGGGAAAGGGGAAATCGCGAATTGGAGATGGAAAAACAATGGGACGAGAGAGAAATGAAGGGAAGAAGATGATTAGGGGTTGGGTTAAAATGGAATTTAGGTCGGGTTATAATGTGAATCCGGTTAAAAATAAAGATGATGGGTTAAAATTAGAGAGAATGAGTTAAATGAGGTTGATGGTTTAATTGGACAACACGTGGCAAATCTGGTATATTTAAGAACCAGATGTGTGGACTGTTAGAAGTTAATGACACGAATGTGCCAAATGTATCACGGCAATGACTTAAATAAGTTTAACTATTAACGAGTGACATAATAAATCGTTTCTGATAGTTTAATTACATATTCGAGTTTTTGCCCTTTTTATATAATGATCTATCGACTTTCAGGCAATAGTAAAATCCACAAAGATAGCATAATAATATATTTTCACACCCGTTTCATGATATACCAAATCCATTCGTTCAGCGTGTCTCAAACACATTATTATGTTGAATTCATGCCTCCCTCTAGCCGTTGAGTTCCATCTGTATTCTATGCTTTATTTTTCTCCATACATCATTCAGTTCTCTCTACGCTAATTATTGTAATATATATATATATATATTTATATATATATATACACACTAGTATATATACCCGCGCGATGCGCGGGATGATAAAAAAGAGTGGAGAGAGATAGTTGTAACAAATTAACAATCTTGTATTTAAGTTCTGATCATCTTAAATAGTGTTAACAGATGAAATTATACAAACACAACATCGTAATAACATGAAATAAGTTGAATCGCAAAAAAATTGAATACATCTTAAAAATGTTAGTGAACTTGAAATAATTTGTGTTTTCAAAATTGAAGATTTCAAATGATTTAGTTTCAAACACTTATACCTATAAAATAAAAATAGAAAATTGTTTTACACCAGAAATATAGATAGTACGAAAAATATCTTGTTTATGACAAAAGTAGTTGCTAGAAATAAAATAAAACTTTAGCATTTAACTAAATATACTTCTTCAGAATCACTAATGACTTCAAGTATTTTATAATGCATCTAAATTATCTTTGACGGCATCGAGATCTAATTTTTCCACAGATCAACTCCACCAATATAGCTAACTATATTCTAAATCAAGCCCCGAACATCCTAACCAAATATATATAGTAAAAATTAAGTTAAGAATTTTAAAACATGAACAGATTAAACTTTTTCTTTTCCAGAACTTTGCAATGTGCGTACCTTTGGTATCTCTTTGTCATCCCATCAACATAACTTTATGACAAAACACCCTAAATAAAAGTTTTGGCTTCCTTTTCCTGTTGCAGGTGCTCCATTTGTTTTGCCTCTCTTTAAGAGCACTAATTAGCAGAGCAATAAGATATAATAGGCCTAAGTTCCCATCGCCTAAAAGTGTATAGTTTCAATGCAAAAACTTTTGGATATAATTGCCGTACGTGAAGTAAATAAATATTACAAGTGTTCGAAAGGATGAACAAACAACCAATATTCAGAACTGCCGCAAGCTTGTTGAGTCTTGAATCTTGATAACCTGAAATTAAGAAACACTAAATCTGTATTGTTACAACTGTGGCTGAGTCGAGAGATGACGCACTGTCTTTAAGACAAGATTGCCCTATATATATGCTTTTACGTTTGCAGGCAATAGTCTCCCAAGATAAAATAACAACTAATCAACACTACAAAGAAAATAGGTTGATTCTGACGAAGAAAACAAACACGAAACGATTTGCTGATTTAGAGAAAAAAATGAAGGAAGAGTTTTTGTTTCTGTTGCTCACTTTTAGACTGATTTTCTCTTGAGATTCGTCCTCTATCTTCTACCTCAAATTTGTTTCAGAAGTTTATATAGTGCTTTTGGAGGAGGGTGATTAAGAGGTCCTTTAAGAGAGGTGTAAGTGCAAAACGTTTTAGAAGTTTAATGCCATAATGCCATAAACTATTGGATTTCTGGCTGCTTCCTGAAACTCCACGGACTAAAAACAGTTTGGGATCCAAAAGATGATGTCAGAAGAAGCCAAGAACCCCGTGACTCGTGATCGAACCGGATCGGACGGGTGGGCGGCGGCGCGCGTGTGGGGTTAGCCTTAAACCCAAGCACACCTAGGTCCTCCCTCCTTCAAACACATGGGTTACCCCTTGGGGTCCCAAACTGCTGAAGGCACGGGTTTCTCCCAATAAGGGACGTCCTCTTAGGAGTCGTGAAGTTACTCAACTTATTTCATGCTTTGTTTAAAGCGATAAACTCTGATTCCATCATGAATCGGCCGATGCAAGTTTGCTTAGAGGATTTTTCAAGACCCACCTTACATATTTACTTGTGGCTTTGGTGTTCTTCATATCTGATGTCCAGTTTGCATCATTGTGTTCTCCCAAAACAGTTGGACATCCAGAATACCATAATCCGTAGATAAGCGAATATTTCAGATATCGTCATATCCGTCTTAACGCCTTCTATTGATCATTTATTAAAATCACGAGTGAACCTTAGTTCAACTGATCTATTGTGTAGGCCGATACCAGGTCAGTTGTAGTGTGTAACATACATTGAACTACATATGACCTGCACATATCGCTCTTTGTATATGGGTGCACCATGATTCCAATCAGTTCTATGATTCATATCCATTGGTGGCTTCAATGAGACTGTCAACTATCTCATAACTGAGTTTGGAGTTAGACCAGTCCGTTAGATGTCTTAGAAATCCCAATTCCTAAGATGTCATCTGTGATACCCATATCTTTCATAACGAGACTTTTGTTTCAACATGACTTCCACTTTCTGACTGTTGGTTTAGCAACTGTTGATTTTCTAACTTCAGAGTCAATGTTTCTGTTGTCAGATTCATTATTTCTGTTTTACCTGAAACTTCCAGGACCAAAATGTAAACATTTCAGGGACCAAAATGAAAGTTCAGAAAGAAGCCCAACAGTCCAACAAACCAACTCTGGTCCTTCCCTTCCAACTCTCCGGTTAGGAAGGCTGTTTCAACATCCATGTCATGCAAGACTGCAATGGCCCTGGATATTAAGCAATTCACATGGGAGCACATGTACAAGTAGCCGAGGCCTTATACTCGTCATTAGATCCATCTACTTTGTACTCACTTTTGAGTATCCACTTCACAACCCAAAAGTTCTTTTCCCGGAGGAAGGTCAATCATTACACAAGTATGGTTCTATATGATAAAATTTATTTCTCTCTCTGTAGCTTCTTTCCAAAGCAGCGCTTCTGGAGATGACAATTCTTTGTTAATTGTCCATGGTTCATTCTCAACTATACAAGCTAGAAGGCCTGGAACAAGTCTTTGTCCCCTATTTGCTCATTCTCGGTTCAACATCTAGAATCCTTGAGTTCTGTAGATCTAGAATATTATGTTCCGGATAGTCAGCAACTTTCGAGTCAAATAGATACGGAACGTCTAGTTCCGGACAGTCAGGCACTCGCGGGTTCTTGTTAACCTCGAGCAATTACTTATTTTTCCTTCTCGAGGAAAGTTATCTTCAAATAGTTCAGCATTCTTTGACACCAAGAAGCGATAAGCACTACTGTTATTTACAGATCCAGTGGATATGCAATTTACAGTCTTAGGTCCAACTTGACCTATTTCGGTATTCCAACCTCTACGAAGCCACCCCACAACATAACATTTGTATGTGGGATCCTTTCTATGTTTCACACGGAGGGTTATCCTTATCCTTATGCGTAGTTCTGTTGAGAATCGCATTAGCGGTAAGGATAGCCTTGCCCCACAAATTTTGGGCGTGCGACTTTCCTTTTGGCTAACACCGTTAGACTGAGGTGAGTAAGGAGTAGTCGTTTGATAAATGATGCTTCACATTCTCCCCCTCTATCAAAACAAATTCCTCAATTCGTAGGCTTAGTTGATTTTAAACTTTTTTTTGTAGCGCTTATTCGCTTCAACATCTTCATCTTTGCTTTTCAACAAACAAAGGATGCAATACGTTGTACCATCATCAATGAAGGTCACAAAGTACTTGTCTCCCTCCTCTATTTTGTATAAACTTCAAATCACCCATGTAGGTGTGACTAAGTTCTAGAGGAGTGGTGCTTCTTTCGCTATTCTTATGATAGAATGGAAAGGTGATTTTGCCTCTTCGCCTACCTCACATTTATTTTGAGGGTTTATGTCGACAGAAGGCAACAATCTCAACTTCGTTAGCTTTTGAATGACTTTCTATTTAACGTGTCTTAATCTATGATGGCATAGATGCACGAATTACAAATATATCATTCATTTAGCTACAGACATTCTGTACCATTCTTAGTTATTACAGACCTGTTGGACTAGTCTCAAACCAGCTTGACCAACAACGTCCCTTAAACCAAGTTTGGGACATGTATCACCTCATTTTAGAATGATCTCATTCCCTGAAGTCCTATTGAGGACAACCTCTCCAACCCCTTCTACTTTAGAGGTGGCGTTGCTTCACATGAACAATCTTTTGCCTATGGTTAGGGCATAACCGGATCATATGTGATCTGGATACTCTGGCCCACTCCAGTTGCTTTGGCAGATTGAGTGTCCAATTTCTTTTCTGCTTTTCTTTTGGCCTTCAGATCATTTAAGATCTGAAAACTCTGGCCCACTCCAGTTGCTTTGGCAGACTGAGTGTCCAATTTCTTTTCTGCCTTTCTTTTGGCCTTCAGATCATTTAAGACCTGGAAATTCTGGCCCACTCCAGTCGCCCGTAGGCTTTGTACGACTGACTGTCCAATATCATCCTATCAAATGAAGGATCTTCTGTCAAATAGTGTGACAAGTTCCACGTCTTAAGATAAGCCATTATCTTTTAGTCTTCTTCCCTTGAGATTGGTGCCCAGACAATTCTTGGCGCTTACTTAAGAGTGGTAACAATTTTCGCACAGTCAGTGGATCTCTATCCTTCGTATGTGCAAACATACTTTACACATTTATAATAATTACACTCAAAAGAACGGATCTTTTAAGTTTTATTTACAATAGTTCAATCTTTAACCGGAAAGGTAGGTGAGATTAAACTTCTGATTTTAAAGTGTAAGGAACATAATTTATTTCGGGAAAATATTTTCATATTCCTCCTTACTTTAAGCTCTTTTTAATCAGACATCATTTAATCTTATTTTTTACAAGGAAGAAAAAATATTTATCCCAACTTCGGATTCTGGCCCACTTCAGTCAGTTCGTCGGACTGTCTGTTTCCTCCTTATCATAATTCAGATCCTTTGTCTGGGACAAATATAGGCCCTCTGTTATATGATAGAACAACATCTTCAACTTTCTCCTCTTGTCCCAGTTGACATCCTCAGCTTCTCGTGGGCGATTGTTCCCACCACTCTCAGGTGCGGTGACACCATGAACACCTTGACCTTCAACAGCATAATCAAAACTGTCTTCTACCAGAAAACCACAACCATAACTAGATTTGGTCACACAACTGTTGACCGACATCTTTCGAACACTAATACAATCTTGTGTTAAAATTTTCGGATATAATTACAGTACGGGAAGTCAATAAATATTACAAGTGTTCGAAAGGATAAACAAACAACCAATATTCAGAACTGCCGCAAGCTTGTTGAGTCTTGAATCTTGATAACCTGAAATCAAGAAATACTAAATCTGGATTGTTACAACTGTGGCTGAGTCGAGAGATGTCTCACTGTCTTTAAGACAAGATTGCCCCATATATATGCTTTTACATTTGCGGGCAATAGTCTCCCAAGATAAAACAACAACTAATCAACACTATAAAAAAAATAGATTGATTATGACGAAGAAAATAAACACGAAACGACTTGCTGATTTAGAGAAAAATGAAGGAAGAGTTTCTGTTTCTCACTTTTAGACTAATTTTCTCTTGAGATTCGTCCTCTATCTTCTACCTCAAATATGTTTCAGAGGTTTATATAGTGTTTTTGGAGGAGGGTGATTAAGAGGTCCTTCAAGAGAGGTGTAAGTGCAAAACGTTTCAGAGAAGAAGCCAAGAAGCCCGTGACCGGACGGGCGGGCTGGCGGCGCTCGTGTGGGGCTAGCCTCAAACCCAAACACACCTAGGTCCTCCCTCCTTCAAACACATGGGTTACCCCTTGGGGTCCCAAATCCTTATCTATTTTTTAGGCTTATAAAGAGAACAATTCTTCTTTTTCCCACAGAGACGTGACGTTTAGTTATACGATTAGTGTTTCGTCTACTAGGAAAAAAATTGCTCCTGCATTCATAAAGACGGATTATCATGTCCATCTGTATCTTCTTCATATTGCTTGTGATGGTTCTATACCCATTCTAAGGATAAATGTGGCTGAGAGTTCTGTTGTAGGTTCAAATTCCATGGAGGCAACATCACCCCCCCCCCACCACCACCACCACCACCATCTTTATTTGTTGAAGAATCTAAGAATAATCCTTGTCAAGAAAATGACAACGATTTTGCCATTGATTTCAATAAATATGGCTCATCAGAGTATGCTACAACACAACTCAGCTAAATCCTCATCAATGACACGTATTTTTTATATGGGCAAACATCTATAATCATACATAGGTGTTTGTAAATGCATTCATGCTAGCTTTCATGAAAAAAAATCATCGATTGTGAAAAAGGTGTCGAAGTCATACTATGGATACCGGGGAACCATCTATATTCTGAAAGAGGAGATATAAATGCTCAATGTGCAAACAATATGGCCACATGAAGACCACATGCACAAAAGCTTTGTCACACAATAGAGACTGTTTTTTTCTTCAGGTTGTTGTAATAATCTTCTATGTTGTGTTCTGGTTTTTTAAATTTGAACTTCTTGAATTTGTTGTGTTGTATTGTGAACTTGAAACTTCTATTGTATTGCAAGATATTGAATTAACCGAACTATTTAGTTTTTCTGTTATGTTACATGTTACATAATTAGAATCGATGATAGGCAAACAGATCACTAGACCGCCTTTACGGATATTAGAATTGTTGTTATTTAATATTTAAATTTCAAACTGGATCAATCGTCAAACTTATCACTACACAGCTTTTACCTTTTATTATAACTACAAATAACCAATATTTAGATTTCAAACTATGAGATATGCAAACTGACCACTAAATCTCCTTTACAGTTATTAGAACTGAAGATATTCAATATTTAGAATTAAAACTGAACAAATTGACAAATGGTATAATCTAATTTAGGACTTGAACATGGGCGGAATAAATTTGTGCTGAAAACTGAAAGTAATAAGAAATAGTAATAGACAATATTAGCAATAGACCGTCTTTACGGATATTAGAACTGCAGATATTTAATATTTAGATTTCAAACTGGACCAATTGATAAGTTTATCACTACACAACTTTTACATTTATTATAACTACAGATATTCAATATTTAGATTTCAAACTGGATGATATGCAAACTGACCACTAGCATGGGCTAAATAAATTTATACTAAAAACTGAAAGTAATACGAAATAGTAATAGAAAATATTATCATTAAAATTAATATATTGTGAATGATTACATCTGGGGGAGAATAGTAATTATGCTATATACTAAAAAAAACTAATTAGACATGAGGGAAAAATTGATAAGACTGTTGAAATCTGCATTAGGAGGGGGAGAATCTGGAGAGCTGTTGAATTATGTAAGAGCATGTCCTCTTTCCTCAAGAAGTATAGTCAGTATCCTCTCTATTCTTCTTACTGCCTTGTTGAGTTCTTCCAACCGACCCTCATAACCCCAATCTCTAGCATTGCAGCGGTTGATCTCATCATTTATATTCCTTACGTTAGTTTCTAGACATGCAAAATTCTATAACAAGCGACATATCATTCGTTCTATATAGCCCGGGGGTGCTGGAGCTATGTCATTTAGTACCCCATTTGGTAAGTCGTTCCCTTGATCCATACCGAATTTGTCCTCTGGTCTTTTGATAAAAATATGTGAAAAAGTGTAGTTGTGAATGTCACTTTAATTCGTAAAGAATGATATTTATAGAATCGAAAGGGCACCTTGAAAGATGAAAATGCCCCTTTACGTGATGCAACGCCTTATTAGGAGAGGTTTCATAAGTATGTATTCTAATAGACTGTATTTGGATTCTACTACACCATAAGGACCATTATTTTAATGATTCAACCCGAACAAGGCACCTTTACGTGAAGTAGCACCTTATTAGGAGAGATTTCAGAATTATGTATTCTAATATATTGTATTTGGATTCTACTACACCATAAGGACTATTGTTTTAATGATTTAACCCAAACAAAGCACATTTACGTGAAGCGTCACCTTATTATGAGAGGTTTCATAAGTGTGTATTATAATAGACTCTATTTGAATTTTAGTACACACTATTATAATTTACCCCAAAAAAATTTAAATATGTTGGTATTTAAAATTAAATTTAGTCAACAAAAATAAATTTTGATATTTACCTTTTAAACTTATCAAGATGTAGGTATTGATAGTAGTTGATACAAACTACTTAATTAGGTGCTTTGTTACCTGAAAAGGCGTGAACTCATATTAATATATGCAATGATTATTTAGAATAGGCATGCAGGTGAATTTATTATATCCAGACAAACAGTATATTAGAATAGTCAAGATCACAAACACAAAACCTCAAATTAATATATAAATTATCTTTTTTACTTTAAAAACATGATTATCAAAATAGTAATCTCATGGTATTTTTTTTTACATGACCTAAAACATCATTACTGTTGAAATATTACAAAAATAAATTATTACTGTTGAAATATTACAAAAATAAATTATTACTGTTGAAATATTACAAAAATAAATTATTACTATTGAAATATTACAAAAATAAATTATTATTGTTGAAATATTACAAAAAATATAAATATTAATATCAGTATTACAAGTTCATACAAAGTTATCAAATGTTTAAAGTGCAACTTATGTCGTATTTAATGTGTAATTACACATTATTTCTAATAATTAATATATCAAGTCACCTATTTCATGCCTTTTAACATATGTTTTAGTCACCATTTTAACTTTTTTTATAAATTTAAGTGATATTTAACTTAAACCTTACATTAATAAGTATATTATATTATTATCATATAAAACTTAATATTCAAGAAAAATATTATTAATAGACTACAGTTGTTCGTCTTCCCCCTTGTTAAATCACTTCGTAAAACGTTGTGATTTAATTGATCACTGCACCAATTGACGTAATTGATGACTAAAGCACGAAACAACACTTAAAGCACGAAACAACACTTAAAGCACGAAAAAACACCTTTTCACTCCTATCCCACACCTCTTACTCTTCACTTGCAATCTTTATCTTCCTCTTATCACTTGTTTCAAAATGCCACCAATGAGAAATAACTTAACTGTTTGTCCTGACTGTCTCAACATAAGAGTTAATCTGAATCATTTGGTACAACGTATCAATGAGGATGCTCCGCGCCAGGAGATGAACATCAGGCACATTGCTCGCATGCTAAGGGTCCTATGCCTTTTGGTGGGGATTGGAATGGATGATTTGATCACCACCACCCCCCCCCAACTCCCCTCCTCATGTTTAAAATTTAATGTATTTGAATGGAAGTATGGGCCTCTTTTGCTAAATATATGAATGTTTAAGTTTATGTTTTGTTTTGTTGTTGTTGACCGTTCTTATGTTTGAATATGTTTGAAATTTACAATAATTGCTACATTAGGAAAATTGTTAGGCAAATTTAACACTAGACTCACTAGCTAAAACACTCGTTATAATAATTACTTCATTATTAACATTATTACGCAAATTTATTTCATCACTAGACTCAGTAGACAAAACATCCATTATAATAAAAGATTCCTTAGGCAAATTTAACACTAGACTCAGTAGATAAGATATATGTTATAATAACATGTTCCTTAGGCAAATTATTAGGCAAATTTATTCACCACCATACGCACTACACAAAACATTCGTTATAATAACTAGTGCATTGTGACAGTGAAAATTGTGAAATGGCAAGTATAAAAAAGTAAATCAATATTTGCCATTAATGAATTATTAATGGTGAGAAATTTGCAGCTATATAAAAAAGGAACTTAAATAATTATTTCAAAAAGTAACTTAACTTAAATAGTTGTTCCAAAAAGTAAGTAACTTAAATAATTATTCCAAAAGAAACTTAAATAATTGTTCAAACAACTTCTTCATTGGCAGTCTCATAGCCATTTTGAGCAGCATCTCCAAACTCTTCAATGTCATCCTCGCCATGTATATGTGATAAGACATCAGTAATTCTTTCATCGGGTGATCGATCTTCACTATCAACAGCATAATCAACAACCTCACCAGAAAGAGTCTTGCAACTAGCATCATCAACTTGATTAGGAAAAGGACTAGAAAAGCCATCATCATTATGAACATGGCAGGATCAGTCAAAGAAAGAGTCTTGCAACTAGCATCAATAACTTTATCAGGTAAAGGACTAGAAAGGTCATCATGGTCATCATCAACATGGTCAAGGAGAACCATCAAGAACATTCCCTGGTTCAAAATTAACAAAACTGAATAACACAAAAATTGATAATAGACCATAACAGTTTCTACTAACTAACTTAAATGCCACAAAAGTTGACATTACCTTTGGTCTTCTTAGCATTGGCAAATTACAATGCCTTCCGGATTCGCTTTCTACTAGACCTAACAGCAGAAGAAACACATTTAGAACGCCTTTCTTGATTTTGTCTCCAACAATTTGCGAATGGAAACTAGTTCATCCTCAATTGATGTCAATCTATTTGTAATGACACTTGGCCACGACCACAATGATCTCACATCTCTTTAGCCCTTCATCCAAGATCTTAATCTTCAACTTGGTCTTCGTGTCCAGAACCAGATGAAAATTCCATTTCCTCGCGAAATTAATGTGTATCACCAATCTCTCTCTTTAGGGTATCAATATTTGAGTCTGGTACTTCATCGTCATAATCTATAAAAAAAATTAATGTACTTCTTACTCTTCTCCGTATTATCGAGGTATAAAAAGGGTTTCACCACCTCAAGTAAACAAAAACAACAACATATTAAATTAGAATAGGAAATCACCATCCCAAGTTCTAATACATTATATTTGTATCATTACCGCACGCTCAGTTACATTTCTGAAAGGATCAACATAATCGGACTTCTCCTCCCTTCTCCATCCAAAATCCTTGGAATCGGCAAAGGACATTGTTTAGATAGGGCAACAGTTTTTCCAACAAATGACATAGCTTCGTATGTCCATACCTATAGTAAATAAATAAGCAGATTAAGAATTAAGATAGAAATCACTAATCTATAATAATATTATATGCATATTAGTTCATTATAAAATACTTACAACGAAGGCCCAGAGGTAGCTATAAAGAGCATACTGTGGTGGTTGCTTTTGTTGACAAGATACTGGGTACACCTTGCGAATATCCGGCTTCGTCAAATATTCAAAGGTCGGGTTGAAGCATTCCTTGCTACTATGCACCATGGTGATCCACTTCTTATCAACCTTTTTTCGCAACATCGCGAGCCAACAAGACGGTATGGACAAACACTACCATTACAATCTTATGCTTCTCTAAATCGGTCAATGTACCTTCTTCTTGAACCAATTTAAGCAGTGCACCAGTGGTCATCCCCGTATTTTTGGTAAGCTTTCTTAGTTTATTCTAAAAACTCACACCTCTTGAGAAAATGGTCTTCCTAATTTCCTCATTGGGAAAAGCTCCACAATTCAAATATATAATCAGTGCAAACTCTCATAACCCAGAACAACATGACACTCCCTCCACTATGAACCACATCTCATGCTTCTTCTTATTCTCCGTAACTTGACAACGAATAAGAGAATGAACAATTTTTTCATTAAATCCATTTCATAGAGTTGAAAATGACATGAAGTGGCTAAAACAAGATTTTCAAAATATTCGGTAAGTCCTTGAGCTCTAATAATTTGTATCAATTCGAAAAAAATTGACATCCTAGACCTTATTGAGATCTTGCCAGGAAAATCACCACCAAATTTAACCCTCCATGTGGTCAATCCATAGCTTGCGAAGTCTATGGCCATCCCATTAACATTGTTTTCTTCTTCTTCTTCTTCTTCTACTTCTTCTTCTTCTTGTTCTTCTTGTTGGATATTGTAAAGCAGTACGGAAAGTAAATAAATATTACAAGTGTTCGAATGGATAAACAAATAGGCCAATGTTCAGAACTGCCACAAGCTTGTTGAGTCTTGAATCTTGATAACCTGAAATCAAAAAACACTAAATCTGGATGGTTACAACTGTGTGCTGAGTCGAGTGATGTAATTCTATCCTTAAGACAAGATTGCCCTGTATATATGCTTTTATGTTAACGGGCAATAGTCTTCCACGATAAAACAACACTTTAATCTCAACACTACAAAGCAAATAGGTTGAGTCTGACGAAGAAAACAAACACGAAACGCCTTGCTGAAGAAATGGAAAAGGAAGGAAGAGTTTATGTTTTAGTCCAACGTTTTTGGACTGACTTTCTCTTCTGTTTTGTCTCTGTGTATATCGTGTGTCTCTGTTTCACTGTAAAATGAGCCAAAAGGCATCAATATATAGCACAAGGGAGGCTGCTCAACTACTCAAGACATGGCTGTTTAAGGCCATTGAAGGATGGAGTAAAACTGCTCAAGACATGGCTGTTTAAGGCCATTCCGTAGTTCCCAAATTCAACATTCCAGAAACTCTAGGGACCAAATTATAAATATTAAGCAATTTGGGGGTCCAACGAGATAATATCATAAAGTCCCACGACCCACGACCCGAGACCCGAGATCCGACCCCAGATCGGACGGGACGGGCGGTCGGCGGCGGCGCGTGTGTGGGCTTAGCCTTGAACCCAAGCACATCTAGGTCTTCCCTCCTTTAAACACATGGGTTACCCCTTGGGGTCCCAAACCCTTAACCAATTATGAGACTTATAAAGAGAGCAATTCTTTCTTTTCCCACCGATGTGGTAGATTTGTCCCACACCATATTTTCATGCCTCAAACACATTACTTCGTGGACTAATATCTCTTTCAGTTCTCAACGAAATTTGACGATTCTTGGCCCTACAGTCATCTACTCACTTAGTAGATTATGCACGTGTAGAGAGACAAAGCCTCCAACATGCGAAACTCTAGTGTTTAATTCATTAAATATGGGTGGACGCACCTCCCCGCCAAAGGAAAATTTCCAACACTTCTTCTTCCTTTTCTTCCTTTTCTTCTTGTTTTTCTTCATCATCAACGTCATCTTCTTCCTCCTCCTCTTCTTCTTCATCCTCTTCTTCTTCGTCATTGTCATATTCTTCTTCATCATCATTATCATCATCATCATTCTTTTCTTCTTCCTTCATCATCATTATCTTTCTTTTCATCTTGAACACTATTTTCCACTACTTTTTCTTCTTCATGAACATGACCATTCTTTTCTTTTGCTACGTTTATTAGAATCCTTCTTTCGTTTAGTAATGAAATTACACAAGTATTCTTCTTCCTCCTCCAATCTTAACCTTTTTCGATGTTGCATGTTATTTCCAGTGGACTCCACCGCCGATTTACCTTTACGAACATATTTTTTACTTTTTGATTTATCTTTCTTAATAGACTTTGTAATCTTCGTATCATCTTTTTCAGAATATTTCGTCCTAGCCATGAATATAATCAAAACTGTGAACAAAAAAAGAAAATATTACAAATCAATATAAAAAAAAAATTAGGGTTCCATACCTATATATCTCTTCAAGGTAATGTAAATCTTGAAATCACAACTTTATAAGGAAGTTGAAGAAGGGGATATTGAAGAACTTCAAATAACGTCTATGTTTTCCTCATGTTTTTTGTATTATCGAAAAGCGGGAAGATCAAATGATGGGATTTGGGGGGAGTGAAGATGATCGATCAGTTGGAGCCTAAATTCTTAGATTTTTGTTAGTTTAAAACTTAACTCCAAAGTTTTAAAAACACAAAGGCCCCGCCCGCGTGTTTGCTAATCAGCTCATTAATAATTTCTTGAGTAAAAATAAATAAAAAAGAAACTTTTAGAGTCATGACAACTTAATCATCCTAGTAACTGGAATCCTACCAAAAAAATATTGAAACAACAATAGTAACACCGTAGAAGTTTTAACCATCCGTCAAAAAGATAAAAACCAATATCAACTGTTACATGTTGCTATTAACAGTTTGTACAAAAAAGACACCTTATCACCTTGTCATATTAACGGTTTGCACAAATTTAACTAAAAACAAAATCATGACGTTGGCTCAGTTATTTAATTTAATAGAAATTTATATTCTTAGAATAATTTTTTTTATTATGTCTTGCAATATTACATGTGATATCTCATTTAAGCATATATTTATATGTTGATTATTTTTATGTATTAGTGATGAATAATATTCTAAAATTTAATATTACATGCACTAATTAATTAGTTTATTTGACTAGTATAGTTTTTTAATATCGTGTTTAAGTTGCTTTTTCAATCTAACTTTTTATATATTTTATGTATTAATGATGAATAATATTCTAAACTTTAGTATTACATGCACTAATTATGATGAATCGGATCTTAAATAAATTTAATCCTTAATTTTTAATTTATTTAAATAGTTTTCTAAAAAAATAGTTGCCACATCATTAAATAAGTACCAAAAATATGTGGCTAAAATAATCATGAAAGCAAACCAGATAAAGTTGAGTGACTTTTTGAAAGTCAAAATAAAGTTGAGTAACTATGATGACTAATTATCCAAAATTGAGTGACTTTTTAAAGATAAAACAAAATTGAGTAATTATGGTGACTAGGGGTGGGCGTATATCGGTTCGGTTCGGTTTTGTATCAGAAAAATATAAACCGAATAAAAATCAATTTTTTTAAAAAAACGAATACAACTTTTTAAAAAAAATGATATATCGGTCTATATCGCCGAACGTATCGGTTTATATTGGGTTTTTTTAATTCAAATATAAAGTCCAAATGATTTATGTTTTTTTAAACATCAACAGCAAATGCAACAGCATATTAGGAGCAACAACAACATCCAATTTTAACAAGAACATACATAGACTGGTTTTTTAAACAACAACAACAACAACAGCAGGAAGCAGCAGCAAGCAGCATGCTGCAGAAATTCCAGCAACAGCCAACAACAACATCAAATTCCAGCAACAACACATGAATTTCAGCAGTTTCAGCTGCTCCAGCAATAGCAACTAAGACTGCTTATGAGTCAAATATAGATAGATACTAACGGCAAAACTAATTTGAAGGATTGTAGATTTGAGAACTTTACCATTATGATGTCAATATCAATCCATTGTCAAGTCCTCAATTGCTTGTGTTTGTTCTATTGGCTGTGATTGCGGTACGGTTGAAAGTTTCTCAAAGTCTACATACAATTTGCCGAAGCGTCAATATAATAAACAAAAGAATTAAAGTATAATGATTCTATTAAAAAGAAATACTTACAAACTTTTATTCAAACATGGGGAATAAAGAGGAAAACATACATATGATAGAGGAGGCAGAGAGAAATTTATGTTAAGGAATTTCGGGTGATTCCTCTAAGGATACAACTTGAGAGCCTTAAATAGGCCTCGGGAAATAAAGCTATAACTTTAAATGACTGGCTATTATTGAACGCCTCTTCCTTTCTTGAAAGGTCATCCGTCTGTTGCTTTTGCGAAGGGTCATCTACTGTTTGAAATGCCTTGCTGTTTTTGCTTTTCTGCTTTTGCTTTGCGACTTTTGTGCCGCCTGCTTTTTCTTTTTGACTTTGTCAATAATTTCTTTTGGCTTTTGTGCCACATGTTTACGACTTTTGTCGTTATTCTTCTTTTATGGTTTTTCCAAATAATAAGATTGTGCTATTCCTCTAGGGCAAGCATATCTCCATTATATGGTTCACTAGAACTGGAAGCAGTGTCTAAGAGCTCTAAGGCTTCTTCATCATCTTCTAATTTGGACAAGGCTTCTAAGAGCCTTCTTCTGGTTTCTGCTTTTGAAGCAGAGGTGGATCCCGAAGTGGTAGGGCTTTTCTTTTTAGCCTCTACTCTTACTTTGGGGCTCCATCCTTTAATTCGGATTAAGCGACTGAGATACTTAATCCTGTTCATCTCATGGATGTCAAAGGACCAGCTAATAATATAAGAGACTCGCTTGTTAATAAAAAATTTGCAATCTTTAATATGGGTTGGAAGAGTGCTGATTTGCTGCTCTTCCAGGAAACTGGGATAACTTTGTGCAAAACTGGGAGGTATTATTTCTAGCGTTCCTCCAAAAATATTCCACCACTCATAGAACCAGCGGGGAATGGTTTTTTCTTTTAAACATTCCGCATACTTGATGAACCATGTATGGGTGTTTGGTCTGACATATAAAAAATTAAACCATGCATCCTTATAATCGTACCAATTATAGGTCGTTGGCTTAAAAGCTTTTGAAAAAGAAATCGGAGTGTGCAGATGATCTGCATACCATCCGAAAGGACTCAAAATCTTTTTTACTGTGAATTTTGAAAATTCAATGTTCTCTGGGTTATTTTTATAGTAGCTGTGTTCCACCTCTATCGAGTCTGTGTCGACTAGGATGAATTCGTAAAAACGCCTGGTTTTGAGAGGATCCTGAGAATCCACATACTGGTAATTTGTGAAGCAAGGTTTTAGGAGGTCTTGCACTTTAAAATTTTCATACTGTTTGTCCAAGGCCATTATTGGTAATGCTTGGTGTACTATGAAGTCCCACTTCGGTGGTTGGGCACTGTTAGCTGTCTGGACTACCTCTTTTTTTATAGGAGTACCTGGTTTGACTGCTTGTGAGTATGAGTCTGGTGGCTTCATCTCATAGCTTTCCTTGGTCTGGACCTTTGATGTAGACGCCTTGAAGGGTGCGGCTGTAGGCTTTTCTGCCTGGGCTTTAGGGAGTACTCCCAAAACTGTGTACCTATTTTCATAGGCGGCTGCCAGAGCTGGGTTAGTGACCTTGTCTGGAATGAAGGGATTTTTTAGCCTTTCTTCAGGCCTTAACTGGAACGGCGGCCTCATTGGGCGGGAGCCTGGTAGGCTGGGCCTCATTGTTACCCTGCAAAAATTCTCTAGTTAGAAAGTCAGGTAAAGAATTTTCCTCACCTTTGATGAAATCGATCTGGAAATCGAAGCTGGATAAAAGTGCTTGCCACCTGGCAAAGATTTGTTTTGAAACGAGGTTCTTAACGTCTTTTTGCAAGACATCTTTGGCTGCTTTGCAGTCGACTCTTAAAAGAGATTCTTTGTTTACTAAGTCATCCTGGAATTTAGTAATGCAAAGTACTATGGATAAAATTTCTTTTTTTACTGTACTGTAATTCTTTTGGGCAGAGTTCCAGACTCCAGAAGTAAACCTTACTAATTGTTCCATGGTTTGGGGGGCGATCCTTTGTTTAAGGATACCTCCATAACCAATGTCTGATGCGTCTGTTTCGACGATCATAAAAGCTTCGGGGTTGGGTATTCCTAAGCAGGGAAGCTTCTGGACGATTTCTTTGATATGTAGAATCGCTTTGGTCTGGTCCTCAGACCAGGGTACTGGGATTTTCTTAAGCCTTTTGTAAAGAGGCTCACATATTTGTCTAACTTTGGGGATAAAATCCGCGACATAATTGAGACTTCCTAGGAATCTCTGTAATTGAGTTTTGTCAGTTATTTCGTCTGGGAATTTTGCCGAGAACTCAATGGCTCTACAGATAGGTTTATACGTTCCTAGGTAAAGGTCATGACCTAGAAATCTAATGGAGGTCTGGAAAATCTTAATCTTTTTAGTGCTCATGGCTAAGCCGTTAATCTAGGCAATGTGAACAAACGCCTTGAGGTGTTTGAAATGCTGATCAATGGTTTCTGAGAATATAAGGACATCGTCTATGTAGACAATTGAAAACATGCTCAGGCTGTTAAATATGTTGTTCATGATATTCTGAAATTCGGACGGAGCGTTCTTAAGCCCGAAGGGCATGACATTCCATTCGAACTGTCCGAAGGGGACGTTAAAGGTTGTTTTATACTTATCCTTTTTGTCTATCTGGATCTGCCAGAAGCCTGATTTCATATCAAACTTACTATAGATCCTGGCTTTGTAGGTTCTTTTTAAGAGGTCTCTCTTGTTGGGAATAGGGTACCTAATCCATTTGAGAACTTGGTTGAGAGACTTGTAGTTGATTACTAGCATGGGGGCTCCTCTTTCTTGCTCGGAGCTTTTGTTTACATAAAATGCAGAACAACTCCACTGGGATTTTGATGGCCTGATGATTTTCTTTTGGAGTAAATCATCGATTTCTTTCTTGCAGTATTCCATGAGCTCATGGCTCATTTGAATAGGTCTGACTCTAGTAGGAATGGCCTCTTCGTTGAAGTTGTCGACAAATGGTAGGTTGACCATGTTTCTTTTTCTCTCCCAAAAGGCATTGGGTAGATCTGAGCAGATCTCTCTTTTGATTTCTTCGAGCATGCCTTCTACTCTTTTAGCAAGGTCAGGAGTTTGCAAAGCCGACTCGATTTTCTTGACTTGAATATCATCCTTCAGAAAGTCAATCTGATTAGAAAGCATTCTGATCTTAAAAGTAGAAGAATCTTTGATAAACTTACTCTCTCGTTTGGAGATGGAATTGAGGTAGGGGAATATAATTTCCTTACCCAGGGATACTGTGTAAATACCGTCAAGGTTGGCTGTGTAAGGCTTGATTTGTGTTGCAAAGGGGGTGCCTAAGATGATTTCTTCTGTGATATCTCTGGTAATGACGAAGTCGTTAATGTAACAGACTCCATTGTTGCAGATGTGGGCTTTGGAGAGTTTATAGTTAATCTTGAGTTTTTCTCCTGTGGCAGAGTATAGTTTTGAAGTACTCTTCTCAAGATACTTGGTAGGGATAAGACCTTCTGCTATACAATTCTGATCTGCTCCGGTATTAAATAATGCAATCTTATTTAGGATAACACTTTTGTTGACGTAGAGCCTGATAGGGATGTGGTAGGATAGAGGTTTTACCCTAGAGATGACCTTAAGTCCTGAGGCTTCTAGACTCATGGTATCTTCATTGTCATTCTCTTCCTCTAACTCTTCAGCTACTTCTTTGGAGGTTGATGGTCCATAGATTAATTCATTGGCGTCTCTGACCACCTTACTGGCAAAGGATTCTAGTTCTAGAGAACTAAGTCTGTCTTTGATGTCTTTGATTTCTGTTTTGAGGCTTGCTACCTCTGTTTGTAAATCTGTGACAGTGGTTTGGGACTCTTTGGTCTTACCTGATTTGAATTTACTTAGGGCGAGCTTCATGTTGAAGGGCTCCACCGTAGTCTTACTGTCCTTATGGTGGATGATGAGCTTTTTGAGCTCAGCTAGGTATTGCTTCCTTAATTCTTCGTCATCGATTTTCTCAATCATGTCAAAGAAGAACTCTTGGCTATCTTTAGAGATAACACTGACAGTACCTGACTCACAGGAACAAAAGGTCCCCGAGCAAATGCATTCACTACTTGAGTTAGAGCTATCTGAGTTATAGTCGAGATTTAGAAGGTCATCATCGCTATACTCTTCTGAAGCTGAGGAATCACTGGGAGCTTCTCCGAGGATACTAAAGAGCTTATCTTTTAGTTCCGGGTTGTGTTCTAAGAGATTTATCTTATCCTTCTTTTTTCCTGGTACTTTGCAGGAGCTGGCTAGGTGACCTGCCTTACCGCAATTCCAACATTTGGAAACTTCTTTCGAGGCGGAGGCTTCCTTATGTTTAGGAGTTCTCTTAGACTTGTAAGGTTTCTTAGAAGGGTTTTTGAAGCTTCTTCTAGTTGCGGTACTGGATTTCTTTGCCGCTTTGTGTTTCTTGGCTGTGGCTCTAGAAGGGGCGGTTACTTTGGTATAACCGAAGTCCTGGCAGAAACTCCCAAGTTCTGTAGTACCTAATCTACCTTCCTTCTTAAGCTGATGCCTAAGTTTCAAGTCTGTGCAGAGCTCAAGGCCTGTGAGGTTTATGAGGCCGACAATGTCTCCATAGGTCAGGTTACCGTAGGGAATGTCGCCATCGAACTTGTTTCTTATGGTGGTTCTAACCTTTTCCGCAAAGAGGGGGGGCAGGCCACTGATAAACTTTTCCTTCCAATAGTCATGGTTACAGTCTTCTCTGATCATAACTTTGTTCAGGAAGATGTCTTTATACCACCTGAAGTCGTGGAGTTTAGGACAGGTTAGGTTGCTAAGAATCTCTAGGCTTTTTTCCTGAAAAATCTTAGGTTCTCCTATGAAGTGCTTGGCTATGCTATGTATGAGGGTAGCAGTGGCATCCTGTACTATTTTTTGCTCTACGGCACCATCTGGTTTAGTCTTTTGGTGGTAAGAGTAGGAATTCTGGATATGCTGCCTTTGTTCTTCGGTAAGATAGTTATCCCACCAATTCTTTAATATACCCGTAAAGCCTGCTATTATCATACAGGTAGCTTGCTTATCTTCCGTTTTCTTAATTTTAAGAGCGGTTATGGCTATGCCCATTTCGTGGAGCCTATTGTAGATTTGGCCTTCTGCCAGGCCATCTATATTCCACTCAACGATTTCAGAACTCGAGTGAGCGGAATGGGTCATGAAGTGATCTTCTTCAAACTGCATATCTGGGAAAGACGCTCTAGGATAGAAGTTCTTGACATTTACCTGTCTTGCTAATCTGTTGAGATCAGCTCCTTGTCTGGTAATGGTTTTTATGGCAGACTTGCTACTGGTAGGGTCCTGAAGTCTTGCTTCAATTCTTTCTAGAATACTGACTTCCTGTTCTGTCATTTTGGACAGACTGGGGTAGTTGCTAGCATTGAACTCAGGGGTTCTGAACAGTGGGTTTGAGACCCTAACCTCTTTGGAAGAACTAGGTTTGGAGGTGGCTTTATTACTGGTAATTTGAGTTGATACAGTATGCAGCAGCTGGTTGGTATAGTTGTTCTGTTTGATGAGTTTGTTTATATCACCGTTAGTGGGGTGCCCTGTGGGATTTGGGATAACTCTTTTAAAGGGGGCAGCTTCAATAACTTCTCCTTCGACTGGGATGCTAATTTTCTCTAACGGGGGAATAACTGCATTAATAGTCTTAGAACTGGTATACCATTTGCTAACTATGGTTCTTAAGGAGTTAGTTCTATCACCTAGCTGGCCAGAGACTTGAAACCATCTATAGAACTCTATGTTGCAATGAAGTCTTTTCATATCGGAAATCCAAGCTTTCCTGAAGGCTAGCCTTTCCTTTTCAGAGTATGTTTCGACATACCAATTTCTCTTAATGGCATTCTCAGGGTCTTCCCATTTTTTCTTAAGGAGCTCTGAGTTAATCTTAAAACTATTATCTCTTTTGATCATTCCTAGTGATCCTCTAAGGTCATTGGGGGTAGGGCTACCTGGGTTGTAGTGGACCTTAGGAACGGGCTTAGAGAAGTCTAGTCCTCTGATCTTGTGCTCTAATTCATTGATTAGAGTTTCTTCGTTGTAATCCTCCTCTCGGGTTTTTGAGAAAGATGCTCTATGTATAGATAATCTTTCGGAAGAACTTCCTGAATTGGATCTAAGGAATTTTAAATCTACAGATCCATTCTGGTGTTGAACTATTTCCTGAATCTTCGACTTTTCAGGTTCAACCCTCTAGGGAGTAATAGCGTCAAAGCGCCATTCGTCTTTGGTGAGAGTTTCGTCCCAGCGAAGCATTCTGGGGACGAAGACATTGCTATGCTCTTGGTTAGCTTCCATGAGCATTGTAACGCCCTTATTACTCATCAGCTTAGCCTTGGGAGCTAGGGTGGTTTTCATTAGCCTGTAATAAACTCTGTAAATCACCGCGATTTCTTTGGTGTTTACCTTGCTGTTCATATTCTTGGTCTTGATGTTCAAAGTTAGGGTATCTAGGATATTCTCATCCTAAATATCAACCGAGAAGTTTGGGTAACAGTTAAAATAAACTGGACCTCTGGCAAGGTTACTTTGTAAAACTCCCAAGAGTGAATCTTCGAAGTTTAATATTCTGGCATCTGGTAGGAGAAGACAGATGGGGGTATCTAACCCTAGGCGATACAGTGATTTAACTGCAACCTGGACTAGACCAATGTGAAGAAAGTTAAAATCTTTTCTATAATTGATAATATCTCTGGAAGACAATAGCTTAATAATTTCCTTGGAATTATTTATAGCTATTGTAGATTCGCAAGTTTTAATATTGTAATTTTTTACAAAATCAAACTTACATGTTTCGTAGATGGTCTTAAAAGGTTGCTTGGGTATGTCCCAGTTCTGTAGATCTCTTTCTACCTTTGCTATTTTAATAGTCGAGGAAGAGAGATTCTCACTATTCATGATGATGTGACGTTCAGAACTATTCATGATTAGTACTAGGAGGAGTATCGGCTTAACAGCCAATTGCAATTCTCTATAAGAGAAACTTGGGCTGCTATAAGCTGGTGAATTTGGGTTATCATATCCTTGATACGGATAATCTCTTCGCGAATAACTTCATTCACAGCTACGGGTTGGTTTCTGGAAACCTCCTCAAGGGGGGCTATCTCTTGATAATACTTAAGTCGGAACTTATAGTCTTGTGATAACTCGTTAGTTGGGACCGATATATCATTTTTTTTTTAAAGTTGTATTCGTTTTTTTTTAAAAACTAATTTTTATTCGGTTTATATTTTTCGGATACAAAACCGAACCGAACCGATATACGCCCACCCCTAGTCACCATAATTACTCAATTTTGTTTTATCTTTAAAAAGTCACTCAATTTTGGATAATTAGTCATCATAGTTACTCAACTTTATTTTGACTTTCAAAAAGTCACTCAACTTTATCTGGTTTGCTTTCATGATTATTTTAGCCACATATTTTTGGTACTTATTTAATGACGTGGCAACTATTTTTTTAGAAAAATATTTAAATAAATTAAAAATTAAGGATTAAATTTATTTAAGATCCAATTCATCATAATTAGTGCATGTAATACTAAAGTTTAGAATATTATTCATCATTAATACATAAAATATATAAAAAGTTAGATTGAAAAAGCAACTTAAACACGATATTAAAAAACTATACTAGTCAAATAAACTAATTAATTAGTGCATGTAATATTAAATTTTAGAATATTATTCATCACTAATACATAAAAATAATCAACATATAAATATATACTTAAATGAGATATCACATGTAATATTGCAAGACATAATAAAAAAAATTATTCTAAGAATATAAATTTCTATTAAATTAAATAACTGAGCCAACGTCATGATTTTGTTTTTAGTTAAATTTGTGCAAACCGTTAATATGACAAGGTAATAAGGTGTCTTTTTTGTACAAACTGTTAATAGCAACATGTAACAGTTGATATTGGTTTTTATCTTTTTGACGGATGGTTAAAACTTCTACGGTGTTACTATTGTTGTTTCAATATTTTTTTGGTAGGATTCCAGTTACTAGGATGATTAAGTTGTCATGACTCTAAAAGTTTTTTTATAAGTGACAGGATCATCAATTTCTTTTTTATTTATTTTTACTCAAGAAATTATTAATGAGCTGATTAGCAAACACGCGGGCGGGGCCTTTGTGTTTTTAAAACTTTGGAATTAAGTTTTAAACTAACAAAAATCTAAGAATTTAGGCTCCAACTGATCGATCATCTTCACTCCCCCCAAATCCCATCATTTGATCTTCCCGCTTTTCGATAATACAAAAAACATGAGGAAAACATAGACGTTATTTGAAGTTCTTCAATATCCCCTTCTTCAACTTCCTTATAAAGCTGCGATTTCAAGATTTACATTACCTTGAAGAGATATATAGGTATGGAACCCTAATTTTTTTTTTATATTGATTTGTAATATTTTCTTTTTTTGTTCACAGTTTTGATTATATTCATGGCTAGGACGAAATATTCTGAAAAAGATGATACGAAGATTACAAAGTCTATTAAGAAAGATAAATCAAAAAGTAAAAAATATGTTCGTAAAGGTAAATCGGCGGTGGAGTCCGCTGGAAATAACATGCAACATCGAAAAAGGTTAAGATTGGAGGAGGAAGAAGAATACTTGTGTAATTTCATTACTAAACGAAAGAAGGATTCTAATAAACGTAGCAAAAGAAAAGAATGGTCATGTTCATGAAGAAGAAAAAGTAGTGGAAAATAGTGTTCAAGATGAAAAGAAAGATAATGATGATGAAGGAAAAAGAAAAGAATGATGATGATGATAATGATGATGAAGAAGAATATGACAATGACGAAGAAGAGGAGGATGAAGAAGAAGATGAAGAGGAAGAAGATGACGTTGATGATGAAGAAAAACAAGAAGAAAAGGAAGAAAAGGAAGAAGAAGTGTTGGAAATTTTCCTTTGGTGGGGAGGTGCGTCCACCCATATTTAATGAATTAAACACTAGAGTTCCGCATGTTGGAGGCTTTGTCTCTCTACACGTGCATAATCTACTAAGTGAGTATATGACTGTAGGGCCAAGAATCGTTAAATTTCGTTGAGAACTGAACGAGATATTGGTCCACGAAGTAAGGTGTTTGAGGCATGAAAATATGGTGTGGGACAAATCTACCACATCGGTGGGAAAAGAAAGAATTGCTCTCTTTATAAGTCTCATAATTGGTTAAGGGTTTGGGACCCCAAGGGGTAACCCATGTGTTTAAAGGAGGGAAGACCTAGATGTGCTTGGGTTCAAGGCTAAGCCCACACACGCGCCGCCGCCGACCGCCCGTCCCGTCTGATCTGGGCTCGGATCTCGGGTCTCGGGTCGTGGGTCGTGGGACTTTATGATATTATCTCGTTGGACCCCCAAATTGCTTAATATTTATAATTTGGTCCCTAGAGTTTCTGGAATATTGAATTTGGGAACGACGGAATGGCCTTAAACAGCCATGTCTTGAGCAGTTTTACTCCATCCTTCAATGGCCTTAAACAGCCATGTCTTGAGTAGTTGAGCAGCCTCCCTTGTGCTATATATTGATGCATTTTGGCTCATTTGGCAGTGAAACAGAGACACACAATATACACAGAGATAAAACAGAAGAGGAAGTCAGTCCAAAAACGTTGGACTAAAACATAAACTCTTCCTTCCTTTTCCATTTCTTCAGCAAGGCGTTTCGTGTTTGTTTTCTTCATCAGACTCAACCTATTTGCTTTATAGTGTTGAAATTAAAGTGTTGTTTTATCGTGGAAGACTATTGCCCGTTAACATAAAAGCATATATACGGGGCAATCTTGTCTTAAGGATAGAGTATCATCACTCGACTCAGCACACAGTTGTAACCATCCAGATTTAGTGTTTCTTGATTTCAGGTTATCAAGATTCAAGACTCAACAAGCTTGTGGCAGTTCTGAACATTGGCCTATTTGTTTATCCATTCGAACACTTGTAATATTTATTTACTTTCCGTACTGCTTTACAATATCCAACAAGAAGAACAAGAAGAAGAAGAAGAAAACAATGTTAATGAGATGGCCATAGACTTCGCAAGCTATGGATTGACCACATGGAGGGTTAAATTTGGTGGTGATTTTCCTGGCAAGATCTCAATAAGGTCTAGGATGTCAATTTTTTTCGAATTGATACAAATTATTAGAGCTCAAGGACTTACCGAATATTTTGAAAATCTTGTTTTAGCCACTTCATGTCATTTTCAACTCTATGAAATGGATTTAATGAAAAATTTGTTCATTCTCTTATTCGTTGTCAAGTTACGGAGAATAAGAAGAAGCATGAGATGTGGTTCATAGTGGAGGGAGTGCCATGTTGTTCTGGGTTATGAGAGTTTGCACTGATTATATATTTGAATTGTGGAGCTTTTCCCAATGAGGAAATTAGGAAGACCATTTTCTCAAGAGGTGTGAGTTTTTAGAATAAACTAAGAAAGCTTACCGAAAATACGGGGATGACCACTGGTGTGCTGCTTAAATTGGTTCAAGAAGAAGGTACATTGACCGATTTAGAGAAGCATAAGATTGTAATGGTTGTGTTTGTCCATACCGTCTTGTTGGCTCGCGATGTTGCGAAAAAAAGTTGATAAGAAGTGGATCACCATGGTGCATAGTAGCAAGGAATGCTTCAACCCGACCTTTGAATATTTGACGAAGCCGGACATTCGCAAGGTGTACCCAGTATCTTGTCAACAAAAGCAACCACCACAGTATGCTCTTTATAGCTACCTCTGGGCCTTCGTTGTAAGTATTTTATAATGAACTAATATGCATATAATATTATTATAGATTAGTGATTTCTATCTTAATTCTTAATCTACTTATTTATTTACTATAGGCATGGGCATACGAAGCTATGTCATTTGTTGGAAAAACTGTTGCCCTATCTAAACAATGTCCTTTGCTGATTCCAAGGATTTTGGATGGAGAAGGGAGGAGAAGTCCGAACATGTTGATCCTTTCAGAAATGTAACTGAGCGTGCGGTAATGATACAAATATAATGTATTAGAACTTGGGATGGTGATTTCCTATTCTAATTTAATATGTTGTTGTTTTTGTTTACTTGAGGTGGTGAAACCCTTTTTATACCCCGATAATACGGAGAAGAGTAAGAAGTACATTAATTTTTTTTTATAGATTATGACGATGAAGTACCAGACTCAAATATTGATACCCTAAAGAGAGAGATTGGTGATACACATTAATTTCGCGAGGAAATGGAATTTTCATCTGATTCTGGACACGAAGACCAAGTTGAAGATTAAGATCTTGGAGGAAGGGCTAAAGAGATGTGAGATCATTGTGGTCGTGGCCAAGTGTCATTACAAATAGATTGACATCAATTGAGGATGAACTAGTTTCCATTCACAAATTGTTGGAGACAAAATCAAGAAGGCGTTCTAAATGTGTTTCTTCTGCTGTTAGGTCTAGTAGGAAGAGAATCCGGAAGGCATTGTAATTTGCCAATGCTAAGAAGACCAAAGGTAATGTCAACTTCTGTGGCATTTAAGTTAGTTAGTAGAAACTGTTATGGTCTATTATCAATTTCTGTGTTATTCACTTTTGTTAATTTTGAACCAGTGAATGTTCTTGATGGTTCTCCTTGACCATGTTGATGATGACCATGATGACCTTTCTAGTCCTTTGCCTGATAAAGTTATTGATGCTAGTTGCAAGACTCTTTCTTTGACTGATCCTGCCATGTCCATAATGATGATGGCTTTTCTAGTCCTTTTCCTGATCAAGTTGATGATGCTAGTTGCAAGACTTTTTCTGGTGAGGTTGTTGATTCTGCTGTTGATAGTGAAGATCGATCACCCGATGAAAGAATTACTGATGTCTTATCACATATACATGGCGAGGATGACATTGAAGAGTTTGGAGATGCTGCTCAAAATGGCTATGAGACTGCCAATGAAGAAGTTGTTTGAACAATTATTTAAGTTTCTTTTGGAATAATGATTTAAGTTACTTACTTTTTGGAACAACTATTTAAGTTAAGTTACTTTTTGAAATAATTATTTAAGTTCCTTTTTTATATAGCTGCAAATTTCTCACCATTAATAATTCATTAATGGCAAATATTGATTTACTTTTTTATACTTGCCATTTCACAATTTTCACTGTCACAATGCACTAGTTATTATAACAAATGTTTTGTGTAGTGCGTATGGTGGTGAATAAATTTGCCTAATAATTTGCCTAAGGAACATGTTATTATAACATATATCTTATCTACTGAGTCTAGTGTTAAATTTGCCTAAGGAATCTTTTATTACAATGGATGTTTTGTCTACTGAGTCTAGTGATGAAATAAATTTGCGTAATAATGTTAATAATGAAGTAATTATTATAACGATTGTTTTAGCTAGTGAGTCTAGTGTTAAATTTGCCTAACAATTTTCCTAATGTAGCAATTATTGTAAATTTCAAACATATTCAAACATAAGAACGGTCAACAACAACAAAACAAAACATAAACTTAAACATTCATATATTTAGCAAAAGAGGCCCATACTTCCATTCAAATACATTAAATTTTAAACATGAGGAGGGGAGTTGGGGGGTGGGGGGTGGTGATCAAATCATCCATTCCAATCCCCACCAAAAGGCATAGGACCCTTAGCATGCGAGCAATGTGCCTGATGTTCATCTCCTGGCGCGGAGCATCCTCATTGATACGTTGTACCAAATGATTCAGATTAACTCTTATTTTGAGACAGTCTGGACAAACAGTTAAGTTGTTTCTCATTGGTGGCATTTTGAAACAAGTGATAAGAGGAAGATAAAGATTGCAAGTGAAGAGTAAGAGGTGTGGGATAGGAGTGAAAAGGTGTTTTTTCGTGCTTTAAGTGTTGTTTCGTGCTTTAGTCATCAATTACGTCAATTGGTGCAGTGATCAATTAAATCACAACGTTTTACGAAGTGATTTAACAAGGGGGAAGACGAACAACTGTAGTCTATTAATAATATTTTTCTTGAATATTAAGTTTTATATGATAATAATATAATATACTTATTAATGTAAGGTTTAAGTTAAATATCACTTAAATTTATAAAAAAGTTAAAATGGTGACTAAAACATATGTTAAAAGGCATGAAATAGGTGACTTGATATATTAATTATTAGAAATAATGTGTAATTACACATTAAATATGACATAAGTTGCACTTTAAACATTTGATAACTTTGTATTAACTTGTAATATTGATATTAATATTTATATTTTTTGTAATATTTCAACAATAATAATTTATTTTTGTAATATTTCAACAGTAATAATTTATTTTTGTAATATTTCAACAGTAATAATTTATTTTTGTAATATTTCAACAGTAACGATGTTTTAGGTCATGTAAAAAAAAATACCATGAATTTACTATTTTGATAATCATGTTTTTAAATTAAAAAAGATAATTATATATTAATTTGAGGTTTTGTGTTTGTGATCTTGACTATTCTAATATACTGTTTGTCTGGATATAATAAATTCACCTGCACGCCTATTCTAAATAATCATTGCATATATTAATATGAGTTCACGCCTTTTCAGGTCACAAAGCACCTAATTAAGTAGTTTGTATCAACTACTATCAATACCTACATCTTGATAAGTTTAAAAGGTAAATATCAAAATTTATTTTTGTTGACTAAAATTAATTTTAAATACCAACATATTTAAATTTTTTTGGGGTAAATTATAATAGTGTGTACTAAAATTCAAATAGAGTCTATTATAATACACACTTATGAAACCTCTCATAATAAGGTGATGCTTCACGTAAATGTGCTTTGTTTGGGTTAAATAATTAAAACAATAGTCCTTATGGTGTAGTAGAATCCAAATACAATATATTAGAATACATAATTCTGAAATCTCTCCTAATAAGGTGCTGCTTCACGTAAAGGTGCCTTGTTCGGGTTGAATCATTAAAATAATGGTCCTTATGGTGTAGTAGAATCCAAATACAGTCTATTAGAATACATACTTATGAAACCTCTCCTAATAAGGTGTTGCATCACGTAAAGGGGCATTTTCATCTTTCAAGGTGCCCTTTCGATTCTATAAATATCATTCTTTACGAATTATAGTGACATTCACAACTACACTTTTTCACATATTTTTATCAAAAGACCAGAGGACAAATTCGGTATGGATCAAGGGAGCGACTTACCAAATGGGGTACTAAATGACATAGCTCCAGCACCCCCGGGCTATATAGAACGAATGATATGTCGCTTGTTATGGAATTTTGCATGTCTAGAAACTAACGTAAGGAATATGAATGATGAGATCAACCGCTGCAATGCTAGAGATTGGGGTTATGAGGGTCGGTTGGAAGAACTCAACAAGGCAGTCAGAAGAATAGAGAGGATACTGACTATACTTCTTGAGGAAAGAGAACATGCTCTTACATAATTCAACAGCTCTCCAGATTCTCCCCCTCCTAATGCAGATTTCAACAGTCTTATCAATTTTCCCCTCATGTCTAATTAGTTTTTTTTAGTATATAGCATAATTACTATTCTCCCCCAGATGTAATCATTCACAGTATATTAATTCTAATGATAATATTTTCTATTACTATTTCGTATTACTTTCAGTTTTTAGTATAAATTTATTTAGCCCATGCTAGTGGTCAGTTTGCATATCATCCAGTTTGAAATCTAAATATTGAATATATGTAGTTATAATAAATGTAAAAGTTGTGTAGTGATAAACTTATCAATTGGTCCAGTTTGAAATCTAAATATTAAATATCTGCAGTTCTAATATCCGTAAAGACGGTCTAGTGCTAATATTGTCTATTACTATTTCTTATTACTTTCAGTTTTCAGCACAAATTTATTCTGCCCATGTTCAAGTCCTAAATTAGATTATACCATTTGTCAATTTGTTCAGTTTTAATTCTAAATATTGAATATCTTCAGTTCTAATAACTGTAAAGGAGATTTAGTGGTCAGTTTGCATATCTCATAGTTTGAAATCTAAATATTGGTTATTTGTAGTTATAATAAAAGGTAAAAGCTGTGTAGTGATAAGTTTGACGATTGATCTAGTTTGAAATCTAAATATTAAATAACAACAGTTCTAATATCCGTAAAGGCGGTCTAGTGATCTGTTTGCCTATCATCGATTCTATTTATGTAACATGTAACATAACAGAAAAACTAAATAGATCGGTTAATTCAATATCTTGCAATACAATAGAAGTTTCAAGTTCACAATACAACACAAAAAATTCAAGAAGTTCAAATTTAAAAAACCAGAACACAACATAGAAGATTATTACAACAACCTGAAGAAAAAAATAGTCTCTATTGTGTGACAAAGCTTTTGCACATGTGGTCTTCATGTGGCCATATTGTTTGCACATTGAGCATTTATATCTCCTCTTTCAGAATATAGATGGTTCCCCGGTATCCATAGTATGACTTCGACACCTTTTTCACAATCGATGATTTTTTTTCATGAAAGTTATCATGAATGCTTGTACAAACACCTATGTGTGATTATTGATGTTTGCCCATAGAAAAAATACGTGTCATTGATGAGGATTTAGCTGAGTTGTGTTGTAGCATACTCTGATGAGCCATATTTATTGAAATCAATGGCAAAATCGTTGTCATTTTCTTGACAAGGATTATTCTTAGATTCTTCAACAAATAAAGATGGTGGTGGTGGTAGGGGGTGATGTTGCCTCCATGGAATTTGAACCTACAACAGAACTCTCAGCCACATTTATCCTTAGAATGGGCCTAGAACCATCACAAGCAATATGAAGAAGATACAGATGGACATGATAATCCGTTTTTATGAATGCAGGAGCATTTTTTTCCTAGTAGACGAAACACTAATCGTATAACTAAACGTCACGTCTCTGTGGGAAAAAGAAGAATTGTTCTCTTTATAAGCCTCGAAAATGGATAAGGATTTGGGACCCCAAGGGGTAACCCATGTGTTTGAAGGAGGGAGGACCTAGGTGTGTTTGGATTTGAGGCTAGCCCCACACGAGCGCGCCCGCCCGTCGGGTCACGGGCTTCTTGGCTTCTTCTCTGAAACGTTTTGCAGTTACACCTCTCTTGAAGGACCTCTTAATCACCCTCCTCCAAAAACACTATATAAACCTCTGAAGCATATTTGAGGTAGAAGATAGAGGACGAATTTCAAGAGAAAATTAGTCTAAATGTGAGAAACAGAAACTCTTCCTTCATTTTTTCTCTAAATCAGCAAGTCATTTCGTGTTTGTTTTCTTCGTCAGAATCAACCTATTTACTTTATAGTGTTGATTAGTTGTTGTTTTATCTTAGGAGACTATTGCCCGCAAATGTAAAAGCATATATACGGGGCAATCTTGTCTTAAAGACAGAGAGACATCTCTCGACTCAGCCACAGTTGTAACAATCCAGATTTAGTATTTCTTGATTTCAGGTTATCAAGATTCAAGACTCAACAAGCTTGCGGCAGTTCTGAATATTGGTTGTTTGTTTATCCTTTCGAACACTTGTAATATTTATTTACTTCTCGTACTGTAATTATATCCGAAAATTTTAACACAAGATTGTATTAGTGTTCGAAAGATGTCGGTCAACAGTTGTGTGACCAAATCTAGTTATGGTTGTGGTTTTCTGGTAGAAGACAGTTTTGATTATGTTGTTGAAGGTCAAGGTGTTCATGGTGTCACCGCACCTGAGAGTGGTGGGAACAATCGCCCACGAGAAGTTGAGGATGTCAACTGGGACAAGAGGAGAAGGTTGAAGATGTTGTTCTATCATATAGCAGAGGGCCTATATTTGTCCCAGACAAAGGATCTGAATTATGATAAGGAGAAAACAGACACTCAGTCCGACGAACTGACTGAAGTGGGCCAGAATCCGAAGTTGGGATAAGTATATTTTCTTCCTTGTCAAAAATAAGATTAAATGATGTCTGATTAAAAAGAGCTTAAAGTAAGGAGGAATATGAAAATGTTTTCCCGAAATAAATTATGTTCCTTACACTTTAAAATCAGAAGTTTAATCTCACCTACCTTTCCGGTTAAAGATTGAACTATTGTAAACAAAACTTAAAAGATCTGTTCTTTTGAGTGTAATTATTATAAGTGTGTAAAGTATGTTTGCACATACGAAGGATAGAGATCAACTGACTGTGCGAAAATTGTTACCACTCTTAAGTAAGCTCCAAGAATTGTCTGGGCACCAATCTCAAGGGAAGAAGACTAAAAGATAATGGTTTATCTTAAGACGTGGAACTTGTCACACTATTTGACAGAAGATCCTTCATTTGATAGGATGATATTGGACAGTCAGTCGTACAAAGCCTACGGGCGACTGGAGGGGGCCAGAATTTCCAGGTCTTAAATGATCTGAAGGCCAAAAGAAAGGCAGAAAAGAAATTGGACACTCAGTCTGCCAAAGCAACCGGAGTGGGCCAGAGTTTTCAGATCTTAAATGATCTGAAGGCCAAAAGAAAGGCAGAAAAGAAATTGGACACTCAATCTGCCAAAGCAACTGGAGTGGGCCAGAGTATCCAGATCACATATGATCCGGTTATGCCCTAACCACAGGCAAAATATTGTTCATGTGAAGAAACGCCACCTCTAAAGTAGAAGGGGTTGGAGAGGTTGTCCTTAATAGGACTTCAGGGAATGAGATCACTCTAAAAGGAGGTGATACATGTCTCAAACTTGGTTTAAGGGATGTTGTTGGTCAAGCTGGTTTAAGACTAGTCCAACAGGTCTGTAATAACTAAGAATGGTACAGAATGTTTGTAGCTAAATGAATGATATATTTGTAATTCGTGCATCTATGCCATCATAGATTAAGACACGTTAAATAGAAAGTCATTCAAAAGCTAACGAAGTGGAGATTGTTGTCTTCTGTCGACATAAACCCTCAAAATAAATGTGAGGTAGGCGAAGAGGCAAAATCACCTTTCCATTCCATCAAAAGAATAGCGAAAGAAGCACCACTCCTCTAGAACTTAGTCACACCTACATGGGTGATTTGAAGTTTATACAAAATAGAGGAGGGAGACAAGTACTTTGTGACCTTCATTGATGATGGTACAACGTATTGCATCCTTTGTTTGTTGAAAAGAAAAGATGAAGATGTTGAAACGGATAAGCGCTACAAAAAAAAAGTTTAAAATCAACTAAGCCTACGAATTGAGGAATTTATTTTGATAGAGGGGGAGAATGTGAAGCATCATTTATCAAACGACTACTCCTTACTCACCTCAGTCTAACGGTGTTAGCCAAAAGGAAAGTCGTACGCCCAAAATTTGTGGGGCAAGGCTATCCTTACCGCTAATGCGATTCTCAACAGAACTACGCATAAGGATAAGGATAACCCTCCGTGTGAAACATAGAAAGGATCCCACATACAAATATTATGTTGTGGGGTGGCTTCGTAGAGGTTGGAATACCGAAATAGGTCAAGTTACACCTAAGACTGTAAATTGCATATCCACTGGATCTGCAAATAACAGTAGTGCTTATCGCTTCTTGGTGTCAAAGAATGCTGAACTATTTGAAGATAACTTTCCTTGAGAAGGAAAAATAAGTAATTGCTCGAGGTTAACAAGAACCCGCGAGTGCCTGACTGTCCGGAACTAGACGTTCCGTATCTACATGACTCGAAAGTTGCTGACTATCCGGAACTTAATATTCCAGATCTACAGAACTCAGGGATTCTAGATGTTGAACCGAGAATGAGCAAATAGGGGAAAAAGACTTGTTCCAGGCCTTCTAGCTTGTATAGTTGAGAATGAACCATGGACAATTAACAAAGAATTGTCATCTCCAGAAGCGCTGCTTTGGAAAGAAGCTACAGAGAGAGAAATAAATTCCATCATATAGAACCATACTTGTGTAATGATTGACCTTCCTCCGGAAAAAGAAACTTTGGGTTGTGAAGTGGATACTCAAAAGTGAGTACAAAGTAGATGGATCTAATGACGAGTATAAGGCATCGGCTACTTGTACATGTGCTCCCATGTGAATTGCTTAATATCCAGGGCCATTGCAGTCTTGCGTGACATGGATGTTGAAACAGCCTTCCTAACCGGAGAGTTGGAAGGGAAGGACCAGAGTTGGTTTGTTGGACTGTTGGGCTTCTTTCTGAACTTTCATTTTGGTCTCTGAAATGTTTACATTTTGGTCCTGGAAGTTTCAGGTAAAACAGAAACAATGAATCTGACAACAGAAACATTGACTCTGAAGTTAGAAAGCCAACAGTTGGAAAACCAACAGTCAGAAAGTGGAAGTCGTGTTGAAACAAAAGTCTCGTTATGCAAGATATGGGTATCACAGATGACATCTTAGGAATTGGGATTTCTAAGACATCTAACGGACTGGTCTAACTCCAAACTCAGTTGTGAGATAGTTGACAGTCTCATTGAAGCCACCAATGGATATGAATCATAGAACTGATTGGAATCATGGTGCACCCATATACAAAGAGCGATATGTGCAGGTCATATGTAGTTCAATGTATGTTACACACTACAACTGACCTGGTATCGGCCTACAAAATAGATCAGTTGAACTAAGGTTCACTCGTGATTTTAATAAATGATCAATAGAAGGCGTTAAGACGGATATGACGATATCTGAAATATTCACTTATCTACGGATTATGGTATTCTGGATGTCCAACTGTTTTGGGAGAACACAATGATGCAAACTGGACATCATATATGAAGAACACCAAAGCCACAAGTAAATATGTAAGGTGGGTCTTGGAAAATCCTCTAAGCAAACTTGCATCGGCCGATTCATGATGGAATCAGAGTTTATCGCTTTAAACAAAGCATGAAATAAGTTGAGTAACTTCACGACTCCTAAGAGGACGTCCCTTATTGGGAGAAACCCGTGCCTTCGGCAGTTTGGGACCCCAAGGGGTAACCCATGTGTTTGAAGGAGGGAGGACCTAGGTGTGCTTGGGTTTAAGGCTAACCCCACACGCGCGCCGCCGCCCACCCGTCCGATCCGGTCCTATCACGAGTCACGGGGTTCTTGGCTTCTTCTGACATTATCTTTTGGATCCAAACTGTTTTTGGTCCATGGAGTTTCAGGAAGCAGCCAGAAAGCCAATAGTTTATGGCATTATGGCATTAAACTTCTAAAACGTTTTGCACTTACACCTCTCTTAAAGGACCTCTTAATCACCCTCCTCCAAAAGCACTATATAAACTTCTGAAACAAATTTGAGGTAGAAGATAGAGGACGAATCTCAAGAGAAAATCAGTCTAAAAGTGAGCAACAGAAACAAAAACTCTTCCTTCATTTTTTCTCTAAAACAGCAAGTCGTTTCGTGTTTGTTTTCTTCGTCAGAATCAACCTATTTTCTTTGTAGTGTTGATTAGTTGTTATTTTATCTTGGGAGACTATTGCCTGCAAACGTAAAAGCATATATATAGGGCAATCTTGTCTTAAAGACAGTGCGTCATCTCTCGACTCAGCCACAGTTGTAACAATACAGATTTAGTGTTTCTTAATTTCAGGTTATCAAGATTCAAGACTCAACAAGCTTGCGGCAGTTCTGAATATTGGTTGTTTGTTCATCCTTTCGAACACTTGTAATATTTATTTACTTCACGTACGACAATTATATCCAAAAGTTTTTGCATTGAAACTATACACTTTTAGGCGATGGGAACTTAGGCCTATTATATCTTATTGCTCTGCTAATTAGTGCTCTTAAAGAGAGGCAAAACAAATGGAGCACCTGCAACAGGAAAAGGAAGCCAAAACTTTTATTTAGGGTGTTTTGTCATAAAGTTATGTTGATGGGATGACAAAGAGATACCAAAGGTACGCACATTGCAAAGTTCTGGAAAAGAAAAAGTTTAATCTGTTCATGTTTTAAAATTCTTAACTTAATTTTTACTATATATATTTGGTTAGGATGTTCGGGGCTTGATTTAGAATATAGTTAGCTATATAGGTGGAGTTGATCTGTGGAAAAATTAGATCTCGATGCCGTCAAAGATAATTTAGATGCATTATAAAATACTTGAAGTCATTAGTGATTCTGAAGAAGTATATTTAGTTAAATGCTAAAGTTTTATTTTATTTCTAGCAACTACTTTTGTCATAAACAAGATATTTTTCGTACTATCTATATTTCTGGTGTAAAACAATTTTCTATTTTTATTTTATAGGTATAAGTGTTTGAAACTAAATCATTTGAAATCTTCAATTTTGAAAACACAAATTATTTCAAGTTCACTAACATTTTTAAGATGTATTCAATTTTTTTGCGATTCAACTTATTTCATGTTATTACGATTTCGTGTTTGTATAATTTCATCTGTTAACACTATTTAAGATGATCAGAACTTAAATACAAGATTGTTAATTTGTTACAACTATCTCTCTCCACTCTTTTTTATCATCCCGCGCATCGCGCGGATATATACACTAGTGTGTATATATATATATAAATATATATATATATATATATATATTACAATAATTAGCGTAGAGAGAACTAAATGATATATGGAGAAAAATAAAGCATAGAATACAGATGGAACTCAACGGCTAGAGGGAGGCATAAATTCAACATAATAATGTGTTTGAGACACGCTGAACGAATGGATTTGGTATATCATGAAACGGGTATGAAAATATATTACTATGCTATCTTTGTGGATTTTACTATTGCCTGAAAGTCGATAGATCATTATATAAAAAGGGCAAAAACTCGAATATGTAATTAAACTATCAGAAACGATTTATTTATGTCACTCGTTAATAGTTAAACTTATTTAAGTCATTGCCGTGATACATTTGGCACATTCGTGTCATTAACTTCTAACAGTCCACACATCTGGTTCTTAAATATACCAGATTTGCCACGTGTTGTCCAATTAAACCATCAACCTCATTTAACTCATTCTCTCTAATTTTAACCCATCATCTTTATTTTTAACCGGATTCACATTATAACCCGACCTAAATTCCATTTTAACCCAACCCCTAATCATCTTCTTCCCTTCATTTCTCTCTCGTCCCATTGTTTTTCCATCTCCAATTTGAGATTTCCTCTTTCCCCTTAGATTCCCTTTTCTGTTGAGGAGGGATTTTTCCATACCAAATTAGTTGAAGGAAAAGAGTGAATAACTAAAAGGTCACTGAACTATAACAAATGTCTCACTAGAGTTACTTATGTTTGTTTTATATCAAAAACATCATTCAAGTTAGACTAGTTTACTTATAAAGTCGTTATATCCAAAAAAAAATTAAAAAAAAATTACATAAACCTCCCGCAAATTTAAAATTGCAACACTTAGTTCCTTAGTGTTTACTTCCCTCTGATTTTATTTTTTTATGATAATTTTTTAACGTAATTATTATTAATATAAAAAAATAATTTTACCAATATGTCCTTTAAGATATTTTATTTTTTGTTTTATGAATTCTGCTAGTCATAATTTATTCTTTAATTAACTGTGAATCCTAAAGAATCATAAAACTCCTCTTCTTTTTTGTGATGGAGAGTAGTTCTTTGTTGTGAAGTTCTTTGAAAGGTTATATATGGAACCATATGATAATATCTGCTAGAAATATATATTGCTAATAAGCTTCAAAATATTAAATAAAGAAAACAAAATGAGAAAACTATAAGAAGCATTACACATTTCGTTCCATGATTGATAAATAAATTCTGACAGGCTTTCAAAGTTAATTTAATAATTTCTCTAAAGAATCAGTATATCCTCAATTAGAAATTAATGAAGATTAAATTATCAAGTTTCATATACTAAAGGCCTAATATTGCATGCCTATGTATGTACCTTAAATTGTATTATGGAGTTTCGACCCAATTGAAGTTCATGTCTTGAAGGAAACATCGAAGACATTCAAGGTAGATGAACTCTCCAATAATAAGAATGGTGGCAATTGGGGTTTAGTCGCTCGCAAAAGAAAAAACCATCAAAGGACTTCTAAACTTCGGCTTTCGAAAGTCGATACAAGATCAACTGCAAATCAGCTTCAACCAAAGAAAAGCACAGATACCATTGCCAAATCGAAGTGAAACAATGCTTCATCACAAAGGGTTAGAAAGACAATTACATTGCTAGAATTCTTTCCCAAAATTCTCCTAGATGCACGAGTCTAAACTGTAAGTTATAACGCTCTTCAGTGTACGAGCCTAAACTGCATATTAAAATGCTTTTCAATGCATGAGCCTAAACTGCAACTTGTAATGCTCCTAGATGCACGAGCCTAAACTGCATCTCATGAAGCTTGTCAAATTCGAGCTAAATCTTCAAGTTGAAAAGCTCTTCAAATTCGAGTAAAGTGTTCAAGTTGAAAAGCTCTTCAAATTCGAGCAAACTCTTCAAGTTGTAAAGCTCCTCAAATTTGAGCTTAAAGTGAAAGTTGCTACACTCCTTAACGCACGAGCATAAAATGCATGTTACTACTAGCCCTGATGAGTTTAAATTGTGTACGTTCGAAGAAAAAGAAAGAAAAGGAACAGGACGTCATGTGATCATAGCCTTAATTCCTTTTTAATACAAAGGCATATATCACAGATGAAAGGATCAAAGACAACTTGTATTGAAATGTAAAAGATATTTCTTGCTTCAATATCAAATAATTTTGATACATCAATGATTTAGAGGAAAAAATAATGAAAATATATGTTGATTACAATGGTGCAGGAAACAGAAATAAGTAACTGCTAAGTATTACAAAAAATGAAATTACAACAATTGAAATTTCAATATGCTTGAACAAGAAACTGTAACAATTTGATATGATGGTTGAGTGATGACACTCTGTCTTTAAGACAAGATTGCTCCATATATATCCTTTCTACGTTCTGGACAATAGTCTTCCAAGATAAAATAACAACTCAACAAATGAGCAAAGGAAACTCAAGTGTTACTTTGAAGAACTTTGAGTAATGAAATGATGCTGAATGTAGGAAGAAGATTCTGCTTTTTCATTTTGTTTTTCTGTAGTCTCAACAATTGAGCAAAGGCTTCATTATATAGTGTAAGGAGGGGACTTATCAACTTCCCACATAATTGATGTTACTGGTCAAGTAATGGCAATTATGGAGGTAGTAATTCAGCCAAAATAAATGACGAATTGATGTGCAACGGATTAGACTTTTAGAGAGAGTAATTCAGCCAAAATAAATGACTGAATTGATGTGTATAATAATGTTGGTTAACGTTCCAAAACCAACAGCAAAATCACAAGTTCTCTGCCCAATTTAACTTACCTGAAACTTCAGAGACCAAACTGTAAATATGAAGCAACTTAGGTCTAAAAAAATAATATCAGAAGAAGCCCACGACCCGTGACCCGTGACCCGTGACCCGTGACCCGAGACCCGAGACCTGAGCCTTTGCCCGAACCAGACCGGACTGGACGGGCGGCGGCGACGCGCGTGTGGGCTTAGCCTCGAACCAAAGCACATCTAGGCCTTCCCCCACCGATGAGGGAGGATTGGTCTTTACCACATTTTCATGCTTCAAACACCTCATTTCGTGGACCAATATCTCTTTCATTTATCAACGAAATTTGACGATCCTTGGCCCTACAGTCATCTACTTACTTAGTAGATTATGCACGTGTGAAGAATCAAAGTCTCCAACATGCAGAACCCAAGTGTTTAAGTCATTAAATATGGTTGGACGCAACTCCTGCCAAAGGAAAATTTCCAATAATCCCCTCTTGAAAGAGATTTTGGCCCACTCACATGGTGCCTTTTCCCAGCAATATTTCAGCGGACCGATGTTGCATAAGGAGAGGTAGCTTCAGCTTTGAACCTTCCATAGTTAAATACCATCGGACTTACTTACTGCGCGGTGAATGTGATGTCTTGAACCGTCAGTGTTTAGTGTAAGTCAAGTCAATAGTACCAACACAACAAATTCCCTTACTCTTTTCTTCGTAATATTTTGTCCGTTGTGGCCGTGGACACTTCTTGGATTCTTAAGTGCGTTCATTTGAGGCAGTCTGTCCTCGCACTTAAATAGGTGGTCTCCTACAAGGTATCCTGCTATACCCCACTTCACAAGTGTTAGGAACCATTAAAAGTTTTCCCAAACCTAACCTCAACTTGTGAGGATCGTTAAAGGTTTTGGAAACTTAACCTTTATCCACACCGTAGATAGCACTTAACGTCTATCGCGGGAACGACTTTGGATTTGGTATTTCTTTACAGAAATCACTATCCAAAGTGCTCATGCTTCCACCGAAGGGATCAACTGAACCTGTACAGCTTAGTTTTTCCATTGAACCAAATTCCTGGGATCTCCAGTCAATAAGGTTGGGTTACCACCGTATTGGTCCTTATACTTTGGGTTTTAAGCCCATTCCCCTAGACAGGCAGAACATCTGATCCTTGGGTAAGCCCTTTGTCAGCGGGTCTGCTATATTATCCTTTGACTTTATGTAATCAATGGATATTATACCCGTGGTGATCAGCTGCCTAACGGTCTTATGCCTCCGTCGAATATGACGAGACTTGCCATTGTACATAGCATTTCGTGCCCTTCCTAGAGCTGATTGGCTATCGCAGTGGATCATTACAGAAGATACGAGTTTGTCCCAACAAGGAACATCCTCTAAGTAGTCGTGAAGCCACTCAACTTCTTCTCCTGCTTTGTCTAAAGCGATAAACTCCGATTCCATCGTGGATCTGGCGATGCAAGTTTGCTTAGAGGATTTCTAAGACACAACTCCACCACCAATTGTAAATACATACCCACTGGTGGACTTTGTGTTCTCTATATCAGATATACAGTTTGCATCACTGTACCCCTCTAGTACAACTGGATATCTTAAATAATGTAACTCGTAAGTTAGCGTGTATTTCAGGTATCCTAATGAAATCTCAAATACCACTGTCTTGAAGACACATAAATAGATCTTTTCAATTTACTGACGACATGTTCTTGGCCTTTAGCGATAAAACCTACAAGTTGTTTCGTGTAGATTTTCACGTTTAGTTCTCCATTGAGAAAAGTTGTCTTCATGTCCATTTGGTGTAATTCTAGATTCAAACGTGCAACAATAGATAAAAGTAATCGAATTGAGGTAAAGTTCACAACTGGTGAAAAGATTTCTCAAAATCTATTCCAACTTCTTGAGTAAAACTTTTTTCCACTAATCGTGCCTTGTATATTTATATTGACCCATCCACTTTGTGTTTAACTTTGAGAACCCATTTTTTCTCAATAGCTATACACCCAGAAGGAAGGTCAACCAGATCTTAGATTGTGTTGATTCTCATGGAATCCAATTCTTCTTTCATTGCTTTTATCCATTAATATTTTCAAGGACTTGTCAAAGCCTCAGTCACAGAATATAGGCTCATTCAATTCTGTGGGAGATACCAAGAATATGTAATCTTCAATCTCATAAGATCATTTAGGTATACCTTTTCTGGTACTTTTAAGTAATTGCAATTCATATTCCTCCAAAAGACTTTGGATTCAAAACTCCCACTTGGATCAGGAACTAATCCTTGATCTATTTGATTGTCAAACATGTTTGAAGACATTGTCCGATCATCTAAATTCAACATTTCGTGAAGAGTCTCTCCATACTTTATTCAGCCTTTTTTTGGAAAATTATATTCTATAAATGTGATGTCTCGTGATTCAATTTCAGTAACACTTTCATCTTTCAATTGACTAATGAACACATACCCTTTGGGGCGTTCTAAATATCTTATAAAGATACATTTCTTTCTTTTTGGATCTAGTTTACCAAACTTGTTAAATTGATTGTTTACATATTCAACACAACCTAAGGTCACAAATCATTCAGGTTTGGTTTCTGACTGGCCCATAGCTCATAAGGAGTGAAATAACTTATTGAGAAGGCACTTCATTCAATATGTAGGTTGCAGTCAATAACACATCTCTACAAAAGGATATAGGTAAATTTGTCTGCACTATCATAGACCTTGTCATGTCCAATAGTGTTCTATTCCTTCTTTCTGCTACACCATCTTGTTGAGGTGTGTAAGGAATAATTAAATGTTTGGTACTGCCCTTTTCATTACATAATTCATCAAATTGGCTTGATCGATATTCACGCCTTCTAATTGATTCTCAACTTCATGTATATATCTTCTAAAGCATTCAAGTGCTTCAGATTTATGAGAAATCAAATAAACATAATCAAAGTTCATGATATCATCATCGACAAACGTAATGAAAAGAAACACGATAGACCTAGCCTTCATATTTATTGAATTACAAACATCTGAATGGATTAATTGCAATAAGAAGTCAGCTCTCTTAGCCATCCCAGGTGGTTTATATGTAATCTTTCTGACAAGATAATGTTCACAAGTTGGCATATCTATTTTGGAGAAAGAACCCAAATGTCCTTTCTTAGCCAACCAATTCATTATATCTTGCCCAATATGACCTAATCTTACATGCCTTATAATAACAACAACATCATTGCTATTTCGAAGAGCATGTCATAAATTTCTCACACTTGAAGCCTGAAAGATTTTTAGCACTTGATTTGTCACACACGCACTAAGTATTGGTTTAGCAGCACCAAGCCGCTCATCTTCAAGCCCCACATGATGGGCGATATCAACAAATATTTTGATGATATCATTGTGGGTCAAGATACTCTTTAAATTCCTAAATATTGAGAAGAGATTGGATCACTGCCTGACCTTACTGCTCATCCAATAGAACATGACCAACACTTTTAAGTTGAGCAATCATTTCAGACATCACCTTTTGGTGTTGCTTGACACGATGAGAAGTTCACTTCTTCTACGTGTCAAACTTAATTGTCAACTGTCTAAGGTGAGTCAAAATTATAATGCCATATATCTCATAAGTGTGTATGTATGGCATGCGCAGTAAAATATTATTCACATCATAGATGAGATCATTAACAACTTAACTTACAATAATTTCATAGGTAATGAAGTCTTTCTTCTTCTACTCATTGTAAGTGCAAGATCTCTCCTATGCTAGGCAGTGTTACCCTTCTTTGGGTGACCCATCACAAAGTTTATACTCTTTAGAGAATCTTGCTTTTTCAGCACAAACCATATCTTACGGCTTCATATATCATTATTTTTTCCGTTCGACTTATCACCCGTATTCAGATCAGCAATTATACTTTCATAAGCCATAGTCTTATATGACAGACAATCATACAAGTAAGACTCATCAATTATGCATGTGATATACACACTTGAGCAAATCAATTCTCATAATGATTTCACATTTGGTATAGAATCGAAAGGTCACTATGTTTTCAATCATCATCTACAATCTAAACATTTAATGAAAAATAAAATTTATTTCTTAGTGTATGTTAGTATTTTCTTAACGAGAATCACACAAATTTTTTAAGTCGTATCCTCTTACAATACTCGGCTATACATAATAATGAGTATATAATATAAAGAAGAGACAAACAACACATTCAAATATATATTTACAACTCTTTTAGCCAAAGTCTTAGCGAGCTTATCTTTAGGAGAAGGTTGATAAAGTGAGGCAATTGACATGTCATTAGAAGCAAAGATTTCAAAATTTAAGCTTCTATGTCCTTTTTCTCCTTCCACTTGGCTTCAAGTGCCAGAGAATATACCCAATGAGACTGATTTGGACCATACTCATAATAAATATCATCCAATCCTATCCTTTGCCCCCAATACTCTAGGAGGGAATTCCTGAATATGGACAAAATGACCCAAACTTCAATTTACCATAATTCATAAAGGTCATTCTCAAATTCTTAGAACCTCGTATTTTCTTTTCCCTTCCCTTCATCAAGCTCTTCATCCCTCAAGATTATCGGAATATTAATCCCAAGGTTTCAGAATCGCAATCATTACTCATAATAGTCCTATGACAATATAATCTTCTATTTTATACCCTTGCTCGACTTTAAGTACTACTCCCACCTGGAGTACTTCGAGCTCATTCCCGTCCAACTATCTTGTGAAATGAGAACAAATAAATAACTAAAATAGTTATAACCATTAAATGAGACAACATATGTCACAATTACTTATAGAAGAGATGTCAAATTTAAGGGTCATATTCTTATTTATTTATAAATATTCAACCCTTTTAGGACCGCTTATATATCAGTAAAAAAATGACTAAGACTTGATTTAGACTCTTCACTTAAGAAGAATTGGGTTGTAGATAATTCAGTTCACAAGATATTGATTTTTTTTGTAACCATTAAATGGTCATACGAGTGGAAACAAGTAATGATATCATTTGTATCTATTTCTGAATCTTTCCTTTTGTATCATATACTGCCCGTATGAAAGAAACAAGCATGAAAAGATTTACCCTTAATATGGAATACACCATTTGTCACATTGGCAATGTCAAAACTCAACCTTATCATATTCCGAAACTCCTTCTCTTGGAATTAATTCATATGTTGGAAAAGAGACATATTTCTCTAATCACTAATTGGTGCCATGTAATAATTAACATAACTTTAAGCATTCATAACTTACACGTTTATTTTTTTCCGTTTAACATGAATAATATATCAACGGAAAGCTTACAATGACTATATTCCGAAAAAGTACTAAACATTGTAATTCTGAACCTCTGACTTCCAGAAAGTGGAATTTTTGCAGTTTACCAAAAAAACTGTAACAATTTCAGCAAAATTTCAAAATTCATATCTCACTCGCTTTAAATCCGTTTAACGGAAATAATATATCAACGGGAAGAATTTAACGAGTAGATTCTGAAAAGGTATATTACACATTGTAATTTTAATTGTGTAATTTCCAGAAATCAAAAACAGTTCGCAGTTTTTCAGAGAACTGTCATAATTTTCAGTAGAACTTCAAAAATCATATCTCACTGCTTTTAATCCGCTTTCACTGGATAATATATCCACGGAAAGATCTAAACAAGGAGATTCACAATATGTAAATTTCATGCTAAATATTTTGACGAGTAATCCATAAAGATAAAAATACAGGATGTTTTCAGAAACCGAAAAAGAAAAAATTCCAGCAAAGAGAATTCATTCTTCATAATGTTTCCAAACACATATTTTTCAGAGAACAAGATGTAGACTGGCAGAAAACTAGTCTGGCTCTGATGCCATTGTAAGAATAAATCATGGGGCAAGAACAATAATTGTGTACCTTCTTGCGCAGCGAAAGATCGTTGAATTCACCACGAAAAACTACCCCAAGTCGAACTTGATTCACTAGGAAACGAAGTTTAATGCACGAACTAGATGTCCTCTTATTGTATGTGTGCTACGTGGAAGAACAAGAGAAGAATGGAGCACTCTATTCTAAAAAACAAAATTGAGAATACTCTTTCTGCGTTTTGGAAAGAGTCATAGACGTTCAGAGAAAAAAGAAAAACTAATCCCAACTTCTTTTAATAACTTACAAGTTGATAACTTCCCTGTAGGCAGTAACTTCCCATTCTTATCTTATCTAATGGGGTCGAGTAAGCCCACATGGAGCGACACACGACTCAATATTCAACAAATAGCGAATCTTATATACCTAGCTTGGGATATGAATTTTCTCCTTCGAAGTATGCAAATTTGAAACTTTGGTATGGATGGATCAACTTCAGAAATTTTCTGTAGCCAATCCATATGGGCTTTTGCCACGAAATTGGAATTTATTACAAGTGTAGAATTGTATTAATCTCCCTTGGGAGTCTTTCTCATTAATATAAATATATATAGTGTGTACAATGTGGAACCCTAATACAATAAGGATTCTATATCTATCATAATTATACAACACTAAATATTACAAAATATATGAAGTATATTTGGTGAATATACGTTAATACACCCCCTCAGTCGGAGCGTGAGGAGGCCGGACGCCAAGACTGGATCTGAAGTCGAAGAATAGTTGTCTAGGAAGACCTTTCGTGAAGATATCTGCATACTGATACGAAGAAGGAACATGCAACACCTTAACATGACCGAGATAAACCTTCTCATGAATAAAGTGTACATCCATCTCAATGTGTTTGGTTCGCTGATGCTGAACCAGATTATGAGATAGATATATGGTGGATATATTATCACAGTAAATCAAAGACGCCTTACGCAAGGGACACTGAAGCTCCAAAAGAAGGTTTCGGAGCCAACAGATCTCAGCAACAACATTTGCAACGCCTCTATACTCTACTTCTGCACTTGAACGGGATAAGGTGGCTTGCCTCTTGGCAGACCAAAAAATGAGATATCCCCTAAGAACACACAGTAGTAAGAGGTGGAGCGTCGCGTGTCTGGACAGTCAGCCCAATCAGCATCCGTATATGATAACAACTTGGTCGGTGCTGAAGGGTATAAATGTAAACCATAATCAAGTGTGCCTTTAACGTATCGAATGATACGTTTAAGCGCATTAAATGAGGCTTCCTGGGGCATGCATGAATAAGCGCACCTACTGAACATCAAAAGCAATATCAAGCCTGGTAAAAGTAAGATACTGAAGTGCACCTGCAAGACTCCGGTAGAGGGTAGGATCGGACACTAGATCACTGTCAACAACACTAAGCTTTGATTTAGAGTCAACCGGACTGTCATTTTAGCCTTGTACACTATCTCATTTGCATACTTACTGACATAAAAATATAGTCTCTGGCAGATCTATTCACTGATATTCCCAAGAAATAACTCAACTTCCCCAAGTTAGTCATAGCAAATTCAGTTTTAAGCAATGCAATGATCTCATTTTTCAGTAAATCAGAGGAGGCATTAAGCACAATGTCATCCACATATAACAACAAATAAGCAATGTTACTACCTCTATGAAAAATAAGTAGAGAATTATCACATTTATTGCATACGAACCTAATCTGCATAATGTACTGAGCAAAGCGACCATACCAGGCTCGAGGGGCCTATTTCAAATCATAAAGTGACTTACGAAGATGACATACATTCTGAGGGGTTCTTGGATGGACAAAACTAGGTGGTTGGTGCATGTAAACAGTTTTTTTCAAATCCCCGTGTAAAAACACATTTTTCACATCAAGCTGATGAATCAGTCAATGCTTACCCATAGCAATACTCGAAATGTGCGATAGTAGCCGGGTTTAAAAACTAGAATGAATGTCTCACCACAATCAATACCCTCCTACTGATTAGTGTCATTAGCCAGAAGTCTCACCTTATACCCATCTAGCTCACCAATGTCTATGTATTTGGATGAAAAATCCACATGCATCGGATCACATTCACCCCCTCCGATCTAGAAACTAAATCCCAAGTGTTCTATTTTGTTAAAGCATTAAATTCCTCACGCATGGCCGCATTCAAATTGGGTCTTGTTTGGCTAATTTTGGATTTTTGAGAATTAGGAATATGGTTTGAGTAGACACGTTAATGTGGACTTTGGGTTTGAAAATCTCGTGTTGGGCACTGGTTTCCATGTGGTGAGTGGGGGCAGGGGTATGGTGGGTTGTTGGTTCCGAGTTATGTTATATGGTGATGGAGTCGGGGTGGTTTCTGGTTTATGTGACAAGGCAGGGTACATGTGGAGTAATATCTGGTGAGGCGTGGTCCGGGTTACCGAAGTCGGTGACAGGTTTTGGGAGTCGATTGGGAATGGTGTCGGGCTATAGGTCGATGGTGGTTTGATGGTGGCGACATGTGGTGAGTATTAATTGATGTCGGAGAGGGTTTTCGGGATGTATGTGTTGTCGGAGATAGTGGCGGGTCACGAGTGCGATGATGGGTTGGTATCAGTGTTAGTTCCGAGTTCTGACTCGGGGCAGTGGAAGGTGGGTGACGGTACAGGGTCTGGGATGGTATTGGTGATGGGAACGACGGCGATTGACGGACGGGACACAGAGGATGGCAGATCAGTCGAAGGGACGTCGGGGAAGATAGGATGGACAGGTGACTGAGACAGACCGAACACAGTGACAGTGATAGGTGGCTGAGGCGGGTTTACTATAGCAGTGGTGGTGGAATGAGGGAGCTCGGTGAGTATGACGGGGAGGTGTCGGACTCGTCTAAAAAGGTATAGTCCGTGTTGCAGAATTTTTGATTAGTGGTGAAAGGAAAAATTGACTCGTCAAACGTAACGTGATGAGAGACATGAATTTGACGTATGGATAAGTTATAGAACAAATAACCCTTATGATTAGACGAGAAACCTACGAAGACACACGAAGTGGTTCGGGGTGCAAATTTATGAGGGGCGGTGGAGGCAATGTTTGGATAGCAAATACAAATGAAAATCTGAAGGTAATCATAGGAAGGGATCCGACGGTAGAGAATTTCGGTGGGGTTTTGTCCTGAAGAGTACCGGTGGGTAAAATATTAAGGATGTATTCAATCATTTTGACTGCATAGACCCAAAACGATGGGGGAGAGAGGCATGGAAAAGAAAGGTACGAACCATGTTGTTGATAGTACGGATGATTCATTCGTCTTTTTCGTTTTGGGGTGAGGTGTGGGGACAGGAGAAACGGAACACCATGCCATTATTGGTGCAAAAATTATGAAATGCGGAATTAATAAACTCATGATCATTATCACATTGGAATGATTTGATGGATTTTTCAAATTGTGCTTTGATAAAGTTACGAAACTCAATAAACTTGGTAAAAACTTCAGACTTGAATTTTAAAGGGTAAATCCAGATAAAGTGAGAAAAGTCATCTAATAACACAAGATAGATTTTATGACCCAGTGAACTAATAACAGGAGATGTCCATAAATCTGCATGAACAATATCAAACGGAGAAAATGTAAGACTTAAGGAAGACTGAAAATGGAGGCGAACGTGTTTGCCTAAAGGACAAGAAACACACGGTTGGGCAGATTTTCCACTAGGACAATGAATTAAATTATTGTTCTGAAGAAAATTAAAAAAAAGAGCTCCTGGATGTCCAAGTCTATTGTGCCAGGTTGACATAGAGATTGTTGATAAAGTGGTGGGAGGAGAGACTTGGATATTTAGAGATGTGGAAGGGGCGACACTGGCATCAGACGTGGATAGGAAAGGATAAAGGTCCCCCTCACTATTGCATCGGGTAAGGAGTTTCCCGATACGTAGGTTCGTTATAGAAAACCCAAACGGGTCAAAGTTAATTGATACAAAATTATCGGTGGCAAATTTTCTAACGGAGATTAGGTTCTTGATAATGTGTGGGGCATAGAGAACGTTATTTAGTGAGAAGTGGGGATGCGGTGGTGGGATTAGAGTGTGACCAAAACCCTGAATTGGAATGCGATGACCGTTTCCAACCAGAATAGAATGCGGAGTATTTAAATTACGCATTTGAAGAAGATTACCAGAATTGTTGGTGAGGTGAGACGTGGCACCCGTATCCATATACCACGCATTATCGGGCTTCCAAGAAGTCAATATGCCGAAAGTCTGGCCCAAACTGGATTGGGGAAGGCCCGGAGTAGAGAAGTGGGCCCCAGGAAATTGGGCCTGACTTTTGTGGACCGTTGGACGTGATCCCAGACTATTGGGCCATTGCTGGGTTGAAGGATGGTGGGTCGGATGGTCGTGGCCCAACAGCTGGTCTGGGGTGAGCTACACTATTGCTGGAACTTGAGCCGCAACTTCTGGCTTGTGTCTGGTGACCACAGCTGTTGGGCTCTGTCTGGTGGCCACAATTATTGGGCTATGTCTTGGGGCTGCTGGGCCCAAGCTGGAAACCCAGTTCCCAACTCGACCTCTACGGTCACCCCTGCGTCTCTGTCCACAACCATATCTGTGGTAGTTTTTTACCATTGTGGCTACCGGAGATCGGATATGAGAGAGAAAATAGTAAGGGGGGTTGGGACGTATACGAAACATATATGAGGCAGTAACAGTCATATATGAGGTGTATAACGACTTAGGGAGGCAATATATGAGTAGTATACAGTGGCAGAGATGGTATATCATCCATATACATAGTGTATATCAGCGTGTATAAGTTGTACACAATGGGTATACGACCTGTTGGAGAGATATCGGAGTGTATAGGTTGTATACCAGGGGTATACAGGGTTGTTATCAGAATTGAGGGGTTGGGCAGCTGTATATCAGCGTATATCGAAGGTACACCGGCAGTAGACGGTCAGTTCGGTGCCGGAAAAAGAAGGGAATAGGCGGCTGAAATTAGGTTTTGGGTTGGGAAGGATTGTTGTCTTCTGATACCATGTAAAATTGTATTAATATCTCTTGGAGAGTCTTTCTCATTAATACAAATATATATAGTGTGTACAATGTGGAACCCTAATACAATAAGTATCATATATCTACCATAATTATACAAAACTAAATATTACAAAATATATGAAGTATATTTGGTGAATATAAGTTAATAGCAAGTAGTATGAGTTTACTTTCCAACTGCGCAGATGACTTTCAATGCAAATATTCCTAGCTCAGGATATGAACTTTTCAGCGAGAGTAATTTCGAAATCAACTTCAGAAATTAATTCTCATCAATCTGGAAGGAATTTCGATATGAAATTTTGATATATGGAAGACATTTGAGTTCTGATTTCGTAGGATCAAATGACTTGCACTTCATACACTGCTTGATAACGATATGAATTTTTTTGGGAAGTGTGCAAAGATGAAAATATGAGCATGACAGACTTCTAAGCGAACTTCAAAGAATTATCCGTACGAATCTAGAACGCTGTTGGCCAAGATTTTTACACAGATTGTGGTTCTAGGAGTTTTCTTTCCAACGGAACAAGAGACTTTTTATTTAGATACTCCTACGCTGAATTATTACTTTTCTACCACACTTGCACAAAGTTGAAAAGTCGAGCAAGGCAGAATCTGAGTGAACTTTGAAGAATTACCTGTACAAACCCAGAAAGTTTTTGCCATGATTTTTATACAGGTTGTCATTCTTGGAGATTTTCTTTCCAATGGAACAAGCAGCTTGTGATTTAGACACTTCTACACTGAATTATAGGTTTTCTATCACAGATGCTCAAAATTGAAGAGTCGAGAAAGGCAGAATCTGAAACAAAGTTCTAAATAAAAAAATACTCGAGACAACACAGCGATTTTTGCTTCAAATAATCCTACTTGAGGGAGTAATTGTTTTTGTGGAGATGCACCACTACTTGCTTGCTGAAGTTTGAAAGGGCTAGTTGCGGTGTCCATATCGCCAAGACAAAAGGATAAGATACGCCACAAACTTGATCGCCAAGGATGAAATGTTATCATTTGAAGCCTCTCTCACAACACAGCAAGGATGAGATACATCACATGCTCGCTAGCCAAGAATTAAAAATAGTCGCTCCAACCCTCTTTCTCATCAAGCCGCAAGGATGTGACGAGTCACTTGCTCGCTTGCTAAGGATGAAATGCAATATCTCCAAGCCTCTTTCTAGCTGAGCAGTAAGGAAGTGATGCCTCAAATAGTTCAACTCCAATTATGTCGACATCTTGTGGATCTTCTTAGTGATAACGGGATTGTTTGCTCTTTCTCAAAAAACTGCCAAAAAAAAAGATGGCAGAGATGATAGAGCCCATGATGCTAATTGCATGAAGCTTCTTGGTTATATGGGGATCGGCCTGGCGCCACAAATCTTTAATTCAGCAGTAATTATGATGTTATCAGCACGCGCTTCAATTCGGCATCATAGATATAAACAGCAGCACTGGCAGATATGATTCTAGCCACATGAAGCTATTGATTCTAAATGGCAAATTAGTGTCTGCGATACGAGACTTCGATTCAGCATTGGCACATGACCTGAAAGCTTCAATTAATCCTGCAAAAATAAGCTTCATTATTGTCACAACCCAAATCACTCATCATGCAGGCACCTACCCTTTTCCCACCTGGTAGGTGAACCCATCCCTTACAGATTCATCCAATAACACAAGTAAATAATAAGAGCAATAGAAGTCTGAAAACATGGATATATGATAATGCGGAATACAACAACTACCCAAGGAAGCTATTCTGAATAGTACAAGAGCTTCTAAGAATACAAATGGAATAAAAGTTACAACCACAACTCGAATACAACTTCTTTTTAGAATGAGAATTAAACAGAAAAGTCAAGATGAACTCCATGAGATCCTTGAAGGCTAATCGAACCTCGCTCATGTACCTGGAACAACTCTACACCCTGAAAAGGGTGTAGCAAGAGTAGTATCAGTACAAACACTATGTACTGATAGGTATCATAGGCCGACAACAGTTAGCTAACATATATAAAGTAAGAGACAGAAGATTAGACATGTTCGCAATTAAGTACAACACAACACAAGAACAACAACTCAAGTATAGAAGTATCATGTAGGAATCCAAGAAGTTCGAGAATGAAGTAATCACTAAGCACATCCATATAAGACTTGCAGTAATGTGAATCATACTAGATATCAGTAGTCTACAGTCATAGCCTAGGCATAATCTCTAGTCCTCGAATCCATCAAGTGCCTAGGTAAGAGACTAACAAGAACATAGCATCTCAAATGAATCAACAATAGAGGAATTAAGGCTGAAACACATCATGCAATACAATGAATACAATAACCACAATCAAAGATATAAGTGGATGTAATATGAATGTATGTGCGATGCAATACACTGGCCAATTATCTCATATCGTACACACATGCTCGGATGGAATATCTCTACGTCCTGGCAGTCATGACCTGTGGGGGACCTGCGAAGTCCATGTACCACTCTCACGATCTCGGCAAAGACCTTGGGCATCGGACACTCTCATGATCCCGGCAAATACCTCGGGCTTCAAACACTCAACTCTCTTTTACGCTCTCCGGCAAAGACCTCGAAGGCTACACTCTCTCAGTTATCATTATTTTCAATCATAGTTCATAACAAATCATCATAAGAAATAATATTGTATGTCATGCATGATATCAATTACACTTGTCATAAAGTACACTTCACAATTTCAAGTCATTTTTATTTTCCTTTTATTTCCGATGATAAATGAGATATCAAGAGAGAGATGACTGCAAATACAAGTAACAAACATAGCAAATATGGCGACAAGTCTACATAACACCGTATGGAACCAACCTAATTGAATTTCACCTCCACACTACTAACCATTCCGCACACAGCCGAGAGATGGCTACTATATAAAGTTTGTCCAAAGAATCACAGATGTTTCTTTCTAACTTATAATCATCAACACCCATCACATGTAATAACAATGTATCATGTAAATGAGAATGAATGCAATGCAAAATAACAATATCAAGTGAATCATATCAATCCCAGTCGTGCCACACATATCACAATATCTATATCAAATCAAGTCATTTCCTCTATCCATGATAATGCCAAGATAAGTGAGAGACAGCCGTATCATAATCATAATATGGAAACTAAGTACAAGTCCAATATCACACACATGGCAACAAGCCAATAAATCACAAGAAGACAACAAGCCCACAAATTAGTCAACAATACCATACCTAAGTAATAACTTCATACTCGAAGGCATAATATGCTTTCTCTGACAGTAACTAACCCAACATATGCTTCGCTAACCAAAGTCTAACCAGAAGGTAAATCGTAACCTACCTGGATGCCGAGCGGGAGCCACAAATAATGACATATATGCCTTGCCTTTCTGAGGATCACGGTAGTACTCGAAGTCCAGTCATTATTGAAATATAAGATAGAAACGGAAACTAACAATACCGAAGTCACTAGACTATTCCTTGAATCCAACCAACTATGGGAGAAAAGGGGAAACAGGCCTAAACTTTACTCGTCCTTGAGTAAAGAACTCTAGACACCCTAAAAAAAGAAAAACACACAAACTCTAAAAATGAATCAAGTCAACCACAATAGATTATGCCTCGAAGATCATGAACAACATGCAATAAAATCTTCCGGAACCTAGCCACTAATTTGCTATCTAGAATTTCAAGCCGGACAATCCTCAAATTTGCTTAAAATTATTAATGCATATGACCACTCAACCATCATGATTGACGTAAATAAGTTTTCAATATCAGTTTATGCACAATGAATTCTCACCAACAGTCCATCAAGCCAAAGTTCTATGGGTTTGCTAACTTGCTATTCTCCACTAATTTAGACAACACATGCTCAAGAATCAGTAGGACTTTTATAGGTTATGCCAATAGGCTTAGGCACGAGTAGATAAAATGTCATTTAGGCTCAACTTTACCATACGAATATAAACCAACCAACCAACCAAACTTGATATCCATATTACAAACCAAAAGAAATCCTCATTCTTTCTTTACCCAATTTTTCTTTTCTTTTCGAACTACACCCCCAAACTTGTTTTTCAATGTATGTACAAGGGAGTGTAATATATTCCCATTTTTTTTTTAATCCTTTGTTCTTCTATTGATAGCACCAATCTAAAATACCAATTACAAAGTGGCAATCCCCCAGTAATATACTTATATGCTCATGGAATTCAAGGGAAGAAAAATATTTGTAAAGGGTTTCAAATAGGCTCAGAATATGTGTCAATCGAAGAAGGGTTACTTAAGGCTCAAAGAGGGTAACTAGGGATTAATGTAATAAAGGGTGGCTTGAAAGGCTCAATCATCCCAAAAATGGCCTAAATCATTTTCCTAAGCATGCATCATCTATGATTTCGTCTCAAATAGCAAGCAAGCAAGTTCTAGGACTTTCCACCATCTTTCCTCAAACCAAAATTCAATCATGCATAAACCAATATTTAAGTACACGAAAATCACCAGTCATGATCAAGTTTTCATACTTATTAATAATTAAAAAAAATCAAGACCTATCCAACTTAAGCACACAAATTTATGCATTTCATGGCTATCAATTTCATCCAACTATATCACATGTGTACACTCAATCTCATGGGCTATTATTATCAACTTGATTCATTGGCACAAGACACTCAAACGATGACACTAAAACTAAGACACTAATAATAAACAAACAATTAACACTATTGACACAAAACAGTAAGACTTATATTGACACAAAACAGTAAGACTTCCCTCCAAACCTATTCAACACATTGTCCCCAATGTGATAAGTAAAGCAAGAGTACGAAGACTTACAAAAAAAACTGCAGCTAAGCGATTCAGAATGGTGGTGGTGGATGATAAGGCGGTTGGTACATTGGAGGATATCCAAGAGAGGACTCAGTGGTGTCATCATCCATGGTCCAGTTATGCATGAATGAGTTTATTTGGTCTACACTCGTGACCTCATACTCATGTCTTTGTTGCATGTAAGTGTCCATATATTGCTGGTGTTGGATGAGATACTGATTCTGCTGGATAATGTACTAGTTCTGTTGGAAAAGTTGATCCAACCTCTGGATGTGGACATCCTCAATCGCCAAAGGAGGTGGCTGACTGCTCTGTCCAGGCTCTCCGACTTCATCTTGCTCCCTTTGCTGGCGCTTTGGTCGGTTGCGATTTCCTTCTCCAGGTGTAGGTTCTGGTGTAGGGTCTGAATATGCATTGACCATTGTCCGGGTTAGGGGATTATGCACTCTGCCTTTTATATCATTGTTGTTCTCAGGCACTCTATGTGAGATACATAATGTAGTGATCAATGATCCATGCCCCAACCTTGCTGTTGTGTTCAGTCTGCATATCCAATTGAGGTTATTTTTTACAGCTCGACCCATATCTACTGAAAATCCTTTCATGATAGCATACACCAGCTTGATGCGATCAACTGGAATATCAGAGAAGTGTGGATGGAATCAGGCAGACACTCACAAAGTAGAGTCAAGCTTTGGCAACTTTGTTGAATTGGCAGCGGGGCATGCATTTGGGGGCGTCATATGTATATGTGAAATGGGCTCCTGGATATCCTACCGTCTCATCCACTTCAACCCGGTCAATTTTTGAATTCTTCCAAACCATGAAGTCATCTTCCCCCTCTTCTTCCTCCAGCAAATTTGTGACCCCACAGATGGCATTAACCGTTTCCGCCCCAACTGGTACTCTTCTCCCTCGTATGAAATAAATGTTATCTTGTTTCTCTAGGTAGTTAGCATAGAATTCATAAACTAGTTGAGTATTTGGCTTTGCCAAATAAGGATTGACAAATGCACCCCAACCTCTATCAGCAATCATGGCTCTGATGGGTTCATATACCTCATCTTCGTATGGCGTAGTCTTGAATTCCATCCCCCTTTCTGGTACCAGGAAATGAGTACACAACTTGTTATACCTGTCTTGGGCATCCTTATTGGCAAATCTTTTCTTATCATAATCGGCCCTTGGTGGTAGATTCACAGGGCCCCGTGAGGAGGATGCCTTGGAAGTAGCTCGTCGTGGACCCATTATTCCTTGTTTAGCAACTTGGAGTTCTCAAATATCCAGTAGCACTTCCCCTTAATTTTTCACTTCCAACAACGATTCAACCCCACAACAATATATTCAATCAACTCACAATATCAATACTATAATTCAACCACTCCACAATAATATTTTTCCTCACAAGAACACGATCAACTCTCCTTTTTTAGAATTTCTCCAAAATCATAAAAGAACACACAATAATTCTTCCAACCTTGAATGCAATACTTACCTTATGGCGATAGAGCCTCAAGTATTGAAGAATTGAAGAACTTATGGAACACTTTCTTGAATGGTTGGGATTTTAGGGTTTGGAAAGGGGATTTGGGGGAAGTGTGGATTTAGAGTTAATGGAATAATTGAGGAAAGAGAAGGGTTTTGTGGTGCGAAAAGGTTGTAATTTGAGATTCAATGGAGGTTTTTCAGGGTTTTGGGATTGGAGAAGAGAAGAGAAGAGAAGGGTTTTTGTGAATTGTGGTTTAGGATAATGAGAAAAGGGTTCTTGTTTTTTATTTTTATCCTGGAATGCGCATGGGCGCCGCGGCTCTAATCACTCAGCGCTACGGCGCGATTCCGTATCTCGTAGGTGTTGTGGCTCAGATATTAAAGCATCACGGAGCTACTTCAACATAAAAGTCCTTTGCTCACTACCTTCCGGGCGCCGCGGCGCTTGATCAACAGGAAACAAACCTTTGCTCACTGCCTTCCAGGCGCCGCGGCGCTGATTCAACATGTGGGGTTCTGACTTTTGGTGCTGATTTCAACATCGCGCGTCACATTTTCACCCCAACGCTGGCTCACAATTCACTTAATATAAACACACCTGGCAAGAAACATCAAGACAATGAGATTGTTCAAAACAAGATAAACAAAATAGAATAAAATAGCAAAATTAAAATGTTGGGTTGCCTCCCAATAGCGATGTCGTTTAACGTCATTTAGCCGGACGCAGATCTCCTCTTAGATTGGCTTCATGATGATAATCGACTTGGCTTGATTACTAGAACCACCCACGTATGGCTTCAATCTTTGTCCATTTACTTTGAATGGTGCACCCTCCTTTCCTCGCACCTCGATTGAACCATATGGAAAAATTCTCTCAACTCTAAACGAACCCGACCATCTAGACTTCAACTTGCCTGGAAACAGCCTCAACCTCGAATTGAATAGTAGTACATGTTGTCCAGGTTGAAACTCTTTTCGGGCCAAGTTCTTGTCATGCCATGCTTTAGTGCGTTCCTTATAGATCTTGGCATTCGCATAGGCTTCATTTAGAAACTCATCAAGCTCAGTCAATTGCAGTAGCCTATTCTGTCCCGCAGCACTCTCATCCAAATTCAGCTTCCTCATGGCCCAAAATGCTCGATGTTCCAGCTCAACTGGTAAGTGGCATGCTTTTCCAAAAACTAACCTATAAGGGGACATTCCAATTGGAGTTTTGAATGACGTCATATAGGCCCAAAGAGCATCATCCAGTTTCTTAGACCAATTCTTTCTAGAACCATCCACCGTCTTCTCAAGGATCCTCTTTACTTCTCTATTTGAAATTTCATCTTGACTATTTGATTGAGGATGATATGGCAAAGCAGTTCGGTGGTAGACTCCATAGCGAGCAAGTAGAGCATCAAGTTGCTTGTTACAAAAATGATTCCCTTCATCGCTAATGAGAGCTCGGGGAGTACCAAACCTTGTGAATATGTTCTTTTGCATGAAGTTCAAAATGGTCTTACCATCATTTTCCTTAGTTTCTACTGCTTCGACCCATTTGGACACATAATCCACTGCTAGCAGGATGTATTGATTGTTGAAGGATGGTGGAAAAGGACCCATAAAATCAATGCCCCATACATCAAAGAGCTCGACTTCCAGGATCCCAATCAGCGGCATTTCATTCCTTCTTGAGATGTTCCCAGTGCGTTGACAACGATCACAGGCTTTCACAAAAGTATTAGCATCTTTGAATAGTCCTGGCCAATAGAACCCGTTTTGCAACACTTTAGCCGTTGTCCTTGAAGCTCCGAAATGACTACCACATTATAAAGTGTGACAATGACTGAGAATTTGGTGCATTTCCTCCTCTGGTACACAGCGTCCAATGACTTGATCAGCACAATGCCTATAAAGAATAGGCTCCTCCCAATAGTAATGTTTTACCTCAGAATAGAACTTCTTCAATTGTTTCCTTGTTATCTCTGGGGGCACAATCTTAGCTGTAAGAAAATTAACAAAGTCAGCATACCAAGGCACAATTGAACTGGCACTTACCTCGAAAAGTTGCTCATCTGGGAAGTGATCATTAATCTGCACATCCGTGGCATTCTGGCTTTCTTCCACCTCAAGTCTTGACAGGTGATCTGCAACCAAATTTTATGTTCCCTTCTTATCACGAATCTTCATGTCAAATTCTTGCAGTAACAACACCTATCGAATAAGATGGGGTTTTGCATCCTTCTTTGTCATCAAGTACTTGATAGCAGCATGGTCAGTGTACATAATTACCTTGTTCCCAATGAGATATGGCCTGAATTTATCGAATGCATATAATATGGCTAGAACTCTTTCTCTGTTGTGGCATAATTTAATTATGCATCATTAAGAGTTCTACTAGCATAGTAAATGGACTGAAATACCTTGTCAATTCGCTGACCAAGAACTGCTCCCACTGTATAATCACTAGCATCACACATCAATTCAAATAAGCTCTCAATCTGGTGCAATAACAATTGGTGCTGAAATTAACTTCTCCTTAAGTGCCTTGAAAGCATTTAGGCACTCTTCATTAAACTCAAACACAACACCATTCACCAATAAGGTTGAAAGAGGCTTTGAAATTTTTGAGAAGACTTTGATGAATCTCCTGTAGAAACCAGCATACCCATGAAAACTTCTAAACCCTTTTACTGACACTAGGGGTGGTAGATTTTCCATAGCAGAAATCTTGGCTCGGTCTTTCTCAATGCCTTGGCTAGAAATTTTGTGGCCAAGAACAATACCTTCATTCGCCATAAAGTGGCACTTCTCCCAGTTTGGAACGAGGTTGGACTCTTCACATCGTTGTAGCACTGCCTCCAAATGCTTCAAACATTCATCAAAAGATGACCCAAAAACTAAAAAATCATCCATGAAAATCTCAATAGTTCTCTCCACCATGTCATAGAAGATAGCCATCATACATCGTTGGAAAGTAGCAGGAGCATTACAAAGCCCAAATGGCATCCTTCTGAATGCAAACGTACCATAAGGACAAGTAAATATCGGCTTGTCTTGATCTTCCGGTGAAATAGCAATCTGATGATACCCAGAATAACCATCCAAGAAACAATAAAAGTTATGGCCTGCTAGTCTGTCAAGTATTTGATCCAAAAAAGGCAAGGGAAAATGGTTTTCCTTGTTGCCTTGTTCAACTTGCGATAATCAATGCAAATTCTCCATTGCGTCACAGTTCTAGAAGGAATAAGCTCATTCTTCTCATTCTTCACCACAGTCATATCGCCCTTTTTAGGCACTACTTGCACTTGGCTCACCCATGCACTATCAGAAATAGGGTAAATTACCCCAACATCTAACCATTTCAAAATTTCTTTTCTCACAACTTCCTTCATAGTTGGGTTTAACCTTCTTTGAGCTTTAATTGAAGGCTTTCTCTCATCTTCTAAACGGATTTTATGCATTACCTAGAAGGGTTTATCCCTCTAATGTCAGCCAATATCCACCCAATAGCAAGCTTGTGAGCCCTTAAGACTCTCAATAATTTTTCCACTTCCACATTAGACAGAGAAGCAGATATAATCACCGGTAAAGTTTCATTCTCACCAAGATACATGTAGTGAAAATGTTCTGACAGAGTCTTCAATTCTAACGTTGGAGGTTTCTCTATGGACGCGATGGTTTTTCTAGAAATTCCCCCAACTCCTCATATTTCTTTCTATAAAATGGCTCATATGAATTCACCCACCTGATATAATCCACAAGCTCGACATCATCACTGTCATCTTTCTCACCTTGTGTTAGTGCTGCCTCAAGAGCGTCAGTAGTCATGTTCTTTTCAGAAACAACTTCCTCAATCACATCAATTGAGAAACAATTGTCACTTGCTCTGGGATACGATATCGACTTGAATACATTGAAGACCACATCTTCGCCCTGCACTCGGAGTCTTAACTCACCCTTCTGAACATCTATAAGTGCTTGCCTCGTGGCTAAAAATGGTCTCCCAAGAATTATGGGCACATCAACATCCTCCTCCATGTCAAGGGCAATAAAATCAGCAGAAAAAATAAATTTGTCCACTTTAACTAACACATCATCAATAATTCCCCGTGGACGCTTGATTGATCGATCTGCTAACTGCAAGGTAACTGTTATAGGCCTAGCTTCACACATACCAAGTCTGCAAAAAATAGATAAGGGCATCAAGTTGATACTTGCCCCCAAATCGCACAGTGCATGATGGCATTCAAAATTCCCGATGGTGCAGGGAATAGTGAAGCTCCCTGGATCTCTCAACTTCTGGGAAAGCTTTTTTTGCAAAATAGCGCTACACTCTTCGGTTAATGCCACAGTCTCATAATCTCCCATTTTTCTCCTTTTAGAGAGAATTTCTTTCATGAATTTGACATAACTGGGCATCTGCTCTAAGGCTTTAGCAAAGGGAATATTTATGTGCAGCTTCTTGAATATTTCCAAAAACTAGGAAAAGTGTTTATCCAAAGAATTCTTTCTAAGCCTCTGCGAGTACAGAATTCTGATTTGAGGCTCATTACTCACTGCTGGTGGTGCCTTTACCACCGTGGGGTGGTCTTCAGTAACCCCCTCCTTCTCTGAATTAGATATATCACTCAATTTGTATGTCTTCTCCGCAGATGGTAGAGGTGCAACTGGTTCAACTTGCTTACCGCTTCTCAAATTTATAGCCTGACATTGCTCCTTCGGATTTACAACAGTATTGCTAGGAAGATGCTCTTGCGATCTGTTGTTTAACATATTAGCTAGCTGGCCCACTTGTGTATCCAGATTTCGGATAGAAGATCTTGTTTCAGTCATGAACTGAGTCTGGAAATTAGTGAGAGTTGACAAAGTTGCTTGCAATTCATTGGGTTCAGCTTGTTGAAATTGTGGTTTGAGTTGCTAAAACGATGAAGCTTGACTCATGGGTTGTTGTTGATTGTTTTATTGATACTGCCCTTGGTATTGTGGCTACTGGTTCTGGCTGTTTCTCCACGAAAAATTAGGGTGATTCCTCCACCCAGGATTATAAGTGTTGGAAAATGGATTATTGTAGGGCTTCTGAAAATTCCCAACTGCTTGAACCTGAGCTTGGTCCATAGGTATATTGTTAGGATCCGCTGCTGTGCAATGATCAAAAGGATGTGGTCCATCATAAATTTCACATCCTGCCTGTGTCTGAACAACATTTGATGTCATAGAATTCTGCTGTAATTGCTTTGTCAAAGAAGCAACATAAGCGGTTAACGTGGTGATGGCATCTAACTCATGGACTCCAGCCACCTTTCTGTTGTTGGTAGGTCTTTCATTGGACCACTGATGATTATTTGTTGTCATATCTTCCAACAGCTCATGCGCCTCATTAGCACTCTTGCTCATGAATGTCCCTCCAGCATCAACATCAATTATGGTACGGGTCGTACCACTCAACCCATTATAAAAATTATGGACTAACATCTACTGCTCAAGCCCATGATGAGGACATCTCATTTGCAACTCCTTAAACCTCTCCCAAGCATCATATAAAGACTCCCCATCGAGCTGATAAAAATTGTTCATTTCTCCCCTTAACTTTGCAGCCTTTGGTGGAGGGAAGAATTTTGCAAGAAACTTTTGAGTCAAGTCTTGCCACGTAGTGATGGAGTTAGCTTGCAGAGAGTTCAACCAACTTTTGGCTCGGTCCCTTAGTGAGAATGGGAAGAGCCTCAATCTAATGGCGTCATCAGTCACACCATTGTATTTGAATGTTGCAGATAACTCCAAGAAATTGGCCAAGTGCATATGTGGATCTTCAGAGGGCAAACCCCCAAACTGGACTGTGTTCTGGACCATCTGCAGGATTGCTGGCTTGATCTCGAAATTATTTGCCTCCACAGCTGGTGGCCTTATACAAGTCTGCACTCCTGTTATGGTTGGAAGTATATAATCCCGTAAGCTTCTCACAACGGGATTCTGAGCTTGCTCCTGCACCATTTCTGACACCCATCTATTCAACCCATCATTATTATATTGATTAGCCATAGCAGTTGAATCAGCAATTCTTTTATTCTTTAGGTTCTGCATGCACGCTTTCTCAATCTTATAATTCAGAAGAGCAAGGTTGTCTGCTTCGCATATACCAAAGCTACCTGAAAAGTGATCCCAGACACTGCACGCAGATCAAAAACTAAAAAAATAAAATAAAAAAATATGTTCAGGGAACAACCAAATTAGAAATAAGATTAATTAACTTGATATTTATAACACTTCAGTCCTCGGCAATGGCGCCAAAAACTTGTTGCGGTATTTCTAGATGCTACGCAAGTGTACGTATCGCAATTTGTAATAAATTTCGGTAAGACCGAGTATCGTACACAGAGACTGATTTATCAAGTACCAACTAACTAATCTTTAGTTTCTATTTGGCTAACGAATATAAGTGGACGAATTAATAAACTAACATGAATTTCTAGAATAAAATAGCAATGAAAACATACGAAGTTTAATTCAATAATGAAGGAATTAGGGTTTCCAATCTCCTCAACTTTCCACTCTATCATTCATTAATGCAAGACTAACGATTCTTCTTCTTATTAAGATAGCAGGTTAACTGAGATATTCTATATTCCGGTTAGGATATATAAAAACTCAACCTAAGTGGGAACCTTCTATATTTCTGTGATAAGTTCTACCACATATGAGGATTAAGATCAATAACCTAAAACGCTACACAAGCAGTCGTGATACTTTCGTTCAAGATTAAACCTACATCTAATCAACTATAGCATATTCAAATCTCCTTTTTCAGATCTCGATTTGAAATCATATAGATAATGAAAACTAATAGTCAATTAATTATCATTCAATAAACGCAAGTTGAATAGATTTTAATAGATGAAGAAGAACATTAACAATGCATTAAATCATAATAGAGTTTCAAGTGATTCAACGGAAAACCCTAATAGAGTAATTAGCTCCTATACATGCTAAGAAAACTAATTAACTTAATATCCAACATAAACTGAATAAGTAAAGAAAAGGAAAATAACTTGAATAATAGATGTCTCTAATGGCTTCTTGTTCTCTTGTTTCTTGCCTCCCAAAGTCTTCTTTTTTTCTCAATTTCTTTCCCCCAAATATATATCACGAAAACTCCCCAAAATAAACTTTTTTGCCCTTGTTAAATTTAGGTTTTTCGCTTCCTGACGTCGTCGGCGCCGCGGCTCAGCTATTAGAGAGTCGCGGCGCTAATTCACTCTGAAACATCCTTGCTCACTGCCAGAGGGGCGCCGCGGCTCTTCTTGTTGTTGAGTCGCGGCTCTTCAGTCTTTTTCGTCCGGACTTCGTTTAAATTGCTTTCCGAGCTTCCCAGGGCTTTTCTGACTCATTTCTTGTTGCCAGTTATGCATTTTATCCTCAATAACCGCCTATTTTCTTTGAATTTGCCTTATTCCTTTCCGAATCGCTTAAAACCTGAAAACACACCACACACGCATAATACTACACAAAATAACTAAAAGACAAATAAAAGACTCTCTAAAACACTATAAAACAGTACTAAAATCTACCTAACAAGGCCCATAAGAATAAAATGGTAATTAAATGGTGAAATCAGCATCCCAATGTTCTAGAAGTTCAATTCTACTTTTCAATTGCTAAATTAGTTCAATAATAGGTAAAATTCATCAAACAATGCAAAAACCCCAAATTAGGCATAAACCCTAGGATTTCCATAATCAATTTCTCAACAACAATGGAAGATTCAAGCTTATTAATCACTAGCTCATCAAATTTCATGCTTAAAGTAGTTAAATTCACTAAATCTTATTTAGAAAGACTAGAACTCAATTAGTGAAGTAACCATCAAAACCTATCTTTCTTGCTTTAGTTCTATAGATTTCTAGAATGGATTAAGCTTATGAAAGGGAAAAGAATGAACTAAAGGCTAGATAACTTACCCACAACAGAAACCAACCAAGAATCTTCTCAGATCACCTCAAAAGTTCTTAGGAATAATAGATGAAGTGATAGGAAAGGTAAGGTTTTAACTTAGGCATTAAATAGATTTTGGTCCGCGTCATCCGCTGCAATGGATCCCAGTCCGCTGTGGCGGCTCACCACTAAACACAATCACCCTCTATAGCGGTTGGTCTTCACTACAGCGGGACCTCTACCGTGAGTCTAGTGTCGCTATGGCAGACACCAGACACCAGAAAATTCCTGGATTTTCACTAACTCCGTTCCAAAATCTGACAATCACTCGAGACTTTCCAAATACAAGCCAGATAGACACACACACACGTAAAAACATGCTACAAACTCGCTTGCAGTCTCGAAATTTCCATTGGAGGTCTATTTAAATGAGTCAACCCCCAATGGCCTAAAACTAACTTTCTAACCAATAGTTAAAATACTCCCGAGGAACTCGAGAACCGAACCAACTATCATACTAAGTCATAAATGACCCACTGGACCTCACAGAATTGATTGGATTCTGAAAAAGGTTCGTTTACCGAAAAGCCAACTATTGGTAAAACGTACTCACTTAAAGGTTCTAATTGCTTCAACTTTCACTAGGATCATCCGATAACTTCGAGAATTGGGTAAACAAGGGTAAATAGTTCAAAAGCACAATAACGGCCAAATGGGTCATTACATCAGATACCAATTATACAATCGTTCGTCCTCGAACAAATAAAGAGTGTACGAAAGTTGACGGTAACCAAGTAATCCTTAATATATAACAGCACGAAAGCCTCCACGGCACGAAGTATGCCAAATCACTACTCGTTCACCTTATCAATAAAAACTTCCTCTAATTTGGCTAAAAGGCCTAGTTTCCATAGTTCCATAGTCGAATTTCTCTCACCACTGATTCCCGAATATAAGAACTGTTTCCACTGGAATTCTCTGATTAAAAAAAACCATACCTCTGAATGCGATTGATGGGTCCCACAAACATATTCCCAAACAAATAAAAATATTCCCGAACAACACAATCCTTTAGATATAGACACAACCATAGTCCATTCTAAGTCGGTAAAATGTTATGATTTCGCTAATCCCATTCTTACACCTTCTAAAGTTGTTCTTTACATCACGATTTCTTAAAAACACATAAACACAAACCACAAGTCCGAGACATGACTTACTCTTGCTAGAAAAGAATTCTTGCATTATCAGAGCAACTCTAAGAAATTCCATAAAATTAATCTTACTCATAGCTGACTTTTCTAGTTCCAAGTCTTCTTGATCCTGCAAATCACAATACAGGAAGCATACCACTGAATACCCCGCTGAACTAACCCGTAATGAACCATCTGACCACCCTAAAGACTTCTCACAACCATAGTGCCTCCTCAAATCATTACCAGCACCCATTTAACCCATTACACCTGCCCAAGTAGTTGCTCCCGGTAAAATATCATCGGTCCACTTACAACCCTGATAAAGCTTAGTAAATCTATCATACATCAAATCTGAATTGGAACTCATTGAATCTGTAAAGGTGATTTACTAGGAACCCATAAGTCCTCCTAGAAATATAAACATAGTCCATCAAGCTCTAATCGAACAATTCTGACCCAGAATGAACGCACAACCCCTGAATACTACCAATAGTCACTCGGACTGACTCCAACTTTCCGAAACCAATCACATTCCTACCCCACATTTGTAGTGGCTAATACCAATCTATTCTTCATGCATAATCAATCAGTTTAGCCACCCTCGACACCAAAAGTTGAGTCATATCCAAGTTGTCAACTTAGTACCGAAAAACTATACCTTATGTTTTCAATCTTCTTGTTTCTCAACTTCTACCCGATATGCAAATCTGATACAACTCTGAACTTTTCAACGCAAAACCTGTAGCCTCATAATACCCCTTTAACCATCAAATCTCCCATTGTAACACCTCGATATGCCCATAACAATTTTGAAAGTATCAAATCTTACAACTACCGCTCTAAATCTCACACAACTACTCCCAAGTTCTTAATATCCAAAAGTGATCATCCAAGATGTCCAGTCAACATTACTTGCAACATAATGCACTGCCACGAATACTATCTCATCTAGAAAATATAACTCTAACCTCCACATAATAGGGATTTCTGAAATTGTTTTTTCCTTAAACCACACTAACTCGTCCACTAAAGAGTGTTACGAAACTCCCCAACAGTGCACCACACAAGCTACTTCCATAAGCCTTAACATGTCGGTTACCTGAAATTTGCTTCTCACTAGTCGTTGATCATGAAACCCTACTAAACTTCGTCATATCACTTAGTCCATTTCTATGGACTCCCTTCTTTAAGCATACTCGACAATTACACCTCGTCTGGAATAAGCAAGACAACAACATCACAACCCATAATGACCAAAGTAATCCCGAAGATGTACCTTATTTTTATCGATACTCGATCAACTATACTTTTTCTTGACTATTCAATTTCTCAATTCAAATCCAATCACAATCATTATCACCGTCTAACCATTTCTCGAACCCACTCAACTCTAAAACTGAATACTTTCTAAATCTAGCATATCACATACACAGTTCTACTAATATCCTCATGCATCTCCACCGGGGTGTCCTAGCTCAAATTTCCTTAACTCAATTTCCAATATGTTCTCCACAATTCAAATTAACTCAAACCGCATCATTGATTTACCACTTTGAATGTCCTAATTGTCACACTAGAACACCTTTAACCATTTGCACGATTTTCCCTTTCATCTGATCAACTCAACTGAGCAGTACACCAGTAATAGCAGGAACTAGCCGAATTTACACAACATGTACAAGGCTCTCAACACTAAGTCAATATTAGATGCAACACCCGATAGCTCCTTGAGTACTAAAACTTCGCACTTGTCCAACACTAGAGTCATTCTTACTAGTCAACCACTGGCTCCCATTAGCCCACGACATAACCAAACATACCAACTCAACACTGAACCCTTCTGTCTATTACACCATGTAGTCACGTCGAAGTCCAACTTAACTTTTCACAACCGAAGATGAAATCCACTCTCATACCAACTGCAACTTTATCCTATCAACACGTTAGATACTAATTTTTCCCTTCCTAATAGTGGAAATTGATCTATCCAAATCCTCTCTCTTACGCCTCCATCCCATTAACACAAAAAGCACTCTTACCAAAATACCCTAAGAAATCTTACTATACTATATGTTTCCCAAAAAGTCATCATTTATGCCATTATTCTCCACTTCTCTTCTTTATTACACGCGGTCACTATATTTTTGCCACATCCGATGATCCTTATTGAAGTTACACTCGTCCCCGCATATTGATACCCAATACTCTACCACTGATGAATTGTAGACATGTCATTGGTACACTCATGCCACACAAACCATCGTAATACCTTGATGATGTTGAAACTTTTTCCAAACCAATCATGTTATCGAACAAATCACCCTTATTAAGACATAAATGCATTTTTGCCACTTTCGAGAAATCAAACACTGAAAACATGGAGATCATGTGACACTCTATACAATCTCTCCCATTTCTAAATAAAACCCCCACAATTGAATCCTTAAGCCAAACAAGAACTGAATTTGGCCAATCATCAGAATCAGGATGACATATCTCGTACCATACCACAACACTTCCAAAACAAACTAATCGCATAAGAATTTAAGAACAAGTTTCCACCATTCATGAGAGAATAAGATAAGGATATTTAGATACCAATTGAAATCGACTAGATATCAATTCGAATGAAGTAGCACGAAGGAATGAAAGAATTTATCAGTTTCCTAAATGTCCTATAGCCTATCGTAGAAAGGTACGGATCTCTTCGTACCGTTCTGCAAGACTCTACTAGACATGCTCTTGTACTTATAGATCGGGTAACCTAGGACTCTAATACCAATTTGTCACGACCCAAATCACTGATCGTGCAGACACCTACCCTTTTCCCACATGGTAGGTGAAGCCATCCCTTACAGATTCATCCAATAGTATAAGTAAATAATAAGAGCAACAGAAGTATAAAAACATAGATATATGATAATGCGGGATATAACATAACACATTCCAAGAACAACTACTCAAGTATAGATGTATCACATCGGAATCCATGAAGTATAAGAATAAAGTAATCACTAAACACATCCACATAAGACTTGCAGTAATGTTAATCACACTAGATCTTAATAGTCTACAGTCATAGCCTAGGAGGAATCTCTAGTCCTCAAATCCATCAAGTGACTAGGTAAGAGACTAACAAGAACACAACATCTCAAATGAACCAACAACAGAGGAATCAAGGATGAAACGCATCATGCAATACATTGAATACAACAACTAGAATCAGAGATATAAATGGATGTAATATGAATGTATGTGTGATGCAATGTAATGCAATGCAATGAACTGGCCAACTGTCTCATATCGTACACACATGCTCCGAACGGAATATCTCTATGTCCCGACAGTCATGACCCTTGGGGACCCGCAAAGTCCATGTACCACTCTCACTATCCCTGCAAAGACCTTGGACATCAGACACTCTCACGATCCCGACAAAGACCTCTAGCATCGTATACTCATCTCTCTTTTAGCTCTCTGGCAAAGACCTCGGAGGCTACACTCTCTCACTTATCATCATTTTCAATCACATTGCACAACAAATCATCATAAGAAATAAATATGTATGTCATGCATGATATCAATTACATTTGTCATAAAGTATACTTATAATTTCAAGCCATTTTTATTTTCCTTCCATTTCAAATGATAAATGAGATATCAAGAGAGAGATGAATGCAAATACAAGTCACAAACATAGCAAATATAGCGACAAGCCCACATAACACCTTATGGAACCAACCTAATCAAATTTCACCTCCACACCACTAGTTATTCCGCACACAGCTTAGAGATGGATACTATATCAAGTACGTCCAAAGAATCACGAATGTTTCCTTCTCACTTATCATCATCAACACCCATCATAGGTAATATGAATGTATCATGGAAATGAGGATGAATGCAATGCAAAATAACAATATCAAGTGAATCATATCAATCTCAATCATGCCACACATGGACAAATATCACAATATCGATATCAAATCAAGTCTTTTCCTCTATCCATGATAATTACAAGATAAGTGAGGGACAACCGTGTCATAATCATAATATGGCAACTAAGTACAAGACCAATATCACACACATGGAAAAAAGCCAATAAATCACAAGAAGACAACAAGCCCACAAATCAGTCAATAATACCAAACCTAAGTAATACATCCCAACTTCATATCCGAAGGCGTAACATGCTTTCTCCGATAGTAACTAACCCTACCTATGCTTCTCTAACCGAAGTCTAATCAGAAGGTAAGTCGTAACCTACCTGGATGCCGAATGGGAGCCACAAATGATCACACATGAGCCTTGACTTTCTGCGAACCACGGTAGTACTCGAAGACTAGTCATAATTGAAATCTAAGTAAGAGATGGAAACTAACAATACCCAAGTCCCTAGACTATTCTTTGAGTCCAACCAACTATGGGAGAAAAGGAAAAATAGGCTCGCAAGGGTAAAACGGTAATTAAAGGGTGAAATCGGTAACCTAACGTTCTAGAAGTTTACTTCTACTCTCCAATTGCTAAATTAGTTCAATAATAGACCAAATTCATCAAACAATGCAAAACTCCCAAATTAGGCATAAACCCTAGATTTTCCATAATCTATTTCTCAACAACAATGAAATATTCAAGCCTATTAATCACTAGCTCATCAAATTTCATGCTTAAAGTAGTTAAATCAACTAACAAATCTTATTTAGGAAGACTAAAACTCAATTGGTGAAGTAACCATCAAAATCCATGTTTCTTGCTTTAGTTCTATAGATTTCTAGCATTGATTCAAGCTTATGAAAGGGAAAAGAATGAATTAAAGGCTAGAGAACTTACCCATAAGAAAAACGAGCCAAGAATCTTCTCAAATCGCCTCAAAAGTGTTGAGCAATAATAGATGACGTGATAGAAAATGTAGAGTTTTAATTAGGCATTAAATAGATTTTGATCCGCGTCATCCGCTGTAGCGGACCTGTGCCAATGGCCTCCCTCACTCTATCGCGCATCTGCCATAGCAGATCCCAGTACGTTGTGGCATCTCACCACTAAACACAACCACCCGCTATTGCGACTGGTCCTCACTATAGCATACACCAGACCCCAAAAAATTACTAGATTTTCACTAACTCCGTCCCAAAATCCGACAATCACCTGAGACCTCCCAGATACAAGACAGACGTGCACACACGTAAAAAAAATGCTACAAACTCGCTTGTGGTCTCGGAATTTCCATCGGAGGTCTATTTAAATGAGTCAACACCCAACTGCCTAAAACCAACTTTCCAACCAATAGTCAAAACACTCCCGATGGCCTCGAAACCGAACCAACTATCCCACCAAGTCATAAACGACCCTCCGGACCTCACGGAATCGACGAGATTCCAAAAAAGGTTCGTTTACCTAAAAGTCAACTGTTGGTCAAACATTCTCGCTTAAAGGTTCTAATTCCTTCAACTTTCACTAGGATCGTCCGATAACTTCGGAAATTGGGTCAATATGGGTAAATGGTTCAAACACGCAATAACAACCAAACGGGTCGTTATAGTCATTTGTTGGAAATTGGGTTAGCAATAAGCTCAAGCTTTACATGATCAAACGTGTTTTCATATTGAGGTCTGCTATCTAAAGCTCAACACTCATATGCATTTCACTGCGGTTGCTGATGGCTCGTCCAAGTCTAAGTAATTTGCTATTAATTAGCGATAAAACTTTACAAGAAAGGAAATAGTACATTACATAAATTAAAGCAAGAAGAAGCATAAACAAACAAAGAAAGAGACCAGGTATATTGTAAAATACTTAGCCAGAGTTTCAGAGAGCTGTTTGCGTCTTCTTCAAATACTTCTTTCACAATTCAATGTGCAAGAGGAAACTAGTGTTTGTGTCTTCTTCAAATAAAGACACAAGAAGGTGTTTCAAATTTTACTGTGGTGAAGTATTAATATCCATGTCAAGCAACCATACCCACGAAATATATGGAATCACTCAACTAATCCAAGTACAGAAGTATGTGGGTTCAATGACATGATATGAGCACAAAATAAGCAACCAAGTCAACAATTTATCAACTAATGCCCACATGCTTTGGCATTCTCGCATTAGAATTCGTAACTACATAGTCATAGACTTTTCCATTCCTAACACCGATACTCGTATCAATGCGTGTTATATCACAAGTACAACACACACACACACACCCCTTCCTCTTTTACCCTTACCCATTATTATTTTCATTTTTAGTCTTTACTTAGCAATAACGTCCCTCAACGAAGTCTAGGTAATCTTAAAATACCTCGAATGTCGAGCAAACGCACCACAAACCTCAAGATTTTACCTTTTTCTTAAAAAAACTTAGAATGTTCACAATCTATCAAATACGCGATGTACATGAGTATACGAGTCCGCAGAGACTCATATTGCTATAATAATAATCTAAGCCCAAAAAGTCAAACCTAGGCGCCCAAAGTCAAAAATAGAAATTTATTTGAAAATAAGTTTACCCGTAAGTTATGAAGTCTAAATACTTAAAATGACTCAAATCGACTTCCAAAATGAAGAATTTCATGTTCTTAACTTAAAGCCTTAATATCTCAATTTCTACAACCAAATCATGGATAAAAATGATGAATCATAGGGAAATTCCGAGATCAAGGTTATAAACTTAGCCCCAAACCAAACCGTGAAGATTTCCTCCAAAATCACTCAAAACCGAACCAATTGGTAATTTACAATATCAGGTATAACACTCATCTGTTTGCGAGCTCGAATTTCAATAATATTTACATTCTTATGAAGTTCTCTCCACAAGGATACTAAATACATCATAAATTAATAATCTTGGTGAAAGAATGATAACAAATTGATAATTTCCTCCAATTTGTAAATATCAGGTTAAGATAGACATCCAGTTAACTGTGACAGAAGTAGACAAATCATACCTCCATGGAAATTCCTCCTCACAAGGATCAATAATCTATAGTCACAATTCAAATTTTACTAGAATCGCTCACGGATCTGTTTAATACAACATGTATTTCTTTACCAAAAAATATATTCAAAATCACCAACATTGGCCTTTAATCTAGCTTAGATTCATGTAAAACTTATAAATTAGAGTTAGAAACTATACCTTGATGATATCCCATAATTACCCATTGATTTCTCTTTCATAAGTCATGTTTTGATATCCCAAAAGGGCTCCTAAATTAATTAGTTCAAATCAGATTTCTTTTATATTACAACAGGGACATCCAGTATTTTAAAAACAGTTGAAATTGCTGTAATGTTGATTTTTGTCACGACTCCTTTTTAGGAATCGTGGTGGCACCTACATAATCCCACCACGAAGGCGAACCACTCCCAAGTTATTAACATGAACGACATAAGTAAAAACAGAAGATAACAAATTACTACATAAATTGTCTCATACTATAAAAGCAGAATAAGTAATAAGTCTGAAACATTAACAAATACCCCTAAAGATCTAGTCTCATATTACTCTTACCTTTAGTCTCTTGGACAACAACATATCCATATCGCTCTCACATCAAGTCACAAAACCATGAGTGTATGAATGCAATAACAATACAAGGCAAGATACCCTGATATAATGAGAAAAAATCAAGTATAGAGATGATATGCACATGCTTTCAAGAGTTCAACAACATATAAAAAATCCAGTCAATTCGGGATATCAAACGAAAGCATGTGTGATGAGTAACCAAACAATAGAAAATATGGCGACAAGCCCACATACGGAGACAAGCCCAAATAATCAGCAGTCGGAACCAGCATAAATATAATTCCCCAAATCATCCCATCATCAGAGTTCAACATCGGTACCTACTCAATCGTTCATCACAACTGGCTGAGTGGAATCGTAAACACGCCTAATACCCCTCAATATTTATAACTAATTATGCACTTCTATCGGAGTCTCAAAAAGTTAAACCGTAGCCTGACTTAAAGCCGAGAGGGAGCGCTACCAAATCAAGTCTCGAATACATACTTGCCCTCCCTTCTTTCCTCGCGATGATCGAAGTCTATTCACGTGTATTACATAGTTAATAATAAGTTTAACATAACAAAACCAAGACATTAAATATTCATCCCAGGCCCACGCCAGTAAGACTCGAACTTTAAAAACACAAAACCCAAGTTACATCTAGATAATCATACCCTTAAATTAATTGAAAATCTATTCACATTTGAACCCGCAATTGGACAATAATAAAAAAAACAATTTGAAACCCTAGAAATTTTCCCAAGTTGAAAACATGCTTCTATCACCAAATTAAGACTTATACTATGATAATCTAACATAATTGAGTCTTAATTCATGATATTAACATAATTTAATCCATAAATCCCTATTAAAATCAATCATACAACTCTCGTAATCTCACAATATGTATAACCCATCTTCCTCAACATACATATTATGCTAAACCACCATTAAATAGACTCATAATCATAACTTAAACCATAAAAGGGAAGGAATCTATTACCTCAAGATGGAAAACGGTCCTAATGGATTTGAAAATACCATTGAGCAGCGATGGTTTCGAGGACACACTATTTTTTGAAATAAAATCTGACCTAGAATTATTTATAGGACACCTGAATAGTGATCCGTCCCAGCGGAATCTACTCAGCTGGAGTGGACCCGCTTTGGCGGAAAAATCTTCACTGGACCGGATGTCACTTGACACCTCATACCTCACCCCAGTGGACCCGACTTCGCTGTGGCAGAACTTCCAAATTCTCCATCTTCCGCTTCGGCGAGCCAACCTTCCACCGAAGCAGTCTTGCCGGAGCGGATGCTAGTTCCACTGTGGCGACACCAGACACCAGCAGTGAAATATAGCCAAAAGCTCCCATCCAACACCCAAAACACTCGTGGAACCTCTCGGGCACAAACCAAACATGCTCGACTATGGTAAACAGTGTTACGAACTAGCTCGTACCCTCGAATTTCACATATTATCGAGCCAAGGCATACTTTTCTAAATAATCGTTCAGGACAAAACCAAAATTCAAACTTTACAAATAAGGCTACAAAATACATCTGATTACCTCGAAAAGCAAACCCAATGACTCGACTAAGTCATAAATGACCCTCCAGAACTACCGAAAATGACGAAACCCGAAAATGAACTCATCTAGCCAAAAGTCAGCTTTGAGTCAAACTAACCAACTCTAAATTTCCAAACTTACGTTTTTTCATCCGAAACTCATATAAATAGACCCTGGGATCCGTGTCACCCATCCCCGCGCATCACAAACCCTACAAAGAGTCTACGAGAAGGGTCAAATAAGCAAAATAAGGGTCTTTAGCAAGAAATGACTAGGCGGGTCGTTACATAAGATACCAATTAAAATAGCATTCATCCTCGAATGGAGAGAAAAAAACAAAGGGAACGTACCATAAGTAGTGAACAAGATCGGATATATGCTTCGCATATCAGACTCGGCCTCCCAAGTCGCCTCCTCGACAAGACGATGCCTTCACTGAACCTTCACTGAAGCAATCTCTTTCGATCTCAACTTCCTTACATGTCTGTCGAAAATAGCCACAGACCCCTCCTCAAACTCTATATTCTGATCAAGCAGTACTGAATCTCACTGGATAATGTAAGAACCATTGGCATGATACTTCTTACGCATAGACACATGGAAGACTAGATGAACGCCTGAAAGACCCGGTGACTGAGCTAACCCATATGCCACCTCTCCCACCATGTGAAGAACCTCAAATGGTCTGATATACCTCGGATTCAACTTTTCTCTCTTGCTGAATCTTATCACACCCTTCATGGGTGAAACCTTCATAAGAACTTTGTCACACATCATGAACTCTAAATCTTGGACCTTTCGGTCCGCATACTCCTTCTGCCTGCTCTGCGCTGCCAGGAGCTTGTCTTGGATCACTTTCACTCTCTCTAAGGACTCTCTCAACATATCAGTACATCAAGGACGGATCTCAAACGCATCAAACCAACGAATTAGAAATTGACATCTCCTACCATACAATGCCTCGAATGGTGCCATATCGATACTAGAGTGATAATTGTTATTGTACGCAAACTCTACCAAGGGTAAGTGTCGGTCCCAATGACCACCAAAATCAATCACGTAGGCTAGTAACATATCCTCTAATACCTGAATAGTCTTCTCGGACTGACCGTCAGTCTAAGGGTAAAATGATGTACTAAGATCCAAACGAGTACCCAACTCTCTGTGCAAAGTCCGCCCAAAATGCAAAGTAAACTATGTACCCCGATCTGAGATAATAGAAATAGAAACCCCATGAAGATGAACAATCTCCCAGATGTAGATCTTAGCCAACTTCTCTTCATTATACGTCATCTGAACTGGAACGAAATATGCAGACTTCGTCAATCTATCAACAACGACACAGATAGAATTAAACTTGCCCGAAGTCTTGGGCAATCTCATAACAAAATCCATAGCTATCTTTTCCCACTTCCACTCGAGAATGGGCATCCTTTGAGACATACCACTTGGACACTGGTGCTCATACTTAACCTACTGGCAATTCTGACACTAAGACACAAATCAACAATGTCTCTCTTCATCCTTCCACACCAGTAGTGCTTCCTCAAATCACAGTACATCTTAGTAGCACCCGTATGAATAGAATACCTAGAGCAGTGGGCCTCCTCCATAATCAATCTAGTCAAATCCCCTACACAAGGCACACATACTCTACCCCTGATCCTCATAACACCCTCGCTATCAATCATGGCCTCCTTGGCCTCGCCACTCATCACCTTGTCTTGAATCTTGCACAATCCCACATCATCATAATTGTGCGCCCTAATTTGATCAAAAAGAGATGATCTCGCCTCCACACAAGCCAGAACCCTGACTGGGTTCAAAATATCAAGTCTCACAAAATGGTTTGCTAGAGTCTTGACCTCCAATGCCAAGAGACGCTCAAAAATAGCAAAACAAGCTAGGCTCCCCATACTAACCGCATTTCGGCTCGAAACATCTGCCACCATATTGGCCTTACCCGGATGATATAAAATGGTCATGTCGTAATCCTTCAACAACTCCATCCATCGATGTTGCCTAAAATTCAAGTCTCTCTGTTTAAACACGTGTTGAAGACTGCGATGATCAGTATGTCGACCCCTTGCCGCCACCGTGCCATCTACCGAGTTGAAGGATGTGTGTGTGTGTGTGTGTGTGTGTGTGTGTATATATATATATATATATATACACACGCACACTAATGCCAATGTAATGAACCTATTATCATGTACATACAAAAAATACAATAAAAATACATAATCAAAGCTAGATATACTGTAATGTAAAAAATAATTACTATTATCAGTAAATACAACACAAATACATTAAAATGAAATTCGCATTCAATAAGAATGATGTACAACAACAACAACATACCCAATGAAATCCCACAAAGTGAGGTTTGAGGAGGGTAGAGTGTACGTAGACCTTACCTCTACCTTGGGAGGTAGAGAGGTTGTTCCCGATAGACCATCGGCATAAGTACAAGCATTTTAAAGAAATATAAAAAAGAAAAAATGAAAACGAATAAATCATGGTACCATACTATATATAAAAGCAGGATAGAGCAGTAACAACCACAAAGTAATATGATAGTAAAAAAATAACAAACAACAAATAATAGCAGAAATTGAAGGACAAGAGACTACAAAAATAATACTACGACTACTAGTGTGGAAGGATAAGCGTGACAATGCACAACTACCTACTAACCTTCTACTCTAATTTGTGCCCTCCATAACCTCTTATCTAAGGTCATGTCCTCCGTAAGCTGGACTGTGCCATGTCCTGTCTAATCACCTTTCTCCAATACTTCTTCGACCTACCTCCACTTCTTTTGAAACTGTCCATAGCCAACCTCTCACACCTCCTCACTGGAGCATCTATGCCTCTCCTCTTCACACACCCAAATCACCTTAGTCTCATTTCCCGCATCTTGTCCTCCACCGAGGTCACCCCCACTTTGTCCCGGATATCATCGTTTCTAATCTTATCCCTCTTATTATGCCCACACATCCATCACAACATCCTCATTTTTGCTACTTTTATTTTCTGAATGTGAGAGTTCTTGACTGGCCAACACTCCATCCCATACAACATAGTTGGTCTAACCACCACTTTATAGAACTTGCCTTAAAGTTTTGGTGGAACCTTCTTGTCACATAAGTCTCCTGATGCGAGCCTCCACTTCATCCACCCTACACCAATACGATGTGTAGCATCATCATCAATCTCCCCATTTTTTTGGATAATAGACCGAAGATACTTAAAATTTTCTTTCTTTTGAATGGCCTGGGTACCAAGCCTCACTTCCACGCCAGTCTCAGACGTTATACCACGTAACTTGCACTCCAAGTATTCTGTCTTGCTCCAACTCAACCTGAACCATTTAGACTCTAAGGTTTGTCTCCACCCCTCCAGCGTAACATTAACTTTATTGCGAGTCTCGTCAATCATTAATAAGAATAATGTAATTGAAATGAAAAACCTTTGTAAAATGAAAAAAGTTAAAAACTTTTGTGTGCATAGCGTACTTGACGGGCATTTACACAAAGTGAGTATAATAAAATATATATGTGAATATATTTACCACTTAATCAGGTTAAAATGGGAGAAATGGGCGAAAATTTAATTTTTGGTACCGTTGGTAAATTGTTGCTAATATTAGTAAATATTTCGGTAACAGTAGTAATAATGATTTTATAGTAGTGGCCCACATAATTTTCTCTAATTGGGTTCATATTATATGAATTTCTAGACAAATGCAGGATTTGAACCAAAATTACTGGATTCTGCCAAACTCATCTCCTACACTCTAAGCTCTATTACTGGTTCAAAACCAAGTAGGGTTCGAAATCATTGTAAAAATTCATAGGGTTTAAAATTTTGTTAGAGCTTCTAAATCAAAGAAGAAATCATGGGGTTCATGCCACACCCCAACCTTGGGGTGTGGCTGACACTCGGTGCTCTAAGGCCAGAGCGTACCAGTCATGATACATGTAGCATACTCAAAAATCCATGGGCCGACAAGGCCATAGATGAGTGATTACATACTCAGAGGACACAACCTTCTGTGAACAGAAAAGGCCCAACATATATATATATACAATAAGGCCGACAAGACCGATACATAAAATGGGTCAACTGAAAAGGCCGACTAGGCTACACAAGACTACTATATACAAGACGGTTGTCTACAAGTCTCTAGGGAGTATATCAACAATATTTGGCCGGTACATGGCCCCACCATACCCAATATGTACATATATGTAACAGTCATACTTATCAACTCACTAGACAGCTCCGGAAGAAAGGAGTGAGACAACCTTCAGCTGAGTCGAGTCACCTATCTTGAGGGATCGCTTGTATCTCTATTTGTACCTGCAGGCATGAAACGCAGCGCCCCAGAAGGGGACGTCAATACAACAGATGTACTGAATATGTAAAGTGGGAAAGCATGTAAATATGAAACTTAATATCATAAAAAGGTATAGAATCAACCTAAAACTCATAAAAAGGGCAGTTGAGGACATACTATCGACAGAACCATAAATATATGCATGTAAGTAAAATCAGGACACTCTATGGGGCCATATAGTATAGTATCAAGTCCCTCTGTGGGGTGAACTCATCATAAACTGCCTGGTCATATAGGACGCGGTAATATCTGCCAACTGATCAGTGGTTTGCACATCTACGTGCATGCTCAGCTGATTATAGCACGGCGCGATATGCAAATAGCTACATATTTATAAGTGCAATGCAAGACGGGCCTCAGGGGACACTATGAACAGAGCCGGAGTGACCTATGGTCGTTATCCTCTAACTATCGTTATTGTCGCTATGCTCATCAACATACTTTTCATTATGAGTTAATATACATGATATACATGAATCAATAAACTTATTCAACAGAATGAAGGACATAGATATTTCTAACTTTCAAGAGTGAAGTCACTTTGGACAGACATTCGTTTATATACGGGTCATGCCAAAAGAAGGAGATGATTGCCTTAACATACCTTGTCGATGGCCAACACCACTTTTATGGTGCCTCACTTGTCCTACAATCGTCGACCTAAGCAATAAGGACAATTCATGTTAAGATCCAATCCACAATTTAAAAAAATTGTTGCGACATTCCATCGAATACTTAGTGTGTGTACTTTATCTCACCTTATTTTCATGGCAATTTAAGCTATTCTCAGCTCCCTTACAATAATCACAATTCTGTCAAGATTACCACAACCATATCGCATGGATCTAGCCATAATTATCTCCAAAATCTCATTAAACCATCCAACAACCAACACAACAACTATCATGTACAACTGTAGAGTATTATCTCATTTTTTTCATGGATTATTTTACGAAGAGATCACTCTAATCTAGAATAAACTTAAGAACACTAAGAGTAGCAAGAATAATACCTTAACCATCTAAGAAATGCTTCATACCAAAGCTCTTTTCAATTCTCCAAGACTTCCGAGTTGTTTCCGACAATCAAAGGAAGATTTTAAGATGATCTAAGATTCTTGAGGGAGAATTCACATCCCATCCTCATGTAATGATTCTACCATGATGTATATACCTTGGGAGAGAGTTTGGAGACATCTAGGGGTGAAGGAGGTCAAAATGAAATGTTTTGAAAGAGGGTTCGAGATTGGCCATTTATAGGCAGCCCACCGCCTCCCATATACGGGAGGGTATGAGACGCATATGGGAATATGCGACCGCATCCTCCACCGCATATGGTGGCAGGAAGGTCACCAAATGGTTACCTTAATCCACTGCCCCGTCCGCGAAGCGAAATAGATTATGTGACGCGAATCGCTTAGCGTATCGTCCTATCTTCGTCAACCTTCGTCAACCTTCGTCGAGATATGACTCATTTGATCCCAATGACTTATAACCTTCCATGGACCTTCTTAACATTCATTTATGTCGTAAATGACCCTCGGAACGTCAGAGCTCAAATCGATTAACTAGGTTCTTAAACATGCGCAAAACAACGAGTGTAATTCAAAATCTCTTAGATATACCTCTAACATTTGTCCAAGACCTCCCTCATCCTCTTATGGGCATCATAACGTTTCCATCTTACATCGTCTTGACATGAGCACTCAACTTAAGAATTGCAAGCACGAAGGGCTTAGCAGCTCTTAAACTCTTATGACTTCTTCGGGTTTCAACTTAATCATTCCTTAATCTTCCCAAGGTAATCCTCTTTCCTGTCTTAGGCTCCCTAGATTAAGGTGTATTCAATATATGAAATTACGGGGTGTAATAGTTCATACCTTTATAAGTTCAAAATCATGTCATGGAGTTCAAACCTTCATAAATTTTTCCGTGTTTTGAGTGCGTCATTTTTATTCAAATTTCTTTTCACATAAAAGTTTGTATTTTCCTTTACTTTTTAAAAGGAGGCTAAAATGCATAACAGGCAGAAAAACTTGTCATTCCACCTTATTTCTACTCTTTTTTTTTATAGTGAAGTGTTTGTCTCTAAATTTTCGAAAATAAATTTTAAAAAATTAAACCTTCACAAATCCTGCTTGTTTGAGCTGCTTTTGTGGGGAAAACTAATTTCCTGAATTTTCAAGCACAATTTTTCAAGTCTCCCAATAGAATTATATTTTTGTTGGTCTTAAAAGACTTTATTTAGTTATGCTTGAAAATCTTAATAGATAAATTAAAACTTTTCGACGAAAACAGCTCAAACAAACACTTGAAAATTAGATAAACTGAGCTTGCATATTTTAATAGAACTTCACACAACTGGCCATCTGACATAATGCTATCCCCCAAACTCAACTCAAACTTCTAATAATTTTCGTATTATTTTATGTCCCTCTTTTAGAATGGAAGAAAATCTAAAGAGGAGAATGTGAAGAAAAGTTAATTCCAGGCTTCATTTTTACTAGGCAAAAGAAATGCTCCAAGCAACATTAGAGAAGCATGCATATCTTAGAATAACTAAAATCAGATTAATTTAGTTGTACCATGCCAAAACTGATTAAAGATGGAACTACGTTTTATCGGAGCGGTCCAAAACATTTTGTAGGAACGTATTTAGGAGCGTTCTGTTTCTTCTCTTCGCAACACCATTTTGTTGTGGAGTATTTGGGATAGTCAACTGATGAACTATTCCTTTTTCATCACATAACGCATTAACATGGGTCGATAAGTATTCTCGGCCACGATCAGTTCAAAGAGCTTTTATCTTCTTGTCTAGTTGATTTCACTTAATATAATGTTTGAAACAACGTATTGCTTCAGATTTGTGAGAAATTAAATAGACATAACTGAAATGAGTAAAATCATCAATAAATGTAATGAAATAACTTGCTCCATGACTAGCCCTGATATTCATGGGCCAACAGATGTCCGAATGAACTAATTGCAAAGGATATTCAGCTCTAGTCGCTTTACCGAAAGGTTTTCTTGCAGATTTTTCTGCTAGACAATTTTCACAAGTGGGCAATTCCACTGTTCAGTAAAGTAAAATAGATTGACCACCTTCCGTGAATACTAATGAGAGCTTTCAACGACTAATTTCATAAGAGAAGAAAAAAGAAGAGTGAATTACCCCCGGGTGGCTGAACTGCAGGGATTTCTATTGTTGAGCCGGGTGAGCTACCTTAACGGCACCCTGGGGTAGGCAAAATAACCATTCTGGTGGTTGATAGTGGAGCAAAGGCTAGACAAAACATGGATAGGCTTGGAGTATCATCCAAAAGGATGTAGAAATAGGAAGGGCTCGCGGGGTCGATCCCACATCTCATAGAGAGGAGGAATACCAGGGATGAGTTGGGTTAACTAACTCTACAGCTCACAGGAATGGGAAAAGTCATTCCACATTACTTCAGTTTTTTCATAGCTTTATTTAAGAGAGAAAGAAAGCTTGTTTGGACTTTGAAAGTAAGGCACGTGGTTCTAAAGATTCAATCTCAAAGCGGTACTAAAGATTAGGCAGAAGAAGAACTAGAACTAGAATTCTTCGCCCCTCCCCTTGTACCAAGAAGCAAGTTCAGAACAGTCAGATAATGGGCTCGTCTATTATAAGTTATTAGTTTACAAAGCTATCTCAGATATCTCGAGTAAGGAGACGGGGCGGGTTTGAGAGCATCTCAAAGTATGGGGCAAAGGATGTTGCGTTTTGACTATCTCCCGGGATCCACCACAAGTTGGGTTTGAGAGTCGTATGGTCAATGACGGCGAGCAAACCTTATTTCGCCAGCCTTTAAATTCTTTGTTGTCTAATATGATCAAGTCTAACATGCCATATGTTTACATCACTATCATATTTATTTGAAGAAGCAAACATAGAAAAACTAGCATTATTATTGAATGAATCGCAATCCAAAATCATAATAAATAAACCTCTGGTCACATGACCAAAACCAAATAATGTTGAACGGTAAGCCAACTTAACAGAAGTGTCATGAAAAAATAAGCTATATACTAGCCTAAGCAAAACATTGACTGAAATAACATTCCGACGAATTGTTGGTGTATAGAGGACATCATGTAGAATTAGGTCTCAACCGCCACGCAGGACTAACTTGCATGTACCGCTCCCTTCAACAACAATTTTATTGTTGTCCATATATATTCACTTTACTCCATGTGAAACTCGCTGAAATTCAATAAAGGCATTGCGCTCCCAAGTTATGTGGTATGTTGCTCCTGAGTCTACAATCCACAAAGAATTAGATTCAGTTAGTAAAATAGAACTAGAAACACAAAGTTCAATGTGAAAATTTTATGAAACACATTTCTAGGAGGCTCAGAGCAATATCTAGCATAGTGACCCTTGTCACAATTATAGCACTTCACTTTGGCAATGTTGACACGTTTGTTCTTGCCTTTTTCAGTATTTGCTCTTTTAGCAGGCTGAGGATGGAACGCGGTTCCATATAGGCGTGCCCGTAAAACTTATTATGCTTGAAAGAAAAAGGACTCCACCGCTCTTGCTAAGCACCCTGGATGACGACATGCTAAGATAGTTCTAGTGACACTAGAGAGCTATGAAACTTTGGATTGCTTTGAAGAATAAGTTTGGTACATGTTCTACTACAAGGCTAAGATCCTTGACGATCAAATTTGACGCATACAAGAAACGCCTAGAGCATTCAATGAAAATGCATCTGAGGCAAATGTCAATATGATCGAAGAGTTACAAGATATTGGTCATGTGTTGACCGACGAACAATAAATCCAAGTTGTCATATACTATTTGCTTAGTTCGTGGGATCATATGAAGATGCACTTGACTCATAATGAGAGAATCACAACTTTGGAAGATGTCTGGAGACATCTTGAATTAGAGGAGGAATGACTTAAGGTTGCAAAGTCAATACCTGAGTTGCACATGGCAACAACCTCCAAAAATAAAGTGATCCAAGGAGAAAGAATTGGGGAAAGAAGAGAGGACATCAAGTGCATCTTCATATGATCTCACGAACTAGGCAAAAAGCGTATGACAACTTGAATTTGTTGTCCATCGGTCAACACATGACCATCATTTTTAACTCTCTGATCATATTTGACATTTGCCTTAGATGCGTTTTAATTGAATGCATTGGGTGTTTCTTGTATGAGTCAAATTTGATCGTCAAGGACTTTAGCATTGCGGTAGAACATGTACCAAACCTATTCTTCAAAGCAATCCAAAGTTTCATAGCTCTTTGGTGATCCCTGAGTTCCCTTAGAATGTCATCATCCAAGGTGCTAAGCAACGTAATGCGAGCGGTGGAGTCCTTTTTCTTTCAAGCATAATAAGCTTCACGGACATGCCTATGCTGAACCGGGTTGTCATCCTCAGGGTCATTTATGACATTGTTAGTGGCCTCCAGAGCCTCTTGCTCTTCTAAACTTTCAAGCTCCAAGTTTCATAATTGTCACGTTGAGTTTCAACTCAACAACCTTTGTTGAGCCCAACAATAATTTTTTCGAAGCAGTAGTCATTCTTTAACACAATAAAATCAATTTAATGAGAACCATTTGAAACAATAAAATGCAAGGCACTATGTTCAACACAGATACATATTATGACACTAAGCATCAATTGACTAAGGTAATAAACACATATAAATCATGAAGTCGAGAGTTCACTTTGTTCCCAATCATCATTCAAAAATTAAAATATTATGAAACTTAACCTAGTCAATTACCTAGCTAAGTGTCTTAATCATATTTAAGGCAACATAATTGTCTATCATGATTTTATCATGTCATATGAATCATCAGTTAAACAAATTAACTTTTATACGCATGCTAATAAAATTAATGTCATGCTAATAAATATTTATTACTCTAAAATAAATTCACATGAAAATCTTAAAGTTAAATAAATTAACATATTATACATGTTAAACAATTTAACAAGTAAGGTTAATGTTAAACTAATTAACATTTATTTCATACTAAATTAACATAAGATGTGTTAAACTAATTAACATGTTTGAGCATAAAAACATAACAAATAAATTTATTTTCATGTTGAACACATTAATAAGAAAAATGATGTTAAACAAATTAACAAATATATCTAATGTTAAACTAATTAGCATTTTAAGCAATTCGAATAATAAATTAATTTCTTGAAAATATAAATACTAAATTTATATTTCTGAAAATCAGGCCCTGTGACCATTTTGCTTAATCTGGAATTATTTTTAAAAAAATCCTATTGTATTATTTTTTTAGTTTAAACCATTAGCAAAAAAAAAAATTACAACCTTTAAACTAGGCCTTTAGGCCTATTTATTAGTTCTGCAGCCCAAATAATAAAGAATTGAAATGGGCTATAGGCCCAAGTCTTGTATTCCTGCCTAAGAGAAAGAAGGCAATCAAGTCCATTTTGTTAAAGCACAAGTCTCTAGGGTTTTAAAATAATTGTTTTCTTTACCATATTTCAGCCGCACCAAGCTCCATCTTTTAATGTTCTTGTATTTAAATTTTTATAAAAAGAGAGAAAATAGATTTCTCTTCTCTTCTTCACTGCCGCCACCATCATCATTGTTAGAACACCAAGCTCCAATTTTTTTATTATCTTTTACCTTCTTCAGCGGCTACTGATTGAGAAATATCTCTTTTATATATATATATATATTTCTCGATCAGTTTTGAATTGATAAAAAATTACCAGATCTAAAAAAAAATTGTTATTTCACATCTGAAAATAGATTTCAAAAAAAAAATCTCGGAGGTAGCACATTAATCTAAACTAATTAGATAGAGTATAAATCATAAAACGACAACTTACGTGTTCTTCGAATAGCGGAAGCGGGAATCTGAAGCAAACCACAATTGAAATTACAAGCAGATGGTGATTGGTGATTGTCACGTATATGGAGCAACTCTAAACCACAGTCTAAACTCTAATTTTTAGTGTAAAGAAGAGAAAAGACAGAAAAATACTGTCCAAGTATTTTCTTTATTTTACGCTGTATGTACTTATATAGAAATTATTAAGGCTAACCTTAATTATCCTAATGGGCTTTAAGCACCCTTATGGGTTGAATCCAAATTTGATACAGTATGCTTTATACAAATCTGAATCTTCATTGCCAATTATGACTTCTATATCGGGCATTATAAAAATGGGGCTGATATTAAGCTTATATGAACACAATCGCAATGTTGATTTTAGGTTTAACTGAGAGAGATATGAAATCGGTACCTATTAACAGAAATTGAAATAATAGCAAAAGAGAATCTGATAAATTGTATTAGAGCGAAAAAGGAGATTTTGACTTACGTGATTAAAGGTCAGTCGGATGAATGAGAGCAAAGTAATTATGTTAGATAATAAGATATGAATCTCTCTAATGATGATAATTAAGTTTACAATTTCGTGCCTATCTGTTAAAAGTATTTACAGAAAGAACATCAAGAAGTTACTACGATGTTTTTGTCAAAGAGGTTACTACCTAAATAGTCTGTCTGTTTGAAAACTTAAGAATTTAGCAGCTCAAACAAAAAAGGATTTGTGGAATTTCGGTAGCAACTTCACAAGGCAAATGCATGCGCCAAGCAAACATTATAGAGGCACGCAAGTCTCAGAATAAATAAAATCAGATTAATTTAGTTGTACAGTGCCAAACTAACAAGATGAAATGTTGATTGCCAGAGCAGCTTGACACATCTCACTTAGGACTAATGAAGGTGATGTTGTAAAGGAGAGTTTGCAATTATGTAAAATGATTTATTTCATCCACTGAAGCTGTGCAATTATACATTAAATTGCATATTCATACAGTGCCGAACCCTCAAGGCTGCTACTCCCACCAGAATTTCTATATCCTTCAAGAATGAATACCTAAACTTTGTAAAAAAATAAAGGCTTTCAAGCATTGCCACCAGACTGTGTTGCTCATCTACCACTATCATCTGAGCCTGAACATTCACTCACCTAGTAACCGTATCCTGAAAAGGAAATGAATGAGAACACATCAGTTAACATGAGCTTAGCCCAGCCCATATAAATTATCAAGCTGAAGATACCTGAGTTGTCCATTGGGTTGCCAGCAACTGCTGGTTCAGGCTCCTTGATTTCAACCACCACACAATCGGACATCAAGAATGTCTTTGCCACAGATGCTGCGTGCTCTAGACAACATCTCACCACCTGAGCAGGGCACATGGACATGTCAGCTTCCAGTAATAACAATGAACCAAGCACAGAAAGATGGCTAAAACAAGCTCATTTTTTGAGATGATTCCTGTCTTCAACTATAGTCTCTCGATTTTGTGGAAACCCACTTGTGTTCTAAACAGTTCCTGCCAAACACTCCTAGACATCCCAACCAATCCCAAACAGGATTAGGAAAGTAAAAGATACACTGAAAAGAGAAAAACACTTCTGCGATTTCATGTGCTTATGGCCTCTTACTGAGGCTTCAAGCCATGACTTGCTTTGACACATGTCGGCGAGAAGATAATTCCAGTCTAATATCTGAACTTTTATTTCAAGCCACAATTCACATTGACAAGTGCCAGAGCAGATAATTACAATTTAATTTCTGGTGAAACACAACCATGAGCTTTATGTCACAAGTTTCTATCCAAACTATAGTATCCATATAATATCCCTATAGTCCACGTCAAAACCTAAATTAAGGCTCAGCTTTCAAGGATACTTTTTTAGCTAGCTTTTGGCCATAGATTTTTTATCAGATTTAGAAAATTCATCTTCAAAATAATTTTAAGTTTCATTGGGAGAAACTTCACCTCTACTCACGATACTTCAAATTATTTTCAAGTAAAATGCATGTCCAAACACAACTTCAAGTTCCAAATCACAACTTCAAAAATTCAAATTTCAGTCACAACCCACACCCCAAATCCATTCACCAAATCCATTCAGGAGATCCCTAGGAAACACACCAAATCTATTTAAGGTAACCCTAGGAAACATAGCACATGGCCATATGTGTGTGGCCACATTCTCAGTGACTCACGATGAAAATCTAGAAAACCTTACCTTCGTTGGATCAATGATGCCAGCAGCCATTAAGTCTTCATATTTGCCAGTTGCAGCATTATATCCAAACTTTACATTGTCACTTGAGAGCACCTGAGAAACAAATAAGAATTTTAAATATGAAATTTAAAAAAAAAATTAACAACCAATCAACAATGTTAATTCAAAAGTAACTCAAGTACAAGGGTTTTTCCATGGGTTGCTAGCATCATGGTCCACTTTTTTCCCCTAGTCACCAAAGCATATATATGTACCTTCTCACTGACAACGCTTCCATTAACACCAGCATTTTTAGCAATCAATTTCAACGGGTAGCTCAATGCTCTTTTGACAATATCAGCTCCAACCTGCAAGTAAGGTAAATGATGTTAAAACAACGAGTCAACTGGTTTTATAGTCCTTCACAAATTTCTTTTTAGTTTTATGTCTTTTTTGCAAGAGATTTATTGTCAAAGATAATAGATCTGAAAATAACACACGAGATCTTTGTAGGGTCAGTTTCTTCTACATAATTTTTAAAAGGCTATGTTCACCCATCCCCCTAACGATTATATAGGAACCCACAACAAAATAAAAGAACTCAAACTATTACAAACTTGCCTTCTCCTCATCATTTGCAAGGGTCTCCTTGATGGCATCAACTTTTGCAGCAAGTCTGAGGAGTGTGCACCCTCCTCCAACAACAATACCTTCCTCGACAGCTGCCTGAAAAAGCAAAAGCAACATGATTGAAACTTGGATCCTCGTGTAGCAAGTCATCCATCAAAAATTTACAAATATAGTACAGAAACCTAATTAAATGACTCCAAAACCAGCTTACCTTTGTTGCGTTGAGAGCATCTTCCACTCTAAGTTTCTTCTCTTTCAACTCAGTTTCAGTTTGTGCTCCGACCTTCAGCATTCAATTAAAGTATCAACAAAATTTAGCTACAGTTTATGCCGATCAACAAGCCAAAATTCTTAATATTGGACCAGAAGTTACCTGTATGACAGCCACACCTCCTGATAACTTAGCAATCCTTTCTTGAAGCTTTTCCTTTTCATAATCTTGATCTGCAGCCTGCTCAGAATTCACGAATTATATGAAACTGCATCATGACAGCAAGTTTACTAAAATACCAAACAAACACCCACGTCTATCAGATTTTTAATCTGTGCAACACGCTCATTGACAGCTTCCTGGGTACTACCATCACCAACAATTGTAGTGGCATCCTTAGTCAGCACTACTTTAGCAGCATGGCCTAGAACTTCCTTGTCAGCCTTGTCTAAGGTGAGGCCGAGTTCCTCCCTGATCACAGTGCCTACAGATTACAGAATAAATTGATGTTAGCTATCGCCATCTCCAGTTTTAGGTTATCGAAGTGTTCCAACAGGTACAAGGAGCAAAAATGAATATGCAGAATTGAACAAACTAGCAAACTAAGCAAAGAGATACCTCCAGTGAGGGTTGCTATGTCATCAAGATACTGGCTTTTTCGCTCACCAAAACCAGGAGCTTTAAGTGCAGCAACCTTTAAGGCACCTCTAAGCTTATTGACAACAAGTGTTGCCAGAGCTTCTTGCTCAATATCTTCGGCAATAATTAAAATTGGGTAACCATTTCTGATAGCATCTTCCAGGACATTAACAAGATCTCTTGCATTTGTAATCTTTTTATCAACCAGTAGTAACTGTATTTCAGAACACCCAACATCAGTAATAGGTACACTATGCATTCAAAGAGACATGAACATCTTAAGCTTTACAAACTAAAACTAGAAAGACTCCCACCTTACAGTTCTCATATTCAACAGACATTTTCTCACTGTCAGTAACAAAGTAAGGAGAGATGTAACCACGGTCAAATTGCATTCCTTCAACCACACGGAGACTGTTTTCAGCACTTTTTCCCTCTTCTAGTGTCACAACACCTTTCCTTCCAACTTTGCTCATGGCTTCGGCAATCATACTCCCTACTTCATAGTTGTTCCCAGCACTTACTGCAGCCACGTCTGCTAGTTCACTGTCTTCCACCTGCGACACACACTTGGTCAGCCATGTTTTCAATCTTGTTTTATAGTTTATATGCTTGCAATCTTTCCGTACATCTCATCCACCAAAAAATAGCAAATTGATACACAACCCATTACCTAACAGCATAAAACTAAGCATCCACATCATTGGACTCGGTCATAAGACCAATTGTGAAATAATTACCTCTTTTGACATCTTCTTCAACTCAGCTACTAATGCTTTCGCAGTTTTCTCAATTCCTCTGGTGATCAGGACAGGGTTTGCACCAGCTGCAACCACCTGCTTACACAATCAGATGTAAGAAAAATACTCTAGGAGATTTAACATATTGAAACATTTCGGCAGCATGTGGATTTCACAATATACCTTGACACCTTCAGCAATAAGGCCCTGGGCTAGCACAACAGATGTCGTGGTCCCATCCCCAGCCAGGTCATTGGTTTTGGCAGCAGCTTGTCTCACTAGTTTTGCACCAATGTTTTCTACTGCATCCTCTAATTCAACCTAGTAAAATTGACAAAGAGCAATGTGATCAAATCAAACTTTAAGCTACTAGCTACTAGTCAAACAGATGGCCAATGAAGAATACATGAACACATTGTTCTATTATCTGAAAGTCAAAATAATGTTACATAAATAGAAAACATAGCAATTGAAGCAGCTAGAACCAATAAGCGTATCAATTTAAAATTAACACCTCTCTGGCCACAGTAACTCCATCATTAACAATTTTTGGAGCACCATACTTGCTCTCGAGGACAACATTCCTTCCTTTTGGGCCAAGAGTAACTCCAACTAGATCAGCAAGTTTGTTCACACCAATCTGTGACAGCAAGAAAATCAAGCATTCAACAACGCGTACAACAAATGAGAAAAAGCAATAAAGCTAGCTGATAATTTGAGTCAAAAAAACTCACCTGCAGCTTCTTGATAGCTGACCCATCCTTGTTGAAGTACAACTCTTTTGCTGCAGCCGAAATCTTTGGAGTGCGTGTCTTCCTTAGTACAACACTTCTTTTGCTCCCGAAAGAGGTGGAAGATATATTAGCAACAGAGGAAAGCTTGTTTGAAGAACTGCTGGGAGCAGCCAAGGGTCCTGCTGAGGACATACCAGCAAATGTAGATGCCATCTATCCCTAAAAAGCAATTCATTATATGATTAGTCAACAAAACTATCACCAACATATCCTAGTGAATACCGTTATGGCTGGCAAAATGGTATGAGAAAACAAGTAACCATCCAAACCGACCCATTAGAGATGGGTTGGATAACAAACTTTTAAAAATGAATCAAATATGGATATTATCTACTAAACATATGGATATCCAAATGGATAATATGAATATCCATATTACCAATACCCATTTTTCTGCTTTTTTTTGTTAACCCATTTTCGACCTGCAACTATCCCATACAGCGAAATGGATACTCCATTATTTAGACAGCTACAGTTAACTATAAGTTTTCAATTGACTCAGTTTACTATGATAATCACATAAGGTTACAAGCCAGTCAAACCCACTCCACAAGTAAACCAGTTGTGTGAATAAACAGATACTCAAAACAGAAACCATACAAATCTATAACGACATTAAAGGAAAAAAGAGATAACGGTCAAAAACATCCTGAACTGAACTATCACTTTTTCACGAGTTTCACAACCCAACTATCAGTTGATCCTTTTTCCTACCTGAATTATACTATGTATTAGAAACACATCTCAAAGCTGACTAGGCCAACTATAGTTGGGGTATGAAACTTGCAAAGAATTATAGTTCGAGAGTGATTTTGACCATTATTAACAATGGTACTCTTAGCGAACTCATCCTTCCTCACCTATATACACTCTTTATCTTCATCCTTACAAAATATCAACCAATAAACACAAAGTCCCAGTAAATTACATCTCCTTATCCTAAAAGATACATTCTTTACTAAATTGGGTGTTCGAAATTACCAAAATATATCAAAAATTAACTAAGAAGCAACAAGACACGAATGCTATTATTAAATAAGTAACGGACACCAAGAATACCTTGAGTGTAAGAAGAGAGCTTAGGGTTTTACTATTGAAGAAGTAGCGTAGCTGCAGTGGGGTTATCCTCTTCTTGGAGAAATGAAATGAAATGCTATTGTGAGTGTTATGATTAGGTTATATAATGAAACCAAACCAACCAAAAAGGTAGGTAGTCTGGAATAGACGGTGGTTGTTGCTTTTGAAGATTCTAATTCATCTCAGCCGTTCAATGTTTTGCACTTGCGTCCTTAACAATCACAAACTGCCGTTTTGTCACTATGATTTACTCATACCCCCCTTATACTTTTGGGGAAATTGCAATTTGGTTCTCTTAATTTTGAGCTTGTATTGTGATCCATTGAGATTTGGAATCGAAACTTTTAGCTTAACAACGTACTCTATAAATCAATGGTACGGTCCTTCCCCGCGTATAACGAAAGTTTAGTGCATTGGCTGCCCTTTTTTATTTGAATCACCTAACGTATGATAGTAAATCTGAAGTCGCACGAATAAGATTGTGTCAAGTACTCAAACCAAGAGCTTAGTGTATACGAGGATGAAGGCCCCAAATAATTTGAGGTTTTAAAGTACGACAACGATGGTTGGAGTTAGTATTTTGTGTATGTCAAATAAGGCTATGGACAAGTGCTATATCACATGATAATGATAATGGATATATAAAATGTGTTAAAAGTACTTAATATTTTACTAAATTGAGATCAACAAATTAATTAACATTATTAAATAAGTATTATGGGGATATAACACATGTGGGTCTTGACAAGTGGCAGCAATTGTGAATGTATTTATCTCCATATTGGATAGTGGTGGCACCACCCTTGCCACATGTCACCATGAGAAAAACATTAAGTGATGATGATTATGATGTATGTAGTACATGTGGCCTCTTTTGGGAAAAACATTTTGTCATGCTATGCTACTCCTAGAAGCTTGTAGACTAGGGTAGTATGTGTAGTAGTTTTGTATGGCTTGTCGGCCTTCTCGTTAGTCTGATGATATATAATGTGGCCTTGTCAGCCTTATATATGCATATTTGTTGGGTTGTTTTTCTTTTACAAGTTATTATATTCGGGTTGTCGTATAAATGTCATTCTGAGGCCTTGTCGGCCCAGATGCTTGCATGTTCAGGTTATGTTTTAAGATATGGTACACTCGGGCCATTAAGGCACCGAGTGCCAACCACACACTCCAAGGTTGGGGTGTGACAAACTTGGTATCAGAGCAGGTCTGTCCTAGGGAGTCTACAAGTCGTGTCTAGTAGATTCTTGTTTATGGATGTGTTGTTCACCACATTTATAAGCAGGGGGCTACAGGACATTTAGAGTGGTCACTTTCCTTATTATCTTAGATCATGCGCTAGAGTTGAGTCGTAAGAATTCGATTCCTAATAGTTTGTAATTTCAGTAATGCCTATGACTAAGAAGCAAACGGGTAGCAGAACGTTGGATATGGATGCAGGAGAAGGTATCAGCCAAGTTCTGCCCGCTAATATGGGATAGCACGAGCCTCAAAATGAGGCATTATCTCAGACCTCTCAGACACCACCACCTTCAAAGTAGTGTAGGGGAGTTGTAGTACCCCTAATTCCTCCATAGGATGTTCCTTATCAGTACCTTGATATAGGGAGTGTCGTATAGTTGTTTACTTGGTTGGTGGCCGCCCAGGCTCAGGGGCAGGGTGTTGCTTCTTCTGATAGGACAACTAGTGCGAGAGTCCGGGATTTTATTAACATAGACCCTCCAATATTTACTGGATTAGACCCGAATGAGAACTTGCAGAACTTTCTAGATCATATGCATAGGACATTGCGAGTGATGCATGCCACTGATACTGAAGCAGTGGAGTTGGCCTCTTATAGGTTACAGTATGTTGCTATTTTGCGATATAAGGCATGAGAGTGGTCCAGGGGACCGCGTGCACCACCAATAATATGGAAGGAGTTTTCTGAGGCCTTCTTGCAGCATTATCTGCTAGCAGAATTATGACAGGTCAGGCTTGATAGGTTTCTGAACCTCCAGCAGGGAGATATGAGCGTACGGGAGTATAGTCTTTAGTTTGATTTATTGGACAAGTGTGTTCCTACGATCGTAGTGAAGATAAGTGGTTGTGTACACCAGTTCGAGAATTGTTTGTGCCTGCATTTAATTAATGGGTGTACTACGGCCACTTTGAATCCGAATATGGATATTTCTCGCATTCAAGCATATGCTCAGATTTTGAAGGATCACAAGCGGCAGTAACAGGCTGACCGAGATCGTGATAGAGGTCAGCATAAGAGGCCAAAGTCTGCAGGTAATTCGGGTGAGTTTAGAGGTGGGTCTAGGATACAGTTTCCAGGCTCCAGGCTTAACTGGCGGCCAGTGCATCACCACAGTTCCAGGGTCCGCGTCGTGATTGATTTGGTTATTTCGGGTCAGGTCAGAGTTTGCGGGCGTCAGGTTCACATTATAAGGTGGATTTCTAGTCAGATGAGGCCATTTTTACCTCACTGTGATCGGTATGGTAAAGCCCACTTTGGGCAATATCGCCAGGGCTCATATTTATGTTATTCTTATAAGCAACTCAACCATATTATGCAGAATTATCTGTCGAGAGGCAGGGGTGGTATAACTCAGCCGACCGGATCTGTAGTTATTTCTTCATCATCGGTATGCCCTCTTGGACAAGGTTCTCAAACATCATCCAGTCAAGGTAGAGGTAGAGGTGGAACGTCTAGCTCGAGCGGTAACAAGAACCGCATTTATGCACTAGTGGGTCGACAAGATCTAGAGTCATCTCCTGATGTCGTCACATATATATTGTACATTTTTTCTCATGACATATATGCATTGATAGATCCATGCTACACTTTATCATATGTTACTCCATTTATTACTGATAAGTTTGGTAGATAGCATGAGTTATTGGGTGAGCTATTTACGATATCTACGCCGGTTGGCGAACCAACAATGGCTAGATGGGTCTATCAGGGTTGTGTAGTGATTGTCATGCCCTAACTTAGAAAACATGCATGCACCTACCCTTTTCCCTTCCGGTAGGCGAACCCGTCCCTTACAGATTCACCAAATAACTTAAATAAATAAATTAAACATTAGAAGTCTAAAAACATAGATATATGACAATGCGGAATACAACAGCTACCAAAGGGATCTGGTCTGAATAGTACAAGAGCTTCTAAGTATACAACTGGAATAAAAGTTATCACCACAATCTGAATACTTCTGTTTAGAATGAGAAATAAACAGAAAAGTCTAGATGAAATCCATGAGATCCTTGAATGCTAATCGGACCTCGCTCATGAACCTGTAACAACTCTACACTCGAAAAGAGTGTAGCAAGAGTAGTGTCAGTACAAACACTATGTACTGGTAGGTATCATAGGCCGACAACAATTAGCTAACATATATAAAGGAAGAAATTAAATAATAGACATACTCGCAATCAAGTACAAACACTGTCACAGTCCAAGAGTAACCAATCCAAGTATTGAGTATTCAGTCAGAATTCAAGAAATACGGGAATGAAGTAATCACTAAGCACATACACATAAGGCTTGCAGTAATGTGAATCATATTAGGTCTTAGTAGCCTACAGTCATAGCCTAGGCGTAACCTCTAGTCCTCAAATTCATCGTGTGTTTAAGTAAAAGATTAAGAAGCAAACAACATCTCAATGAATCAACAATCACGGAATCAAAGCTGAAATGCATAAAGCAAAACATTGAGTACAACAACCAGAATCAGATATATAAGTGGATATAATATGTATGTATATGCGATGCAAACAATGGCCAACTGTCTTATATCATACATGCTCTGGGCAGTATATCTTTGCGTCCCAATAGTCATGACCCATGAGGGACCCGCAAAGTCCATGTACTAGTCACTCCGTATCACGCAACCTAGAGATGACTCTTCCAGCCACCACACCACTAGCCATTCCGTATCACACAGTCGAGAATGGCTACACAATATATATGTCATAAGAATCAATATTGTTTCAGTCTCACTTATCAACATCACGTCAATCACAGATAATATTAATGTATTACATAATCATCATCGCGCCAATCACATGCAATATCAATATATCATGGAAATGAAGATGAATGCATGTATGAATGTCGAATCCAACACTAATAATGAGATAAATAAACATAACAACATCTGTAAATCAACTACCAATATGAACTCATTTCCAAATTTTGTACAATGCCATGTCCCTAACAATTTTCCTTCGGACCACATATATATAAAAGAGGCCATACGAAATATGCACGTAGCAAACACCATAATATGAAGTCTCAGATGCTTCACTTTCCCTTTTATCATTATTAATATCAAATCACAGTTCACAATAATGAATCATATAGCATGTTTGATGTGCATGTATCAATCTCAAGTGTAAATCATAATCAAATCACAATCATGTCACACATGGGCATATATCACAATATCAGTAGCAAGTCGAGTCATTTCTTATATCCATGATAATACCAAGATAAGTGAGAGACAACTATAACACAATCACGATATGGCAACTAAGTGCAAGTCCAATATCAACACTAGGCAGCAAGTCAATAAATCACAAATAAACAACAAGTCCACGAATCAGTCAACAGTACCAAACTAAGTAATCCATCTCAACTTCATACACAAAGGGTATATGCATTCTCTGATAGTAACTAACTCTACATATGCCTCGCTAATCAAAGTCTAACCAGAAAGTAAGTCGTAACCTACCTGGATGCTGAGCAGGAGCCATAAAATACTCCACATGAGCCTTCCCTTTTTGAAACGCCTCTATTCGATCGAGGTCTAATAAATATCAATGTTAAGTAAGTAAATGACTATAAAAAGTCAACTAATCGGAAGAAGAATCAGCTGGGAAAAGTTACCTAGAATATCTAAAATACCACTCTCAACTCACGATGGTAAAATCGGAAATTAAGGGTGAACATTCCCTACCCATAGTCTCATTAGTCACTATCCTTAATTTCATGGAGTTCTGATCAGAATTGGTCCTTCAATTTTACCAATTAATACAAAACTCCCAACTTGGGTATGAACCCTAATTTTCCAACATTCAAATTCATCAACAATAATGAAGGATTCAAGCTTAATACTTACTGATTAGTGAACCCTAAGCTTAGATTAGCAAAACCGATCAATTTCACTTTTATGCTCAATAATTAAATAAACCCTAATTAGGTAGAACCTATCTTCTCCAACAAATTTCTAGATTATTCCAACGATTAAATCAACTTAATAAAGGTAATACAATGCCTAAGGAGCTTACCCCAAGAAGAATCCACCTAAGGAAGCTTGAAATAGCCCTGAGAGATAGTTGGAGAACTATTTTCAAATTGAGGAAGTGAAGGGTTTTATTTTACACTTAAAAAAGATTCTGCCTTTATTTTTCCATCGTCCCTATCCGCTGGGGCATACTAAGGCTCGCTCCAGCGAATACACCAAAACTAGTAGAAAAATAGCCTTATACAATTTCAACTCGTAATCCGACAATCACCCGAGATCTCCCCGACACAAACAACATATGCACACACATGTAAAAACATGCTATGGACTTACTCGCGATCTCAGAATTTCAATCGGAGGTATATTTTTCTGGGTCAACTTCCAACGGCCTAAACTAACTTTCCAACCAATAGATGAAAAAACTTCTAAGGGCCTCGGGAACTGAACCAACTATCCCATCATGTCATAAATGATCCTCCAGACCTCATGAAATTGACAAAATTCCCAAAAATGTCAGTTTACACAAAATTCAACTATCGATCAACGGTCACACTTAAAGGGTTCTAATTTCTCAACTTACTCTAGGATCGTCCGTGTAGGACTTAACTGGGTATGTTGTTGTTGTTGTTACTCTAGGATCGTCCGATAATTTAGGGAATCGGGTCAACAGAGGTAAAATAGTTAAAATATATATAACGACCGAATGAGTCATTACATCAGATACAATTAAACAATAACTCATCCTCGAAAGAAAAAGTATGAAAGCTGATGGTACCCAAGAAATCCTTAATATAACAGCACAGAACCCTCCACGACACGAAGTACACTAAATCACTACTCGTTCACCTTATCAGTCAAAACTTTCTCTAACTTGGGTAAAAGGCCCAATTTCCATATTTACATACTCAAATTTCTCTCACCACCGATTCCCAAATATAAGAATTACTTTTGCTGAAATTATCTGATTCGATATAACCATACCTCTGAACGTGATCGATAAGTCCCACAAACAGTCCTCAAAACAACACAAACCTTTAGATATAGACACAATCATAGCCCACTCTAACCTTGTAAAATATTCTAATTCTGCTAACCTTTCTTTCACCCTTCTACAGCCGTCCTTCGCACTATGATTTCTTAGAAACACATAAGCACATGCTCGAAACCATGACTTACTCTTGCCAGAAAAGAATTCTTGCTTTATCGGAGAAACTCTAAGTAATTCCATCAAACTGATCTTATTGATAGTTGACTTCGCTAGTTCAAGTCTCCTTAAACCTTTAAATCACAATACAGGAAATATACTACTGAATACCCCCGTCGAGCCAAGTCCGTAGGACACCATCTGATCACTCTAAAGACCACTCGCAACCATAGTACCTTCTTAAATCACTACCAAGTACCGACGTAACCCATTACATCTGTCCGAGTAGCTGCTCTCGGTAAAATATCATCAGTCCACTCATAACCCTGATAAAACTCAATAAACTTGTCATATCTCAAATCTGAATTAAAACTCATCAAATCTGTAAAGGTGATTTACTAGGAACTCATAAGTCCTCTTGGAATTATAAACATAGTCCATCAAGCTCTAATCAAATAATTCTGACCCTGAATGAATGCACCCCTTAATACTACCCATAGTCACTCGAACTGACTCCAACTTTTCGAAACCAATCACCGTCCTACCACACATCTGTGGTGGCCAATTTTAGTTTCTTCCTCATGCGTAATCAATCATGTCAGTAACCCACGACTCCAAAAGTTGAGTCATATCCAAGTTGTCAACTTAGTATCGAATAACTATACATTATGATTGCAATCTTCATATTTCACAACTTCTACTCGATACACAAATTTGATATAACTCTGAACTTTTTGACGCAAACCTGTAGCCTCATATAGTACCCTTTTAACCATCGAATCTCCCATTGTAACACCTCAATGTGCCCATAACAATTCCGAAAGTATCAAATCTCACAACTATCGCTCTAAATCTCACGCAACTACTCCCAAGTCCTTAATATCCAAAAGTGCTCACCCAAGCTGTCCAGTCAATATTTCTTGCAACATAATGCACTACCATGAATACGGTCTTATCTCAAAAATATAATTCTAGCCTTCACATAATAGGAATTTCCACAATTCCCTTCTCTTAAACCACACTAATTCATCCACTGAAGAGTGTTACGAAACTTCTCAATAGTGCACCACACAAGCCACTTCCATAAGCCTTAACATATTGGTTACCTGAAATTTGCTTCTCACTAGTCGCTTATCATGAAACTCATCTGAACTTCATCATATCACTTAGTCTATTTTTGTGGACTCCCTTCTTTAAGTATACTCAACTACCACACCTTGTCTGAAATAAGCAAGGCAGCAACATCGCAACCCATAATGACCAAAGTAACCCGAAGAGGTATCCTATTTTTACCGATTCTCGATCAACTATACTTTTCCTTCTATTCAATTCCCCAATTCCTATCAAATCATAATCACCATCACCGTCTAACCATTTTTCGAACCCACTCAATTCTAAAACTAAATACTTTCTAAATCCAACGCATCACATACACATTCCTACTAAAGTCATCATATATGTCCACCAATGTGCCTTTACTCAAATTCTGAAATATTCTCTACAACTCAAATTGATTCAAACCTCTCATTGATTTACCACTTCGAACGTCCTAATTGTCAAACCAGAATACTCCCAACCATTCACGCGATTATCCCTTTTATCTGATCAATTTAGTCGAGTAGTACACCAGTAGTAGTAGGAACTAGCCGAAACTTACACAACATGTACAAGGCTATCAACACTAATCCAATGTTAGATGCAACACCCGATAGCTCCTTGTGTCCTAATACTTCACATTTGTCTAACGCTAGGGTCATTCTTATTAGTCAACCACCGACTCTCATTGGCCTTCGGCATAACCAAACTTACCAACTCAACACTAAACCCTTATGTCGATTATACCATTTATGATCGCAACATAATACTCAAATCAACTAGCTCTTGATTCTACGACCTCCTTATCATTCCTCTAAACACGACGACCCAACGAACATACCCCTTACTGAAGGACCACGACCACAACTACCTAATATCATAAGTCTCCACTCATCACAAGTAACATTGCTTTCTTATTTAGAACTAATAACCACTTTCCTGGAAAAAGCCACAAACCACTACCATATAGTCACGTCGAAGTCCGACTTAACTTTTCGCGACTGAATACAAAACCCACTCTCATACCAATTGCAACCTTATCCTGTCAATACGTTAGATACCAATTTTTTCCTTCCTATTAACATAAATTAATTTATCCAAGTCTTCATCCTACACCTCCATCCCATAATACAAAAGTACTCTTAACAAAATACCCTAAGAAATCTTACTTCGCTAGATGTTTCCCCATACAATCGTCCTTCATGTCATTATTCTTAACTTATCTTCTTTATTACACGCGGTCACTATACTTTTGCCACATTCGACGATTCTTACCGAACTTACACTCATCCCCGCATATCGACACCTAATACCCTACCACTAATAAATCGTAGACTTCCCATTGGTACACCCGCGCCATGTAAACCATCATAATACCTTGATGATGTCAAAATTTTTCCCAAACCGATCATATCCTCGAACAATTCACTCTTATTAAGCCACAAATGCACTTTTGCCACTTTCGAGCAACCCACACTGAAAACATGGAGATCATGCGACCTTTATACCATCTCTTCCATTTCTCTAGAAAACTCCCACAATTGAATCCTCAATCCAAATCTAGAACCAAACTTGGTCACACGTCAGAATCCGGATAACACATCTCATACCATACCACAACATGTCATAAACAACCCATTCGCATAAGAATTTAAGCATGAGTTCCCACTATCCGGAAGAGAGTAAGACAAGCAAATTCAAATACTAATTGAAATTGACTAGATACCAATTTGAATGAAGTATCACGAAAGAAAGAAGGAATTTGAAGTTTCTGAAATATCACATAGCCTCTCTAAGATAAGTACAGAGCTCTTCGTACCCATCTAGAAGACTCTATTAGGCATGCTCTTGTACTTATAGTAACCTAGGGCTCTAATACCAACTTATCACACTCTAATTTAGGAACATGCGAGCACCTACCCTTTTCATTCATGTTAAGCAAACCCGTCCCTTACAGATTCACAAAATAACTTAAATAAATAAATTGAACAATAGAAGTCTAAAAATATAGATATATGACAATGCAGAATACAATAACTACCCAAGGGATATGATCTGAATCGTACAAGAACTTCTAAGTATAAACTGAAATAAAAGTTACCACCACAATATGAATACAACTTCTGTTTAGAATGAGAAATAAACAGAAAAGTCTGGAAGAACTCTATGAGATGCTTGAAGGCTAATAAGACCTCACTCATGAACCTATAATAACTCTACACTCGAAAAGGGTGTATCAAGAGTAGTGTAAGTACAAACACTATATACATGTAGGTATCATAGGCCGACAACAGTTAGCTAACATATAAAAAGGAAGAAATTAAATAATAGACATGCTCGCAATCAAGTACAAACATTGTCACATACCACGAGTAAATAACCCAATTATATAGTATTCAGTCAGAATCCAAGAAATACGAGAATGGAGTAATTACTAAGCGCATCCACATAAGCTTGCAGTAATGTGGGTGAATCAACTATCAGGAAATCAAGGCTGAGACAAATCAGGCAAAACATTGAATACAACAACCAAAATCAGAGATATGAGTGGATGTAATATGTATGTATATGTGATGCAATGCAATGGCTAACTGTCTCATATCGTACATACATGCTCCAGGCAGAATATCTCTACGTCTCGGCAGTCATGACCCATAGGGAACCCTCAAAGTCTGTGTACCAGTCACTTCATATCACACAACCTAGATATGACTCTTCCACCCACCACACCACAAGTTATTATGTATCACACAACCTAGAATGGCTACACAGTCAATATTTCATATAAATCAATATTGTTTCCTTTTCACTTATCACCATCATGCCAATCACATATAATATCAATGTATCAAAGAATCACCATCACGTCAATCACATGCAATGTCAATGTATCGTGGAAATGAAGATAGATGAATATCAAATCCAACACTAATTAGGAGATGAAAAATATAACAACATCCGTACATCAACTACCAATATGAACTCATTTCCAAATCTGGTACAATGCTATGTTCGAAACAATTTTCCTTCAGACCACATATGTAACACCAAGTTTATATGCAAGAGAGTTCATACGAAATATGCACGTAGCAAACAACATAATAGGAAGGCTCAGATGTTTCACTTTCTCTTTTATCATTATTAATATCAAATCATAGTTCACAACAATAAATCATATATCATGTATATGAATAATGTGCATGTATCAATATCAAGTGTAAATTATAATCAAAATCACAATCATGCCACACATGGGCACATATCATAATATCAATATCAAGTCTAATCATTTCTTATATCCATGATAATACCAAGATAATTTAGAGAAAACTATAACACAATCACAATATGGCAACTAAGTGCAGGTCCAATATCAACAACGGACAGTAAGCTAATAAATCACAAAGAGGCAATAAGCCCACAAATCAGTCAACAATACCAAACCTAAGTAATACATTCCAACTTCATACCCGAAGGCGTACATACTTTCTCTGATAGTAACTAACTCTACATATGCCTCGCTTACCGAAGTCTAACCATAAGGTAAGTCGTAACCTACCCGGAAGACGAGTAGGAGCCACAAACTACTCCACCCGAGCCTTCCCTTTAGGAAGCACCTCAGAACGATGGAGGTCTAATAAATATCAATGCTACGTAAGTAAATGACTACAAAAAGTCAACTAATCAAAAGAAGAATCAACTACAAAAAATTACCCAAAATACCCTCTCAACTCACGATGGTAAAATCAGAAATTAAGGGTGAAAATAGCCTACCCATAGTCTCATTAGTCACTATCCTTAATTTTATGGAGTTCTAATCACAATTGGTCCTTCAATTTCATCATATAATACAAAACCCCCAATTTGGGTATGAACCCTAATTTTCCAACATTCAAATTCATCAACAATAATGAAAGATTCAAGTTTAATACTTACTAATTGGTGAAACCCAAGCTTAGATTAGCAAAACCTATCAATTAATCTCACATTTATGCTCAATAATCAAATAAATCCTACTTAGGTAGAACGCATCTTCTCCAACTAATTTCTAGGTTGTTCCCACCATTAAATCAACTTAATAAAGATAAATAAAGGTAATACAAGGGCTAAGGAGCTTACCCCAAGAAGAATCCACCTAAGGAAGCTTGAAATCGACCTAAGAGTGCTTTGGAGAACTATTTCCAAAATGAGGAAGTCAAGGGTTTTATTTTATACTTAAAAAGATTTTGCCTCTGTTTTCCCATCGTCTGTTGCAGCGGCCAGAGGCCCGCTGCGGACCTGCGCATGCGGTCAACCGCTCGCGCCCATGATCAAGCACAAAATCTCGACCCTTTGCTACAGTGGATCACCTCCGCTGCAGTGATCCCTATCCGCTGCGGCACACTGAGGCTTACCCCAGCGAATACACCAGAACCAGTTGAAAAATAGCCTTATACAATTTCAACCCAAAATTCAAAAATCACCCGAGACCTCCCGATACAAACCATATATGCACACACATATAAAAACATGCTACAAACTCACTCGCGGTCTTGGAATTTCTATCGGAGGTCTATTTCTCTAGGTCATCTCCCAGCGGCCTAAACTAACTTTCCAACCAATAGATGAAAACATTCCCGAGGGCCTCGAGAATCAAACCAAATATCCCACCATGTCAACAACAACCCTTCAGAACTCACAAAATTGATGGAATTTCAAAAATGATCTATTTGCATAAAAGTCAACTATCGGTCAACAGTCACATTTAAATGGTTCTAATTTCTCAACTTACTCTAGGATCATCCGATAACTTTGGAAATTGGGTCAATAGGGGTAAAATAATCAAAATACACATAATGACTGAACGGGTCATTACAGTGATGATTGATGACCGTCACACCTTAGCAGATCTAGTGGAGTTAAAAATTATTGATTTTGATGTTATTATGGGTATGGATAGGTTATCCTCGTGTTATGTCAATGTTGATTGTCGAACAAAAGTCATTAGATTTTCATTTTCTGGGCGAGTCAGTCCTAGAATGGAAGGGCAACTCTGCAACACCTAAGGCTATGTTTGTTTCCTACCTCAAGGCAATGCAAATAATTTTTAAAGGATATATCTACCATTTGGTTAGGGTTCGAGTGATTGAGACAAAAAAAACCAACCCTTCAGTCTGTACCTATGGTTAATGAGTTTTCCATGTATTCCCCAGTTAGCTCCCGGGTATTCCTCCCAAAAGGGATATTAATTTCGTTATTATGGTGCTTCCAGGTACTCAGTCGATATTGATTCTTCCTTATAGAATGGCTCCTGCTGAACTGAGAGAATTGAAGGAGCAGATGAAAAACTTGTTGGAGAAGGGATTTATCAGTCACAGTACTTCCCTGTGGGGCGCACCAGTATTGTTTGTTTGTAAGAAAGATGACTCGTCGAGAATATGTATTGACTACCGTCAACTGAATAAGGTCACTATTAAGAATATATAGCCACTTTCTAGGATTGATGATTTGTTTGACCAGTTGTAGGGCGCTAAGTACTTCTCGAAGATTGATCTTAGGTCTAGATATCATCAGTTGAGAGTTAAGGAGAAAGATATTTCGAATATGACTTTTAGAACTAGGTATGGCCATTATGAGTTCCTTGTAATATCATTCGAACTTATCAATGCACTAGTGATTTTCATGGACTTGATGAATCGGGTATTCAAACCGTTCTTGGATGTCTTTGTGATCTTCTTCATAAATGATATTTTGGTATATTCGCAATCCAAAGTGGAGCATGCAGATCATTTGTGAGTAGTGTTACAAATGCTCCATGATCCTAAGCTATATGCAAAGTTCTCCAAATGCGAGTTTTCGCTGAATTCGGTGGTCTTTCTTGCCCATATATTTTCAAATGAAGGCATCAAGGTTGATAGCCAGAAGATTGAAGCTGAGAAGAGCTGGATGAGACCTACAACTCCTATAGAGGTTCGTAATTTCTTGGGCTTAGCGGGCTACTATAGGAGATTTGTAGAGGACTTCTCTTCTATTTCTGCCCCGTTGACAAAGCTAACTCATAAGACGGCTAAGTTTCAGTGGTCAAAGGCGTGAGAACAAAATTTTTAGGAATTGAAGGATAAGCTTACGTTAGCACTTGTCTTGACACTACCAAAAGGCTTAGAGGGATATGTTATTTTTGTGATGCTTCGAGGATTGGTTTTAGGATGTGTTGTAATGTAGCACGGTAAGGTTATTGCCTATACTTTGAGATAATTAAGGAAACACAAGAAAAACTATCCAACTCATGATCTTGAGTTAGTAGCAGTGATGTTTTCCTTAAAGATATGGCATCATTATTTATATAGAGTTCATGTTGATATCTTTACTAATGACAAAAGCCTTCAGTATATCTTCCGACAGAAGGAGTTTAATCTGAGGCAGACAAGGTGGCTCGAGTTGCTAAAAGATTATGATGTTGACATCCTATACCATCCTGGCAAAGCTAACGTGGTGTGTATGCCTTAAATCGTAAGTCTATGTACAGTCTGAGACATGTTACAGTTCAGAAGATGCCGATAACTATAGATATATGCCAGTTGGCCAGTTTGAGAGCTTGATTTAGGTGATGGAGGTGTTGTTATCCAGAATACTACAGATTCATCATTGATAGCAGAGGTGAAAGAACGACAATTCAAAGATCCTGAATTAGTAAGAACGAAAGAAGAAATTCTACAGTAAAAGAAGTCAATATTAGAGCTTGGGAAAGATGGGGTCATTCGATATCATGGTCGGTTGTGTGTGCCAAATGTAGAAGGACTCAGAGAGCGTATTATGGCAGAGGTTCATCAGTCACGATTTTATGTTCATTCGAGATCGACGAAGATGCATCATGACTTTAAATGGATCTACTGGTGGAATGACATGATGAAAAATGTTGTAGAATACGTTGCTCAATTTTCAAATTGCCAACAAGTTAAATTTGAGCACCAGAAGTCTGGGGGACTAGTCTAGAATATAGAGCTTCCGGCATGGAAATGAGACATGATTAACATCGATTTTATGATAGTTTTTCCCATTCACAATGGAAGTATAACTCCATATGGGTAATTGACGACAGGTTGACGAAGTTGGATCATTTTCTTCTTGTTAAGACCACCTATACAGCCAAAGATTATGCCCAATTATATTAAATCAGTAATTGGAGAACTCAAATTCATAGAGGGTATAAAATCAGTAATTGAAAAAACGGCTTTAGCCTTAACGTGTAATAAATGTTGTTGTTGCGTGGGCTCTGATTTATTGGTAAGTTGTATGTGGCTTGGACCATATTAAATGTATGAGGCTTTTGTTGATTTAATAGTACATAAATAGCTGTATTTTGGACCTTGTAACAATTTGTAGCTATTTTTTCAATAATTACATCTCATATCTATCTTTCTCCAGCTGTGGATTGTATTTGCATGTATCTAACTGGACAAGTCGGTTGTATCCAATTTTCATGCAAGGTAAAATATGCACAAAACGTGGGTTGAAATTTATTTAAAAAGACAAGCAAAATAAAATCTTTCAGAAATCACGCCTAGTGATCTCAGTCCCATTATTTTACACACGTCTCCTCTCTCTTTCCATACTTACATATTTTGAATTCAAATAAAAACAAACAATTAAAAAAATACCTAGATGTATTTAATGGTATTTTTCTCAATTATTTTGAATATACTTCATGAATCATCATATATAACATATTAGGTGTGTTTTGAATTAGCTATATGCAAATGTATTTGATTGTATTTACTTTGTGATTCTATGTTCATTTATATGAAAGGTTACCGAATTCATTGAAGTATTTGCATATATACTGCAATGCACAAATTCAGATAAATACACATGTATCTGTGGAAAAAACAGAAATACAAACTTCAATAGATACTGCAATGCATAAATACACACAAATAACATTTATTTGTATGTAATACATCTGACAGAACAATACTTAAAAACATTGTGTTCTTTTCAAAATTTACATAGTGAATTCATAATATGGAGAATACGATCAATTCCGGTCGAATTTCTGGCGAACAAAATACACTATATTTAACCCTCAAAATCGTCGACGAATTATCGGATCTCGAAACACGTCTCATGAACTACTACTACTACTACTATTCCATTTTTTAGGACAAGGATTGTTCCTAGATTCTTCAACAAATCATGGCAAAATCGTCGTCATTTTCTTGACAAGGATTGTTCCTAGATTCTTCAGCAAATAATGATGGTGATGAGGGTGATGTTGCAGCCGTGACATTTGAACCCCCAACTGAACTCTCAGCCATTATCCTTAGAATGGGCCTAGAAGCATCACTAGCAATATCAAGAAGATACAGTCGGACATGATAATCCGTCTTTATGAATGCATGAGCTATTTTTTTCCTTGTACACACAACCCTAATCGTATAACTAATCATCACGTACACATAGTATGTCCGATCGATGTTTTTTTTTGTTTTACGCATCGCTGGCAAGAATTTCAGTTGACCACTTTCAGTGACGCTTTCAATCAACTGCTTATATGTACATGTCCTTTGAATTTCAATTGGTATTGTCAACCTTTATTCTCGAATGTCAAATCCAACAATCTGAAGTCTCTACCCATTCACCATAATATTCTCCGCCTACTATAATATCATCCTCCATAACAACTAGGGGTGGGCAAAAAATCCGGAGAACCGAAAAAATCAAACCGAATCAGGATTTAGTGATTCGGTTCGGTTTTTAAATTTTGGATACGAACCGAATCGAACCTAAAAAACTGAATTAAATATATAATTATTCTTGTTTTTTATTTTAGGCTACTACTATCTCTTGAATCATAGTCATTGAAGTCAATCTATGAAACTTTTATGGAAGTCGAATGCGGCATGAACTTGATTAACATATCACAGAAGCATTGACATAAAATGTAGGGAGATAAAGTAGTTGTAAATTGGTGAAACTTTAAATGATCATAACTTTGCGCTCGGATGTCCGTTTTACCAGATTTTTTTTTGATTTTGGGTATTTTTTCGAGACGGGGCCGGCCAAACGCAGCCAATTTTTATGAAAACGTCCGTTTTCCCAATCAACTTGTGTTTTCCCCCAAATCGGTTTCTAATTTTCCTTTTCTTTAGTAAACATCTCACGATACACAATAGATTTCAACGTCAAATTTCATGGGACTGTAGGTGTGAATGTCAATTTCAGTTTTGGAAATTCAATTTTTTAAAAAAAAATCCTCGACCCGGCCCTTTAGAAAAAACCGATATAATCCGATACGTTCGGCGATATAAACCGAACATATCATTTTTTTTACAAAAAAGTTGTATTCATTTTTTTTTTAAAAAAAAAACGATTTTTATTCAGTTCATATTTTTCGGATACAAAATCGAACCGAACCGATATACGCCCACCCCTAATAACAACTAAACTAGACTAATAAAAGAATAACTCGTCTAAAATAAATTCAACTAGCCTAATAAAATAATAGCTCATCTAAAATAACTTCAATCAAATAAATATTGTTCAGTAGAGCTGATTAAACAGGAAATAGCCAAAAAAATTTAATTATTGTAGAGATCTGCAGAACCACAAAATCAAATCCACACAAATGCATAGCAACAACGGATTTTACAACTTACCGGGTGCAAGAATATACAGACTATATCTATTGCGATTAATGCACAAGCAATTGAACTCATAAATTGGTGATCAATTTCAACGATTTGAATAAAAATTACCGGAACAAAAAATGGAGGTATTCGAGAGACAAATAGAGTGAGCTGAGGGCGATGAATCTGAGCAAGACGAAAGGGCAGACCTGAATTTGAGCAATTTTACAATCCAGAATGAGCTAGGGAAAGATAGTTAATAGCGGCAGTCACGAAGAAGAAAAAATGTTTGGGACAACTGATTTTTTGCTATTTTGGAGAAATTATTAATAATTGAATTCAGACAAAAGTGTATATTTTTAAAATTTGAGGGTTAGTTTGAAAGCTTGGAATATTTTTTAAAAAAAAATTCTTAAATCGTTGAATGAAAATATATATTTTAAAACTTTGGGGCTTATTTTGACACTCAACTAACTTGTCTCCACTTCATTAGCACTAATCTTAAAAAGGATCATGCCACTTGATGATTAAAATTTAAGATCCAAATTCCTAATTAAAAATTTAAAACTAACTTTGGGCCCTGTCACCACACTTCCCCAACTATTATGAACCTCTTGGTACAGACTCCGATCGCTATGTACCACATTGGAATTTAACGAAGTTTAAGGGGTTAAAAAGGAAAGTAATCGAAAGAACGCAGATGAATAATGAATTCAGGGTTTTGTGGTGAACACTAGAAAGTGATTTTCAGATATTTGCCACAATAAGTGTTGATTGAAATCTTGCTAAGATTACCTACCAAGTCCATCATTGTATTCTTCAATTACTAGCCCTAATTTCATTTCCAGAATACGACATTGCTCTGGAGAACCAGTAAAAGAAAATTATGCTTTATTATGTGAAAACGAAAATTTTGATCAGTATGTCCAGTTTGATTTTTTTCCATTTGAGTGTGAGAGTCACTTTAATATTGTGGGTAGCTGTAATGGGATTTTGTGCCTTTCAGACGACCTGTGGGGTTATAGGGACAGGGACAGGGACCTTTTCCATCCATCAGAAAGTCAGTACAACTACCTGAACCAATATTTACATTTAAGTCACACGGTCCATTTGATCATACTCTAGGGTTTGTATTCAATCATGTTGCTAATGACTATAATGGTGGTAATGATAGTACACACTGGTTGGACTACTGATAGGGTACCACCTCATGTTGAGCTTTATAAGTTTTGAGTACCGGTGTTTGTCAAGATGTTGTTGGAAATTAGCCTTTGGCGGGGAGATGCGTCCACCTATCTTTGATGAATTAAACACTAGTGTTCCGTATGTTGGAGACCTCGTCTCTTTACACATGCATGATCTACGAAGTGAGTAGATGACCGTAGGGCCAAGAATCGTCTAATTTCGTTAAGAAATGAAAGAGATATTGGTCCACGAAGTAAGGTGTTTGAGACATGAAAATGTGGTGTGGGACAAATCTACCACATCGGTGGGAATAAGAAGAATTGCTCTCTATATAAGTCTCTAATTGGTAAAGGGTTTGGGACCCCAAGGGGTATCCCGTGTGTTTAAAGGAGGGAAGACCTAGATGTGCTTGGGTTCAAGGCTAAGCCCACACGCGCGCCGCCGCCCGCCCGTCCCGTCCCGTCCGGTTCCGGGCACGGGTTCACGGGGCTGTGGGGCTGTCTAATATTATCTTTTTGGACCAGAGAACTCTGTCAGATGTACAATTTGATCCCTAAAGTTTCATATGTACAGTTTGGATCAGAATTTTTTCATATGTACAGTTTGGTCCCTGAAGTTTCAATATTTACAGTTTGGTCCCCAGAATTTTTGGAGACTTTTTCAGCCTACCGTTGGGACTATTTTTTGAGGCATTAATCAGCCATTACTTGGCTGATTAACTCCTCCATTAACAGCCCATTACTTGGGCAGTTGGGCAGCCTTTCAATGGTTATTAACGGCCATTACTTGGCTGTTTTAATGCCCTCATAATGGTCATTAACAGCCATGTTTAGGCAGTTAGACAACCCCTTCTCCTTGCTATATATTGAGCCTTCTTTTGGCTCAATTCAGTGGCAGAAAACAGGCAGCAAACAGGCCAGAAAATACACGAAAAAGACAGCACAAAACCGCTGAAAAACAGGCAGAAAACAGCACTGGAAACACAGCAAAATAGACAGAAACAGTGACCAAAATCGCTGGAAAAACAGTGAAGAAAAGTGGCTGAAAATCAGTCAAAAACAGTGACCAAACCCTCACGTATACACAAGATATACACTACAGAGACACACTATATACACAGAGACAAAAGAGAAGAATAAAGAGAAACTCTTCCTTCATATTCCATATCTTCAGATTATAGTGTTGTTTTATCTTGGGAGACTATTGCCCGCTAACGTAAAAGCATATATACGGGGCAATCTTGTCTTAAGGATAGAGGGCTATCCTCGACTCAACACACAACGTTGTAACCATCCAGATTTAGTTGTTTCTTGATTTCAGGTTATCAAGATTCAAGACACAACAAACTTGCGGCAGTTCTCAACATTGGCTTTGCAAGGTGATCAAGATTCAAGACACAACACACATGCGGCAGTTTTGAAGATTGACCATTTATTTATCCTTTCGAACATTTGTAATAGTTATTACTTCCCGTACTGCTTTATAAAGTACCATAGAAATCCTAACAAGTTAAGACAAGATTGTATTGTAATACTATTAGTGTTCGAAAGATGTCGGTCAAAAGTTGTGTGACCAAATCTGGATATGGCAATGGTTTTCTGATAGAAGAGAGTGGTGATGATGAACGTGTTCATGGTGTCACCGCTACCAAGACTGGTTGGAACAAGCGCTCACGAGAGCCTGAGGATGTCAACTGGGACAAGAGGAGAAGACTGAAGATGTACTTCTATCTTGCAGCAGAAGGCCTGTATCTGTCCCAGACAAAAGACCCAAATAATGGTAAGAAGGAACTGGACACTCAGTTTGATGAAGTGACTGAAGTGAGCCAGAATCCGAAATTGGGATAAGTAGTTTTTCTTACTTGTCAAGAATAAAGATTAAATGAGGTCTGATTAAAAATTGATTAAAGTAAGGAGGACTATGAAAACAATTTATATTCCTTACGCTTTAAAAATCAGAAGTTTAATCTCATCTTCTTTTCCGTTTAAAGATTGGATTGTAAAGCAACTTAAAAAGATCCGTTCTTTTAAGTGTAATTATTAAAAGTGAGTAAAGTATGTTCGCACATACGAGGGAGTAAGATCCACTGACTGTGCGAAAACTGTTACAACTCTTAAGTAAGAGCCAAGAATTATCTGGGCACCAATCATAACGGAAGAAGTCTAAAAGTTAAAGACGTTGAGCCTGTCATACTATTTGGCAGAAGATCCTTCATAGGATGATATTGGAAACTCAGTCATATAAAGCCTCCGGGCGACTGGAGTGGGCCAAAATTCCTTTGATATGATGATATTGGACACTCAGTCATATAAAGCCTCCGGGCGACTGGAGTGGGGCCAGAATTCATTTCATAGGAAAAGTAATGGACACCTATTAGGGTGGGCTAGAGTTTCCAGGTCTTAAATGATCTGAAGGCCTAAAGAAAGGCAGAAAAGAAATTGGACACTCGGTCTGCCAAAGCAACTGGAGTGGGCCAGAGTATCCAGATCACATATGATCCGGTTGCGCCCTAACTACGGGCAAGAAGTTGTTCATGTGAAGCAACGCCACCTCTAAAGTAGAAGGGGTTGGAGAGGTTGTCCTCAATAGGACTTCAGGGAATGAGATCACTCTAAGATGAGGTGATACATATCCCTAACTTGGTTTAAGGGACGTTGTTGGTCAAGCTGGTTTGAGACTAGTCCAACAGGTCCGTAATAACTAAGAATGGTACAGGATTTCTGTAGCCAAATGAATGATATATTTGTAATCCGTGCATCTATGCCATCATAGATTAAGACACGTTAAAAAGCAAGTCATTCAAAAGCTAGCGAAGTTGAGATTGTTGTCTTCTTTCGACATAAACCCTCAAAATGAATGTGAGGTAGACGAATAGGCAAAATCACCTTTCCAAATTCCGTCAAAGGGAATAGCGGAAGAAGCACCGCTCCTCTAGAACTTAGTCACACCTACTTGGGTGATTTAAAGTTTATACAAAATAGAGGGGGGGAGAAAAGTACGTTGTGATCTTCATTGATGATGGTACAACGTATGGAATCCTTTGTTTGTTAAAAAGCAAAGATGAAGTTGTTGAAGCGGATAAGCGCTACAAAGCAGAAGTTGAAAATCAACTAAGCCTACGGATTGAGAAATTCATAGTGATAGAGGGGGAGAATGTGAAGCATCGTTCATTAAACGACTGTTCATTTCTCACCTCAGTCCAACGGTGTTAGCCAAGCGCAAAGTCGTACGCCCAAATTATGTGGGGTGGCTTGGTAAAAGTTGGAATACTGAAACAGGTCAAGTTGTACCTAAGACTGTAGATTGCATATCCACTGGATCTGCAAATAACAGTAGTGGTGATCGCCTCTTGGCGTCAAAGAATGCTGAATTCTTTGAAGATAGCTTTCCTTGAAAAAAGGAAAAAGGAGTAATTGCTCAAGGTTAACAAGAACCCGCGAGGGCCTGACTATCCGGAACTAGACGTTCCGTATCTACAGGACTCGAAAGTTGCTGGCTATCCGAAACTTAATATTCCAGATCTGCAGAACTCAGGGATTCTAGATGTAGAACCGAGAAGGAGTAAAAAGGGGACAAAGACTTGTTCCATACCTTCTAGCTTGTATGGTTGAGAACGAACCATGGACAATTAACAAAGAATTGTCATCTCCAAAAACACTGCTTTGGAAAGAAACTAAAGAAAGAAATAGATTCTATCATATAGAACCATACTTGCGTAATGGTTGATCTTCCTCCGGGAAAAGAACCTTTGGGTTGTAAAATGTGCTCCCCTGTGAGTAGCTTCACATCCAGGGCCATTGTAGTCTTACATGACATGTATGTTGAAACAGCCTTTCCAACCGGAGAGTTGGAAGAAGAGGATCAGAATTGGTTTGCTGAACTGTTGGGCTTCTTCCTGAACTTTCATTTTGGTCCCTGAAATGTTTACATTTTGGTCCTGAAAGTTTCAGATAAAATAGGAACAATGAATCTGACCACAGAAACATTGACTCTGAAGTTAGAAAGACAACAGTTGGAGAATCAACAGTCTAAAAGTAAAATTCATATTGAAACAAAGTCTCGATATGAAAGATATGGGTATCACAGATGACATCTTAGGAATTGGATTTCTAAGACATCTAACGGACTGGTCGATAGTTGACAGTCTCGTTGAAGCCACCAATGGATATTAATCATAGAACTGATTGGAATCATGGTGCACCCATAGACAAGGAGCGATATGCTCAGGTCATGTGTAGTTCAATGTATTGTACACACTACAACCGACCTGGTATCGGCCTACAAAGCAGATCAGTTAAACTAAGGTTCACTGATAATTTTAATACATGATCGGTAGAAGGCGTTAAATCTGATATGACGATATCTGAGTTAATGCTTATCTACAGATTATAGTATTCTGGATGTTCAACGGTTCTGGGAGAACACATTGATGCAAACTGGACATCAGATCTGAAGAACACCAAAGCCACAAGTAAATGTGTATGGTGGGTCTTGGAAAATCCTCTAAGCAAACTTGCATCGGCCGATTCATGATGGAATCGGAGTTTATCGCTTTATACAAAGCATGAAAGAAGTTGAGTAACTTCACGGCTCCTTAGAGGACGTCCCTTATTGGGAGAAACCCGTGTCTTTTGATTATACACTTGTGGCTAGTCGGTCGGCCGGGAAGGACACGGATGACGGCGTCTGGACATATCTTTTAGGATCTGGCGGAGACATAAGAGCGTATGGCAGTTGATCATCACGGGTGTCACATCCTTGTTTACTAACTAAGGGACTACCCGGAGATCAAGTGTTACGCACTGTCTAGGGAATTGGCTTAAAACCCAAACAATACGAACGCTGCGGTGGAAACCCAACCATGCGATTGGAGATCCCAAGGCGTGGTTCAATGGGAAAACTAAGCGGCAAAAGGTTCATTGAGCGCCGGTGGAAGCAAGAAGCGCCGGATGATGATTGCATGCGAAACATGAATCCAAAGATGTTCCCGCGATAGACATTAAAGTCTTTGCTGCATGGTGGGTAAAGGTTAAGCTTCCAAACCTTTTAAAAGATCCTCAAACGGTTGAGGTTAAGGTTGTGGAACTTTTAATGATTCCTAACACTTGTGAAGTGGGGTATAGCAGGATACCTTGTAGGAGATCACCTATTTAAGTGCGAGGATGGCCGACTCAAATGAACGCACTTAAGAATCCAAGTGTGTCCATGGCCACAACGGACAGAAACGTAAGAAGGAAAATGAATAAGAAGAGTATTGTGTTGATATCGTTGTCTTTGCTTACACTAAACACTGACGGTTCAAGACATCACGTTCACCGCGCAGTAAGTAAGTCCGATGGTATTCAACTAGGGAAGGTTCAAAGCGTAAGCTACCTCTCCTGATGCAATATCTTTCATTTGAAAGATTCTTTGAAATGTAGGCACCTTGTGTGTGCGCCACAATCTCTCTTTCATAGAGGGGATTGTTGGAAATTAGCCTTTGGCGGGGAGATGCGTCCACCCATCTTTGATGAATTAAACACTAGTGTTCCGTATGTTGGAGACCTCGTCTCTTTACACATGCATGATTTACGAAGTGAGTAGATGACCGTAGGGCCAAGAATCATCTAATTTCGTTAAGAAATGAAAGAGATATTGGTCCACGAAGTAAGGTGTTTGAGACATGAAAATGCGGTGTGGGACAAATCTACCACATCGGTGGGAATAGGAAGAATTGCTCTCTATATAAGTCTCTAATTGGTAAAGGGTTTGGGACCCCAAGGGGTATCCCATGTGTTTAAAGGAGGGAAGACCTAGATGTGCTTGGGTTCAAGGCTAAGCCCACACGCTGCCGCCGCCTCACTTAGTCCGTCCGGTTCAGGGTTCTCGGGTTCACGGGTTCACGTCGAAATTTGTTGGTCATGAAATTTGTGGTCATCTAATATTATCTTTGGACCAGAGAACTCTGTCGGATGTACAATTTGATCCCTGAAGTTTCATATGTACAGTTTGGACGAGAATTCTTTCATATGTACGATTTGGTCCCTGAAGTTTCAATATTCTGCTTTGGTCCCGAATTTCGGAGACTTTTTCAGCCTGCCGTTGGGACTGTTTTTGAGGCATTAATCAGCCATTACTTGGCTGATTAACTCCTCCATTAACAACCCATTACTTGGGCGGTTAGGCGACACTTTCAATGGCTATTAACCATTACTTGGTTTTTAATGCCCTCCTAATGGCCATTAACAGCCATGTTTAGGCAGTTAGACACCCCCTTCTCCTTGCTATATATTGAGCCTTCTTTTGGCTCAATTCAGTGGCAGAAAACAGGCAACAAACAGGCCAGAAAATACACGAAAAAGACAAAGACAAAACCAAAAACAAAGCAGTGAAAACAAAGACTGAAACACAAAGAAAATAGTAAACAAATGACCAAAATCATTTGGAAAACAGTGAAGAAAAGTGGCTGAAAATCAGTCAAAAACAGTGACCAAACCCTCACGTATACACAAGATATACACTACAGAGACACACTATATACACAGAGACAAAAGAGAAGAGTAAAGAGAAACTCTTCCTTCCTATTCCATATCTTCAGCAAGTCGAGTCATATTTGTTTTCTTCGCCAGGCTCAACCTATTGGCTTTGTAGCGTTGAGATTATAGTGTTGTTTTATCTTGGGAGACTATTGCCCGCAAACGTAAAAGCATATATACGGGGCAATCTTGTCTTAAGGATAGAGGGCTATCCTCGACTCAACACACAACGTTGTAACCATCCAGATTTAGTTGTTTCTTGATTTCAGGTTATCAAGATTCAAGACACAACAAACTTGCAGCAGTTCTCAACATTGGCTTTGCAAGGTGATCAAGATTCAAGACACAACACACATGCGGCAGTTTTGAAGATTGACCATTTATTTATCCTTTCGAACATTTGTAATAGTTATTACTTCCCGTACTGCTTTATAAAGTACCATAGACATCCTAACAGATGTTACTCCTGTTGCCCCGCGACTAAACGGAAAACGATGATTGTTCTGTTTGATATGCAGGACGAGACGTTCTGGGAGATGATGGTACCTGGTGGTTTAGTTGACAAGTTTTGGTTCTCCCTTTTTGTGTCTGAGGAGTCACTTTGTTTGGCTGATCGTTTGTGTAATGATGACAAAACAATTGATATTTGGAGGATGAAAGAGTATGGTGACCCAGAATCATGGGTGAAACAGTTCAGCATTAATTTAAGCCACATTGTTGTGGATGGATTTTTCTCGATGTTTCATGGTGGTCGTCATTTCTTGGTGAAGCCAATAGCTTCAAGGAAAAATGGTGAATTATTTTGGAGATCGAACAACGGGCTGTTGGTTTCATATGATCCTGCGCCTGAAAAAAATGAAAATCTTGGCATTCATAATGCTAACCGTTTACCTTATCACTCTGCACTTTATGTTAATGCTTACAAAGTGAGAGCCTTATGTTACTTGGTAAGCGGACAAACTGTTTTGCTGGAGACACCTATGAAGAGTCATCCAATTTACGCAAGAGGGAGCCTAAAGGTGGGAGGAAAGTTCTTAAAGGCAACACTAAAAGAAGACTGCATATTCTATCTCCCTTGCGTATCAGTGTATTGATGTACATGTCAAAAATGAAAGCAAAGAAGGTGCGCATGATAAAATAGAAGAACAGGCAAGTTCAAAGATCTTCCTAGTCTACTTGTATCCCTTAGCTATGTTCTGGTTGATCTATATTCTGTGGCTGGTGCTGACGTTTTTGCTAAATGCACAACAATATAATAGCTGAATCAATCATTTGAGTTGACATATTGTATATGAGACAAACACGAATCTATATTTTTCAACTCCTTTAGTCCTATCAGTTTTTTGGATAAAGTTTTAGGTGCTAATCTTCTTAAACATATGCAGCTAGCTCTTGTTTTAAAATCTTATCAATTTCTTGCAACTTGACATTGTTTTGCAGGCTCAAGCTGACAGTGGGGGACCTCCTTTAATTTATTGGTGACAATTTTGTTATGGTCTTGGGTATTAAATCTCTTTGGATAGAGGGGCTGTATATCTGGTGTCTTGACTACTACTAAGTAGATGTTTTTGGGCTCATCATACTTCCAAACATTGATTTGTTTTTGCAACTGTCTGGTGATTACTATTACGTTATCTGTCAAAATTCTATGTTGTAGGAGGACAATTAGTAGTTATAATCCTAAAGATCACTTTTATGAACATAATTTTGCTTTCTTGATCATATTCCTTGTCAACATTTCTTCCTTCTACAATTTGCTGACTGTAAAAACAGGATTGGCTAATGCTTTGCTAATTCCCTTATCTTCCTATTTTCTTCTACGTCTTCCTACTTGGAGTTTACTATTTGTTTTAGCTGAAACCTTCAATTCTAGTTGACATTAACATCCATTTCCATTTTGGATTTTTTTGATATACTAGAAAGTGTTTACCTTATCAAAAAAAAAAAAGGAAGTGTTTGGAAATGTATATGTTATATGCCACGAAACATATATGTCTTGTCATTTCTCTCTTGTTTCTTTCTTGAAATATTCCAGTAACTTTTTACGTCTTGATAAGTAGAGCAATTGATTGATACGAAGCTGCACCAAGTGGGTGCAAACATGAACAAGCAAAAGCCCAATCACGTTATAGATACAGGGAACTTAGGGAATCTAACAAACTGTTCATCACATTTACCCTAGATATTTTCCGTAGAAAGCCAAAAAAAAAAAAAAAAGCACTTCAATTTCAGCTTGTGTGTTGGTTTCACCTTTCCTTCAAAGCACCTTTTATACCTTTCGAGCTAAATTACCCAAAAAAGGGCAAGACGGGATGGTAGACCACATGCTTCTGCTATGTTTATCCAGCTTCCTTCCGGGCCAACACCAAAGTAACTCCTTTACTGACATTGACATAACCCAAGCCGATCCAAATAGATTTTTAAACATGTCTCAGATTTGTTTGGTCAGCTAACAATGCAGGAGATATGATCTACATCTTCGCTTCATTCTCGGGGAAAAACTACATATATCTAATCTTGAACTTCCTCTAATTTTTCCACCCAACAGAGACAAGCATCTCTTATGTGATCTGTGCCCCTTCCAATCTGTTTAACACATGTGACATCCTTTCTACCTTCCATTCTTCTTAATTCTTCAAATTGCCAGTTCTCGACCTTTCTTAATTTATGAGAAGCAACTTTTTTTTTTCATCAGTACTTGTGGCAAGGTAAAATAAGTGAGGAAATTCTGCCTTAAATGCGAGTCTCCTTCGTCATGCCAAAACCTTTGTTTTCACCTCACCAACATAGAACTAAATATGGTTTACAAAGGTTTCCAACTGCTTCCCTATGCTGCTTGACACAAGTACGCTTTATTATGATATTACATGTTTTGGTGTCTAAGGATTTTAGCATACAATATTTGTTCCGTATCTTTTCTCATAGTTACGTTCCAGTTCCACCAATGTTGATTGAATCAACTGCTACTCGAATAATAGATACTTGTTATGTTACCCAATCTTTTATGCCAAGTCCATCATCTTCTAGTCTTTTCTTACCCTTCACTGGTAGGGCGAGTAAACTCGAGACATAAGTAGATAAGCTTACAATTACACATAAAAATGATTCTACCTCCAACAGATATGAACCGACTCTTCCAATTGCCAACCTTTTCTCATATTTCTATATTTCTCAATTTCTCCTTGCCATATGATGTTTTCTTTATGTTTAGCTCCAAGAGATAGTCCTATTATGAGACAACACTTCAACCCAATAGCTTAGCTAATGCCTCTACATTCTGGACATCATTAATAGGAAGAAGATGGATCTTAATTAGCTAGAATTATGCTAAACTTAGGTAATGCTTCAAATGCTACAATATGAGTGTATCATTTTCACCTCTACTGCCTCGCCGAAGATGAGTGTATCATAACATAAAGCATATGAGAAATATGTAGGTCCTGTCTAGGCATATTGTAAAGCATGATATCCAGTTTTAACCTTGCATAACCAATAGAAAGAGGAAAAGGGATAGATGATATAAAACCCTTTTTCATTTGGAAGAAAAATATTCAGACTCACCATTAATAAGATATATGTAATCTGACAGTGGTGACACATAATTTGATACAATCCACATTTCTCCCCCCAAATCTGTGTCCTTCTTCGGACTTAACAAGCAATTTCTAGTTGACGCGATCGGTATGACTTATGTAAATTTAGGTTATTTAACTGTCGAGGATATCCACTTCTCAGAATCTCAATCTCTGCTCTAGGTTTTTATAACTTGCAACTAAGATAGGATATACTGTTTGTCTACCTAAAGTGAAACTGTGAAAGCATTTTGAGTGGGTGAAATCAGTTACATTGATTACAAGTATCAACCTTTCTGTCAATATCTTGGAGAAGAACTTATATACTACCTCCTTCCCACCAGGCTAATTGGCTTGAAGTCATTCATCTTTACAAATTCATTTTTCTTACGTATCGCGGCCTTGGTGGAGGCATTAGAGGTTTTGTTTCAAAAAAATCATATTACTGCACCGGTTAAAGCTTGCGAGTCGGTTAGTGGTGAAAATGGATGATAGCATTTTTAATGATACTAGTATAAGTATCCGTGTGATGCAAAAAAAATAATGAAGAAAAGTAATCATGTTGTACATTATGCACGAACTATGGTAAAGAGCCAAAAATGCATTCATTTTTAACAATATTTTTCTACAAATAAATTAGTTGTAAAATAAATGTGCAACCAATTAATTACGAAATGTTCACTAATATCAACAACTGGAATAGTTTCACAGGGTGTCTAAACTATGCTTCATTTTATATCGGCGTTGTAATTTCTTCTTAGAACAAATGAAATTGACCGAGCTGTCCACCTCTACTAAAATCCTCTATTTTCCCACTGTTTTCACACTCAAAAATGTTCTGTGGCTATTTCCCACTGAATGTCGGTGGGAAAATCTAAATAGTAGTATTTTCACACGAAAAAAATTAGAAATTTTCCCAACGTTTCAATGGAAACCTGTTTCTCACCATGCGTTTTCTCAGTGAGCTTGTTCGATGGGAATAAGATGGGAAAATCATATTTTGTAGCACAAATTTCCCAATGAATATCGGTGGGAAAAACCTTTGTTTCTAGTCGTGCACAAATGATCATTAACAATGGAGCAAATCAGTCACCTCTTGACTATGGTGGATTTCCAAAGGGCATATGAATGAGTGCTTTTGCCATGGAAGCCCCGACTCACGTCTACTTGACGTTTGTGATAGAATACCGTGTATATTGGACTCAATATACATACTATACACGGTTCAAAATATTATCATATTTGTAGAATTCTTGTACATGTGTAATTATGATAGAAGTCTTATATTAGGAAAATATATTAGTCTTGTATTAGGAAAAAGGTAGATTTATTTTCCATAATTAGATATTGTATATCATGTATATATACCTTTTACATTAATGAAAATAAGGAGGGGATGATTCTCTTTTATGGTATCAGAAGTCTAGGGCAAATTTTTCTTCTCCAAAACTCACCATTCCGCCGCCCTATTCTCGGTTCCGAGCATCGGCCACTGGCCGTACACCTCCTCTTTCCCAAATTTCATTCCAAATTCCTAATTCTCCTCTTGTTCTTTCATAATGTCTTCCACAAAGAACATGTTTCATCCTGCCCTTACAGTCTCCAATATCAAGAAGAACATCCCTATCGTTCTTGAGATGGAAAACGTCCAATACGCGACGTGAGCAAAACTATTTAAAGTTCACGCGCGGTCTCATCGAGTCCTTCATCACATCATCCCCTCGGCAACAGGCAAGGAGAAGGTGTCTACCACCGATGATGACATAGAGTTGTGGGAAACTCTTGATGCTACGGTACTCCAGTGGATTTATTCCACTATCTCTACGGACCTCTTGCAGACTATTATTGAACCCGACGCCACGGCCATGAACACCTAGAATAACGATGGCGTTGGTCTCATCGAGTCCGTGTCATGACCTGCACCGGTCTCATCGAGTTCGTGTCGTGACCCTTGAGTAGGAATTCTCCCACATCAACATGAAGGATTTTCCGAATGTATCGGCCAATTGTAAAAGGCTCAAGGAGTTGTCTGATCAACTCAAAAACGTTGGTGCGCCCGTCACGAATGATCTTCTTGTTCTTCAGATGGTTACCGACCTATCCGAGGCTTATAATGGCGTTGGAACTCTTCTTTGTCAAAGTAATCCTCTTCCTCCGTTTTACCAACCCCAATTTATGCTAACTCTTGAAGAGGATGGGTTGGCTAAAAAGGCCGCAACTGGAGAAAATTATGTCATGATGGCTACCTCACCACAAGATTCCTACTCTCCATCATATTCAGGTAATTCCACTAAAAATTAGAATAACGATGGTGGAAAACGGGGTCAAAATTGGAATTCCGGCGGGAAAGGCAGCGACCACGATGGCGGCAAAGGCGAAAGCCGCGGTGGCGGCAGTGGCATCAGCAGTGGCCAGGGTGGCAGCCGACAGAGGCAACAACATTTTAGGCCTGGGCAGCCATAATGTCCAGTGGTCCTGGCAATGGCCCAATCGCCCACGACTCCATCGCCTACCCAAAGACCATATCGGGCCAGGCCCAGCAGAATGACACGCCGAACCTGGGCTTGGGCCAGGCAGAACAACAACCAGCAGCGGCAACCCAATTCAGTCATTGGGCCGAGACCTCTTCAGGCCTACACGGCACAGCAGCCAGCCCACCCGAGTCCCACGAATATTGAGGCAGTGATGCATACACTTGAATTAAATCCTTCGAATGCAAACTGTTACATGGATACTGGGGCCACTTCTCATATGACGTCCGCGCTAGGTAATCTCTCATCTTATTTCAATTTGAGCAAAAATCGTGGCATTATTATTGGTAATGGTTCAATTTCAATTCGTAGTTATGGTCACACAAATTTATCTTCCTGAACCCTCCTTTAGCCTTGAAAAATATCCTTCATGCTCCCCACTTAATTAAAAATTTGGTGTTAGTTCGAAAATTCACAACTGATAATTGTGTTTCTATTGACTTTGACCCTTTTGGATTTTCTGTGAAGGATTTCATGACGGGGATACCTCTAATGAGATGTAATAGTCGGGGAGAGCTATATCCAATCACCACCACCACCACCACCGATTCCATCACTCCAGGAATACCGTCAACATTTACCGCTCTAGCACCTTCCTTGTGGCATGCATTTTTGGGTCATTCGGGGGCGTTTGTTCTCTCTCTCTCTCTCTCTCTCTCTCTCATCTTTTAAAAATAATAATTTTATTGAATGTAATAGTACACATAGTACTAATATTTGTCTTTCTTGTCCGCTTGAGAAACATGTTAAATTACCGTTTGTAGCCTCAAATTTTAGTACTTTGTTGTTTTTTGATATTATTCATAGCGATTTGTGGACATCTCCCGTTTTAAGTTCTTTGGGCCACCGTTATTATGTGTTATTTTTGGATGATTATTCTAATTGTTTGTGGACCTTTCCTTTATCTAAAAAGTCTCAAGTTTTTTCCACATTCCTAACGTTTAGAGCATTCATCCGTACCCAATTTGAATGGAAAATTAAAAATATTCAATGTGATAATGGAAGGGAATTTGATAATGGGCCATGTCGGAAATTTTGTAACACTAATGACATTTCTTTTCGATTTTCTTGCCCTTATACGTCCTCACAAAATGGGAAGGACGAAAGAAAAATTCATACCATTAATAATATTGTTCGAACTTTACTAGCCCATGCTTCATTACCACCTTCTTTTTGGCATCATGCACTACAAATGGCTACTTACCTCCTTAACATACTCCCTAGCAAAGGATTAGCATATCAATCTCCCCTAAAAAGTCTTTATCATAAAGATCCTTCACATTATCATCTTAGGGTGTTTGTGTGTTTGTGCTATTCACTTTTTCCGTCCACTACAATTAACAAACTTCAAGCCCGTTCTACCGCTTGTGTGTTTTTGTGTTACTCGTCTAATCATCATGGTTATAAATATTTTGATTTATCCTCGAATAAAATCAAAATTAGTTGTCATGTTATTTTTTATGAAACCCAATTTCCGTTTGCTAAAATTGTATAATTTCGTGTCTAGTTCTTATAATTTTTTTGATGATGGGTTCTCACCCTACATCCTCTAACAGTGGGCCCAACATTACCGTGACACACCTCCGCCAGCAAGCCCACTGCCTGTTGGCCCAACTGCTCTCTGCCCGAGTCCCACTTCCCGGCCAACATGCCCATTAAATTTCACACCCGGTCCAGATTATCGACTGGCAGGCCCACTACCTGCTGGCCCAATGTCGTGTCCTCCCAATTCCGCATCTTGGCCAGCAGGCCCACTGTCTCATGTCGTCGGTCCAATACTTCCGCTAGTAGGCCCACTGCCTGCTGGCCAGTCCCGAGATAATCCGACACCTTCCAAGTCCAGTCCACTTCTATTCCGAGTCAAGGCCCGTTACTCATAGCCAACGGGTACTAGAGGGCCATATACATCTAGAATGGAGTGAAGATCTTAATTTTTTTATGCTTTTAAGGAAAGCACTGATGATGAGGACTGCCCAGATAATCAAGCTACATATAACTGGATTGACCACACTAGATGGCAGTCGGGTTATTCTTGCATTTATCTTAACATTTGTAAGTCAAAGGAATTAATAAGAATTTCCTTCTACGATAAATAAATCTTTTCCATCGTGAGCATAAAACGTATGTTATTATATTAAACATATCAAAAATTTCGTGCCATAATGAATGTGAGATGTCCTATTCTATAGGAACATTAAATAAGGGCCCTCTTTTATCAAAACCTTAATAGAAAAGTTAAGGATCCGGATACAAGAAGTACCGGGGTTTTAAGTTGTTCGGAGATAAATTAAGTTCGGAATTAACTTTGGAGGCCATAAGAAGCCCTAATTAAGTTGGAAAGAAAAACACATCTTTAAAGTTTAATTTAGGTTATTGGAATTTTTTTAAACTTCGAGTTCTAACCTATTCAGATAAAGTGTACCTCAAAGTTAGGTTCATGTTCATCAAGTAAAGTATTAAAATTTGAAACTAATGTTTGCTTATGAAAATAAATCAAGAGTAAAAATTTGGAGCAGAATTGCGAGAAGGAAAATTCATTCATTCATATTCTTCGGGACTGAAGCCAGTCCAGGTACAAAATATATTAACCGGGCCCAAAAGTGACCCGGTGACAAAATAAAAACTAAAATAAAAACCTGCACGAAGGTTACGGCTTGCCCGCTCCATGATCCGCCAGGGGAATTTCGGGTGTTGTTAACAAAAACAAGAATTATAAAAAGATTAGTTTGGGGGGGGGGGTGTTCATCAGCCTCTCCATCTACATTTGCATTCGAATCCTCTCTGTCTCCGCAAAAAGCCTCCATGGACAACTCAACATCAGTCAGGTCAATTTCTGCGTTCAGAATTTCTGAAGCAACATCGAAGACCCGGTTTGCTTGCTTCCTCAAGAGCATCCACTTGACTCTTTAAAATGGTCAAGTCTCGTCGGAGTTTCCACCTCTGACATTTGGCTTAGAGCTTAGTGATGGTATGCTCAGAAGCATATAGTTATCCATGCGCACCAACTAAGTTGGTTGTAAGTTGGGTTGTTCATCCCTGAAGGGTTGTATAGGTTGTGGTCAGGACTTGAAGAGAGTTCTCCCGGTTCTTTAGTGAGTCAACTGCATCTTGCAAATGTAGCCAGAGTGAAGTTTAGAGAGAGCTAGAATCCCTAAGATCAGAACGTAGGATGTCAACTTTGATTAAGGAAATAATTATCCTTTATTTGGAAAACCATGCAAATATGCCTGGCAGAAGAAAAACAAACTAAATACTTACGGGAAGGATTCCACTCTTCCGAAAAAAGATCCATAGAAGGCTGATGAATTTGGTCAGTCCTGATCAGAATGTAACGAGTTTTCCATCCATGATCGTGGTCATCATCTATGTTTATGAGGTTGTGGCTTCCTCGGGGGTATAAGGCGATAATTCCACCTCATAAAACCCAGGGTAATATAGGAGGAGGAAATGATCGCTAGTAAACGGAACATCGGCAACATTGGCTAACATTTGGATGCAAAAGACAAGTCTCAAACCTGCAGAGCAACTTGACATATGCAAACCCTATATCAGCGGAAAAGATCCTCAATAATCTTTAGGATGAGGAATTTGAAACCAATAGTGAATGGATAGGGGTATGCCATGGAAAATTCTTCAACATGGTGATGTACACGGTTGATAAGATCAACCGTTCTGAATACTATGTTAGAAGAAAAACTACAATCTTTTATAACAACATGAAAAATTTGGCTGTTATCTTTGACTCGAAATTCTCAACGTGTTCGTAGTTGGTTTGGACACGGAGGTCTCCAGAAAAATTAAAGCCTGAGGGAAGGATTTCGAAAGCAGTAGATTGTAAATCCACTCTTTGGGTTGTAGGAGAATCAGATTCTCTTCCGTGTCGACGGTTGGGAGGATTGTTGTTATCCTCGGATGAACGAGAATGAGAAGATTTTATATAAGACATTATTGAAGGAGTTGGTTAAAAGGAAAGAAAGCAAAGTGATTGAAAGAACTTGTAGATGGTATGGTTGCCTTTTGTGAAAAGATTTGGTCTCTTATTTATGATAAAATAATATAACGTTTGAGAGGTGAAAATATGTGTATCATCATTATCACGGTTCACGACGTTCAGACGATTGGACAATGCCGCTATTTCAGAAGCATTGAATGGACGTGACGCTTGAAATGACTTGCAAGTTGTTACTTTTCAAAGTTCCCGCCAAAATAAGAGGAACATGCAGGCCGGTGGTTCAAATCCACTTTTCGGTTGCACAAATAGTTGCGAACGAAAAGTGCAGAAACTATCTGTATAGGCAAAATTCGTATAAGACAGTTGTACGAATTATGGTGAAACACGTAAAGTATGATGTTGAGTCAGACCCACGTTAGTTTATCGCACTACCAGTTTGATATGTATGGTACATGGAGCGACACGAGCAGAGCCGGTACGGTATTAAAGAAGGTTAAGAGTCGTTTGCATCGTGACAGATGACTGTTACTAAATTCGGTCACACGACTTCCAACATCTTTTTAATAGCATTTTTTGAGAGATTGAATGTCCAGTTATTACAATATTCATTCCCCTGTATTTATGAGGGCATATTTCATGCGTTGTGTATCCCGGGTAGCTCATGTATAAATAGAACACATTATTCCATTGTAACCAATTAGATTCTGGCTTTACAAAATATTTACTGATATTCTTTTAATTTATGTACTTTCATACAAGTTATTGTCACTTTTGCTCAGAAGCTATCTCAAGGCTTAGGCTAATTAATGCTTGCTTTGTCTTATTATAATTTATCTTAAGTATAAATCTTATCTAACGTGTCATTTGAGATCCACGTGTTTTTGACGACGTATACAAATTCAACTATACCATTTTACGGATAAACAAATATTTAAATATTAATTTCCCATGATTTTCAGTTAAATCATACACATAAATATCATATATGACTGCCACGTTATTAATCCTCCATAACTCTTATATGAGTTACGGCCTTTTCCTCTCCCGTAATATGACTGATTTCCTTCCCCTCCGTTTTCTTAATCATTTCGTTTTTTCTAAAATTGTGATTCACTTTTGTTGGTTCTTTCTTTTCTTCCTTTCTTACTGTCTTTGTTTTGGGTAGATTTTACATTATTGGCATGCATTTGAGACCTTTCCCAATGTATTCTTTTGTATATATTTGAGGCCTTTTCCAACTACAAATGCTTAGAATAAATAATTGTTCCTCTTTTCTGTTTTTGTTTCCTATTTTAATTGATATAAGTTGGAAATGTTGTGCTTTGATATTTGTTGAAGGCTTTTTATGTTTGACTTACAAAAAATTGGAACATCAAAGATGCTTAGAGTGTTAGTTTTTGGTGTCTCTTTCTTTGTTTTTTGGTTTATAGTTTTTCATATTTGATTGATTTAAGGTTTGTTGTTATTTGTTGGTTGGTTTGTGTGTTGAATTTGATGGATTTGGGTTGGTTTGTGTGTTGAATTTGAGTTATTTTGTCTTTGAAGATATTATTGAAGTTATTTGTAGATGTTGTTATACTTTATACAAATACTCTGTAATAACGATGAGCCAACCGTTTTCGTGAAGGATCAGTTCTAATAGAGATGGAGTCGCTCTTCAAGTTTGAACTAATACAAGTCTATGAAGGCGGAGCTTCATTTCTTGGCATTGCAAAGGATGAATTGAAAAATGAAGAGCTTGATGGGTTAAGGTGATTTTTATTTTTATATCTTCATCTTTTTCCTTCCTCAAAATAAATAAAAAATAATGACAAATTTCCACATAATCCAAAACAATGAAAATTCTCCATATGAATTTGGTAAATATTCATGGTAGCAAATATTTTTTAGGCATTGAAAGTATGTAGTTTATATGAGGATTACTATAACCTTTATTGATCAAAAGATTATACAATACGATTAAAAAGTGCTAGGATAATTAACTCGATTCCATGTTTTACAAGTGTTCTAACCTACTATACCTTTGTAATTGTTTTATCCTATATTATCTATAAAAGAATTCATATTGATCAATTTTATTAAGTTGACGTTTGATTATTATGTGATAATTATATTTTGAGTTTAGGAAAAACTGAAAAGATAAGGTAACAAAAAAGAGATGAAAGTTAAAGTCTGTTTTATATTATCAGTGACCTAAACCAGTTTTACTTAATTACTCAAATTTTCACTTCATTTTACATAAATTATCTTGCTAAACTAACCATTTTTTAGAAGCTGAAGTTAAATATACTTCTCACAATAGTCAATACTGGCCTTTTTCTTTGCACTATAGACCCCTATTTGTATAGGGTTGTATATTTCATTATCTAATTATATAAATGATAAAACTTTTTTAGAATTCTATAAGGGTTATATTTTCCAATATCCAATTTTTCATGTTCATTTACATAAAAGTTTACATTTATATTTTTAGACAATTGTAGATGTAATTCAATTGACTTACAAATATAGATGTTGTTAGGGAATGCACTGGCTTACGGCTAAATATATATGAACCCTTTTGAGTCTTCATTTTTTTCTTTCTCTGGTTATCCTTTGTTACTTTGTCTGTGGAAGTGGAAGAGCTAGATATATCTTCATTCCTCTTTATAGGAATTAAGGTAAAGTTACTTTTTTATTTTTATTTTTCAATTGTTAGGGAGTTGTACTTTTACAATAAATCTTAGGAGATGTTTTAGGAAAAATATTGTCAAAGAACTATCTATATATAATATAAAGCTAAGTATATACAAAGTGATGTGACACCTCTCTATAACTAGCATTTTTATTTATTTATTCTCATTTTTTAACTTTTTATTTAATTTCTTTAATGAAAATTTAATATTTATGTGGTTACAACTTACAATAGACTTTAATGTTTACCAATAATTGTAAAGTTAATATCAATAAAGACAATGAAGAATTATGAAGATAATAAAGATTTGTAAATGGGGATAGTAAAGAGTCATTTCACACATATAGAACAAGGGAAGGGGACAAAAAACGGAGAGCAAGCAATTTTTTGCAGAGTAGGAATACCAATTCACCGAGGAATTACACAACTCTTTTTGGGGGATCTTTCTTTTCACATATGGAACAAGTATTTCACATTAACGTCTATGCTTTTTATATTCTTTAAAGTCTTATTATGTGCGTTGTTTCCCTAATTTTTCCTTTCATGTACTATTGCTGCTACTTCAGATTTGCAGTTTTCACTACAGTAAAGCATACGTTATTAAATCATTAGGGTAAAGAATTGATATTGCACATAACTTGTAAATAATAGATCTTGGACCTAACTCAATCTCAAAAGTTAGATGGTAGAGGTTGAGTTAGGCCAAAGATCCATCTTTACATGGTATCAGAGCCAGACACATTCCAATTCTTTGTTCACCGATGTTGGGCCCTCAAATTATATTGTCCATGCTCCAGTTAAAATGATCTGAGTGTGCGGGGAGTGTTAAAAGTTCCACATCGGATGTGGAATGGGAACATGAACTCTTTATATAGACATGGACAATATGGACTCTTTATATAGACATGGACAATCCTCACCCTACAAACTAGCTTTTTGAATTGAGTTAGACCAAAAATCAATTATTTACAATTAGTTTTATTTTTATTCTAATTTAATATTGGTAAGGGTTCGCAGGTAACTTTTGGTTGGATAAGAAGCTCACGAGAAGAAGATGCTAGCATTATACTCCTGTTCGAGGAAAGGAGAATTGTCCGATTTAAAATATGATGCTGGTCATTCTATTTTACATATTCTTTTTTTTTTGGGGTGTTTGAAGTTGTACTCCTCGCACCTCTTTCTTAATATTCTTTTTGCTATACTACGGTTCTCTTTTTTACTAGATTTTTTTTGTTCGATTTACGTCCCCATTACTAAATGATTTTCTTGCTAATAAATATATTTGTATTTCTTTTATCTTCTCAATATAAACACAATGTAACTAATAATAATTTAACTGTTTTTATTTGTGTAATTAGTAGTTTTAATTTATGTAATTTCAATTTTGCTCTAGGTTATTTATTTTCTAATACTCCTTAAATCTTTATTCATTAGATAAAAGTTAATATACACTTCATTGTTTTATATAATTAACTATATATTACATTATAGAAGCATTTGCTTTAGGAAAAATGAAAATTTATAAATTAACGTATGAATTAACAACACAACATACTCTATGAAATTCCACAAAGTGAGAAACATATGAATTAACCCGAATACATATTGTTTATAAACGTCTTCTATGGCAAAAAAGAGGGATGGTATTTAACTTCGTAAGCAGTCTATTAATTTTATATTATATTTGTAAATTCATGGATATATTTTATAACCGCGTGAAGCGCAGATAAATTTACTAGTTATCAATTAGATCGGGCATGGTTTCTAAATTCATATATATTGCATCTTTAACTATTTTTATTGTATGTGCTATTCTAAGACCATGAGTTTAAAATTGTATTTTTCTTGGTTAGAACAGGAGAAAAAAGAAGTATTACTCACCACTTTATGTAATAGGAAGTCTTACAACAAGTTAGTACTCCATTACATAGATTATTTAATAATGTTTTAATTTTTCTTCCTAATCGTTCGAAGCGCGGGCATATATAATGGTATATATATTAAAGCTATATATAGACAATGTGATGTGGTACAATTCATAGGTCAAAAAAGGCATTTATCTTTTTTCTTCTTTTTTGAATTTTTTACTTCACTCTTCTCATTATTTTTAAAAATTTACTCTTCTCATTCAATAATTACGAAGGAGTACATAAGTGGTAGTTACTATTGAAATTGCAGCCCACATTAATTGTAGCTCTTTAATACGTAGTAATTATTACTAAGAAAGAAAGAAAGAAAGCATCGTTTCAGATTCCTTCTACACTAAGGCATATGTACTAACGTATGCCATGTGCATTTTCTTTTAAGAGTATATCAACATTATGTACTTTGTCTTGAGTCTCTTTACTTGTGCTTATGGGCTTGTGAGGTTTAAAGTTTGATATTCTCTTTTTTTCCCCATTGTGCTTAGGGGTTTTTAATGTTTTAAAATTTGTATTTTCTTATTTTTTATAAGGTTTTGAATTTTAATTTTCTTTGAAAAGGTATCGTGAACTACCATGAGGACGGTGACATGTGGAGCAAGGGTGTCTCTGCAAGTTAAGTTGTCATTTCTGGGAAGCATGACCGTGTTCATGGATAAAAATAATTAGACTTCGCAAAACGTCCTTGCATTTTCAACCTAAAAAGATATGAATCGATGATTAGTATCATTTTTCTCTGCGTGGCTCCTAATTTTGTATGTAAATTCATATAAAATATTTTTATTATTTAATCATTATTACAATTGTTTGTTGATAATTTTAACATAAATCCGCCTTATGATTAACGAGAGTAGCTACAACTTTGTATCCCCATTTCATTAAATGCCCATGAACTTAAGCTTTGTCTTAATTTAAAGAACTGAGGGGATATTAAGTTTGTAATTCAAGAACTCTATTAGTGTTGTATAAACGAAATCGTTACCACTTAAAATATTGTGTGCTAGGTCCTTTTTATATTAAATGGATCTTCAATTGCAATATCTGAACTTCAATACTCATAAACAAATTATGAAAATTTGAGGAACTTATTTATTTCGTTATTGACTTTAAAGAAATATTATGTACAAGGAAAAAATAAAAGCAGAGATTATATGAGAAATTAAAATATTATATATATATATATATATATATATATATATATATATATATATATATATATATATATATAATAATCTACATTCTATTAGAAAAAGGAAACAAAGAAAAATGAATCTTAAATAAAGGGGGAACATCAAAGGGGGGGAAAGCACGAAGGGATATTAAATAAGGAGGGAACATCAAAGTGGGGATAGCACAGAAGAAATTACATATATTTGTTACTTTTATGATTCAAGATATTTAAAGAAATATGTTAGTTGATTTTATTGAAGAATGGTTTATAATATATATAAGATAATAAGAATATTTATTTTAATATAAATTAGGTAACTAATTAACCTAATTATAAAATGATTATAATTCTACTTAAAGTATGAGATATACAATTAATGAAAGAATATTAGAAAATATTCTATTACACCCCCGCAGTCGAAGCCGGAGGTTCTCGAGCAATGAGACTGACTCGAAAATCATAAAACAGTATACGCGGAAGTCCTTTGGTGAAGATGTCGGCAATCTGATATCTGGAAGGAACATGAAGGACACGAACTTGACCACGAGCCACGTTTTCGTGAACGAAATGAATGTCCATCTCAATGTATTTAGTGCGCTGATATTGGACGGGATTGCTGGAAAGATATATCGCACTAATATTATCGCAGTAGACTAGTGTTGCCTTTTGAATCGGGCAGTGAAACTCAAGTAGAAGGTTACAGATCCAATAAGACTCAGACACGACGTTGGCAACACCTCTGTACTATGCTTTTTCACTAGATCGGGATAGTGTAGGTTACCTATTGGAAGACCAATTTAATAGGTTATCTCCGAGAAAAACGCAATAACCAGACATGGAGCGTCGGGTGTCAGGACATCCACCCCAGTCAGCATAAGAATAAGCAGTGAGATTAGTGAGCGAATACCTGTATAAATGTAATCCGAAGTGAAGTGTACCTTGCACGTATCATAAAATATGTTTGAGGGCATACATGTATGCTTTCGTCGGACTGTGCATGTGCAAGCAAATTTGTTGTACGTCATATGATATGTCTGATGTCGTGAATGTGAGGTATTGCAGGGCCCTAGCCAAACTATAATAGTGAGTCGGGTATGAATATAAATGGCCGAAATAAGTGCTGAGCTTGGAATTGGTGTATATAGGGGTGTGGGATGGTTTGCAAGATGTCATGTCTGCACGGTCAAGGATCTCTTCGTCGTACTTCTTCTGACATAGAAATAGGTCGCCAAGTGACAGAGATGCCCAACAAATAACTTAGGGCCCCCAGATCTTTCATAGCAAACTCAGAGGAAAAGAGAGACATAATGGACCGAAGGACAGCATCAGATGATGTCATCAACATATAATAATAGGTAATCCATGTATGTACCCTTCTTGTAGATAAACAGGGAATGCTCAGATTTGTTGTGTGAAAATTCGATAGAGGAGACATAATCGGCGAACCGCTGGTACCATGCTCGAGGAGCATATTTCAGTCCATAGAGCAATTTTGCAATAGACACACATAATTCGGATGAATAGGATCCTTAAAACCCATAGGTTGATGCATATATACCGTTTTATGAAGATCCCCATGTAAGAAGGCATTCTTGATATCAAGATGATGAACGGGCCATGACTTGGATATGGAAATGTTGAGGACGGTCTGGATGGTTGCGGGCTTTACGACCGGGCTGAACGTTTCATCACAGTCCACTCCCACCAGTTGAGACCTGCCATCACTTACAAGACGAGTCTTGTACCTCTCAAAAGAACCATTAGATTTCTTTTTGTATCTAAAAATCCACATAGAATGAATAACATTAGCATCAGGTGAACGGGGTACCAGGTCCCACATCTTATTATCAATAAAAGCATTATATTCGTCAATCATTGCAGTTTTCCAATTAGGTTCAGATAAGGCATCCTTCGAGTTACGAGGGACATGAGAAGGAACAATTGAAACGAAAATGTTAAACGACCATTTAGGTTTATAAGTTCCATGCATGACATGTGTTTCCATGGCCAGAGAGTGTGTCTCGGGACGCGGGACGGGAGGGGGCTTTTTCCGCAGGACTCTCGAAAAAAGGAAGAAGGGCAGGGATGACGGTACTGGCTGGCCGAACATCGATTTGCCGAGAGGTGGCTGCAGAATCATTCTGAGGTGGGTTGTTCTGGGCCACCGTCGGCAGAACCTGGTGGGCAGCTAGTCCCGGACTGGCTAAGGTGATGGCCGGTGCCTGGGCCGGCGGACTATGTAAATAGTGAATTAGAAGAGGGTTTAGGCCATTATCTAAGAAGTCATAGGAATGTCGAGGTGGCGAGTGTAGAGAGGAAAAAGGGATTTAAGACTAATCAAATGGGACATGACGTGAAATAATAATTTTATGGCTCGACAAGTCATAGCACGAGTAACCACAATGATTGGCAGGGTAACCCAAAAAACACACACGGGGAAGACCAGGATTGGAGTTTGTGAGTGGTCGGATGGAGAGGGTAACAAAGACATCCAAAAATACGCAAGTGTTGGTAGGAGGGGTTCCTACGAAATAAAACTTGGGTGGGTGACCGTTGAGCTAGAGACTTATTTGAGATTATGTTTAGGAGATAAGTGGTCATGGAGAGTGCGTAGTGCCAGAATTGAGGCGTGAGCTAGTAGGACACGAATGAAGTTGTTTATGGTTTGAATTTTCCATTCGGCATTATCATTTTGGGAGGATGTGTGAGGGCAGGAAAAATGAAAGGTAAGACTGTTTTTGGAATAAAACTGTTTGAATTTGGTTATTATCGAATTCTCTGTCATTGTCACATTGAAAACTTTTAATGCTCTTTTCAAATTGTGTTTTTTACGAAAGCACTAAATGACGAAAAAATGGGGTAGACATGAGATTTATTTCCAATTGAAAAAGTCCATAGAAAGTTGGAATAATCGTCCAAAAACAACACATAATATCGATGGCCATCCGTACTCAAAATAGGGGATGTCCACAAATCACTATGTATGATATCGAAAGGTATTAAAGTACAATTGGTAGATGCAGAAAATGGTAATTTGACATGTTTTCCAAAAAATGTAAGATTCACATATAGGAGTCCTAGAAATACAGTTGCAATTAATAAAATTATTTTTCTTAAGGGAGTGTAAAACAAAGTCTCCCAGATGTCCTAATCTAGAATGCCATAAGGAAGACGAAAGAGCAGCAAAGGTTGATGGAACTGAGGCTGAATTGTTGACGACGTTTGAAATATGGTAGAGATATCCGGTGCTGGCACATCTCATTATTTGTCTCCCTGTCATAAAATCCTTTACAGTAATACCAAAAGGATCAAAGTCAAGGAAAATCCAATTGTCAGTTGTGAAACGTCGCACAGAGATCGGATTCTTAATGAGTTTAGGGGCATGAATGACATTTTTTAAGATTAATGGTGGATGTGGCGGGGATAGGGAGGAATGACCATAACCACGGATGGGAATGCTTTGTCCACTACCAACAATATTATTCCCATTTAAATTACTCAAATTGGAATAAGACGAGAGAGTACTTTGTGATGCTGTCATGTAAGATGTGGCGCTTGTGTCCATATACTAATTTTCGTATGGAGTGTTTAGTGACATTGTGCTTATAACTGCCTCAATGGCAATCGGTGCATAAGTTGATGGCAGGGGCCTGTGCTGTGTAGGCCTGTTGTGGACGTGGGCCAAGTATGCCCAGTTGGGTCTGTCGGTTCTGAGGTGAAGTCCACGAGGATATTGTATACGGACAAGGAGGGGAGGCCTATAATGATGGGGCCCACGTGGTCATGGCGGGTAGGCGACCACGAGAGGAGGTCGCCGCCACCGCCGATTGTCGCTAGTTGTTTTTGGTCGGCGGGGCGCCCTTCCTCGCCATTGTTGTTACCGTAATTTCTTAGTAGTGTCCTTTCTGACCGCCGCTTGGCGGTTGTTACGGGAGGAAGATGACTGTTGCGGGTCATCTGGCTGACGGTTATGGTTGCCGGACCGGGAGGCCCTGTCGTCGGTGGAGGGCCCGAAGGTAGTGGTGAGGGCGACATTGGCAATGCTGGCCTGAGTGGTGTTGCGCTTGATTTTTTGCGTTTCCTCAAGGATGAGCTTCGAACGGGCCTCATAAAACGGAGGTAACAACGTGTATTGTTGAACGATGGTGGCAATGCCGTCATAGGATTCGTTCAAACATGTAATAAGTTTCATGACCAATCGATGATTAATGACTGGTGCGCCGACGTTGGAGAGTTGGTCGGCAAACATCTTGAGTTCTTGATAATAAGCAGACACGTTTGGAAAAGCGTCCTGATGAACGTCCTTGAACTGATTTTCAAGGTATAACGCTCGTTGAGTTTTGTTGTCGTAGAAAATACTGTCCAAATGTTCGGCGGGCAGTGACATCGGTCTCAATGATAGTGTGCAACAGATCATTAGATATCGTACCGTACATCCACTGGTGGACGGCTGCGTCAAAACAAGACCGGAGTACATCATCAGAAGTCAAAGCCGATGGTACGTCTGTGGATTTCGGCGTGGGAGGGATGATGTGATCGATATTTTCATAAACGCAACGATGGATCTTAAAAAGCTCCGCCCACGAAAAGTATTGACCCTTTTTCATCTCAAAAGTCACAGGGATGAAGCTTTTAATGTTGTTTACGGAAAGTGCCAGATGGAATTTGGTTTTGTCAGTCATGGAAGAAGAAATTTAGGAGGAAGAGGGAGGGAGAATGATTGGAAAAACTAGGGTTCCGTCATGAGGAAAAGAGGGGGGGAGGGGGGGGGAGAGTTCGGTGGCTAGGATTCCGACGTGGGCTAGGTGCCGTCGTGGAAAAAAAAGTGGCGGCCGAGAAGGTGTATCGGCGGCTAGGATAGGGTTTGTAGTTTTAGGCTACTGATACCATAAAGAAATATGTTCCTTGATTTTATTGATGAATGATTTATAATATATTTGAGGTTACAAGAATATTTACTTTGATACAAACTAGGTAACTAATTAACAATTACAAAAGGATTATAATTCTGCCTAAAATAGGAGATATACAATTAATACAATTAATGAAAGAATATTGAGAAATATTCTATTAATTTTAAACAAAATCGTTACAACTTGAAATATTGTGTACTAGGTCCTTTTTATATAAAATGGATCTTCGATTGCCAGATCTGAATTTCAATCCTCATAATAAAATTATGAAAACTTGAGGAACTTAATTATTTCTTTATTAACTTAAAGGGAATATTTATGATTTATTCTCATTTTGACGTGTGTTGGATTCTTTGGCAATTGCATATTTCTCTATAAATATATGATTTCAATATTATCGAAAATCATTTATAACAAAACACAATGAGAAGTCCATATTTTCCAAAATAAAGAAAACAGGTACTCAAAATAGAGTGAAATAAAAGAAAAAGAAAAATATTTTATTTGATTTAGTAAATTAGGGTAGATGGATCCAGTTTTTTGCTTTATCCCCTTTAGGAGAAAATTGATAAAAGTACGAAAATTTAACTCTACAATGACATAAAAAGTTATTTACGTATAAATTGTATACCATTCTGCAAACTCATTTTTTCTTTACTTACTTTTTAAAGTAAAACAGTTTTTGGACCAAATTTTTTCCCCATCTTCACCTATACTTTACGAATACGAAACAAAGCTAGAGAAATGCATTCAACTAAGTGTTAATCTAATCCATTTGAATTTGAAGAAGAACAAAGTATTTTGAATATTTAATATTTTAAAATCACATAATATATAGGTTTTTATTACCGCGTGAAGCATGAGCCTATTCACTAGTAACTTAATACTCCTCAACGTTATTATCTTTCATGTAATTATAATATTATTATTTACTATTTATTATATTAGATTTTTTCTATTTTATTATATTTTAATTAATTTATACTAGAGGCAAAATCGTAATTCAAGTTTTGAGGTAGGAGCTTTCCACTTTTAGTATAATATGATATGATGTAGTTTTTTCCTTGTTAACATAAGGATCATTCATTGATTTCTTTAGAATAACATATCAAAGATTGGATCTAGGATACTTTTTTAATTCTCTGAACTACATGAATTACAATAAGTGAAAAGAGAAAGTTGTATTCTTAAACGCCATTTATAACATAAAAGAACAAGATGTAAAGAAAAAAATTGATATTCTAAATTGAACAATTTTATTAAAAGTTAGAGAATTATCTTCATATATTAGACTACCAAATTCAAGGAAATAGAATATCTAGAATTTATCAGGTATCGATCTTTATTCCTTGTCTAATTCATAAAGCACTAAAAATATTGTAATCCGATAATTTTTTTTTTTATGTCTGAGTTACCCAATAATATTCTTTCTTCATGGAGGATATCTTCTGACAGTAACTGTCATGATGCTTTTCAAATAATTTCTGGTCGTGACATTGAGTTTGATAACAAAAGTATGATAAATAATTATCTAAAAATATTATGACATTTATCGGGTACTTGCCTCCTTTATAACATCGGCATACTCTTTATCGTCATCCTACAAACCAAGTGTATAACATGCATCTCTAAAAGTAGGATGGTCATAATTATTGATTCTTCCTAAGTTTTTTTATAGGAAGTTGGACCTTTGGATACATTCACCAATAATCTATGATAATATATCTCCTCTCCCTGCGGTAATAAGCAAAATCCTCCAGAGTGATCCCCTTGCGAAAGTCAAGGGATCCCCTTGCGAAAGTCAGTAATAGAATAAGCTGCTGGATTGTTGTCCTTAAAAAGAATGGTTGGAACCGAGCACCTGATCAGACCTATGAGACTACTCGAATGAGGGCTTTCATGTTGGGAAGGGGGTGTCTGCGAGCCATAATAATAGGGGGAGAAAAGCGCAGATCTTTTCATCCTCCGCCAACAAGCAGAGCCGACATCGAGCTACTTTCTACCTTTTTCATTCAAACGGGAATGACTCCACTCTCAGTCCCAGTGGCAAATTGGCTCTTAATAGTTGGTCTCCGATGGTCGTCTCATATAAGAATTTCATCCTATGACTTTACCTTTCCCAAAAAAAATACAGGGATTTTCTCAACCAGTCCCAGTTAAAATGCAAAATTATTTCTCCGTTTCAGTTTTTATATTTTTTATTCCGCCAAAATTCAAGAGGGAATTCGACATAAGTCAAATCTCTTGCTTCCGGATAAATTTGTTTGTCTCAAGTCAACTTAAAAACATTAATTCTTTTACAGTTGATCTATTGACAATATTATCAATTGAATCATCATCAGGAAAAAAGATGTTTTGTTTACTTGGAAGATGGAATGATAGTCTATTCACTAACGGTTCTCTATGGTATATTGAAAATTTTAATACTCTCCTAAGTAGTTTCACATGGTGATATGTAGCGATAATCATAATACATGTTGCATTCATCAACATCCATCCTCATGAGTACTTTGAAAAAAAGTAGTAGTTGAACGATCATGTCTTTTATTGACATACTAAAATAAGTAATTAATGAATCGTTATTGATTGCACCATTTCACATTAATATGAGCATCATATTTCAATAATAAAAGGCGATTGTGTGGAATCACATATATATTATCCAAAGCAATATCATTTTCATTTCCATAATTGTTCTACCATTATTCCTTCTTCCATAAACAAGATCCCTTTCTTCCTCAACCGTTATTGCGTCTATTAGCAGATATTATAAAATATTCACTATATATTTTATAATATTTAGTGTTGTATAATTATGGTAGATATATGATCCTTATTGGATTAGGATTCCACATTGTACACACTATATATATTTTGTATTAATGAGAAAGACTCCACAAAGGAGATTAATACAATTCTACATGGTATCAGGAGCCAAAAATCCTTCCCTACCTAAAACCTAATTCCAGCCGCCCATACCTTCTCTTTTCCGACACCGAACCATTCATATACCAGCGGTATACCTTTGATATACGCTGATATACAGCTGCCCAACCCCTCCCCCCCCCAACTCTGCAAACAACCTTGATATACGCTGATATACAACCCTCATCTCTTCCCTATCTCTTCAACATGCCCTATACCCTCTGGTATACAACCTATACAAGTAGTTATACACCTCGTATAAGGCCCCACATAAACCTCGAATACGTCCAGAACCCACCCTATTTTTTTCCCTCACCTACCCTCCGGAAGCCCTCATGGCAGAGCCGAAACAACATTACCCAGCATTCAAGACAAACATTCTGCAGCCACGACCCATCAGTAGTTGGGGCTACAACCGCGGTCCAACTTCTGGCAGCCTACCAACCCAAGTTCTAGCAACCAATTTCGAGCCCAATTTCAGGCAGCCTACCGGTCCGCTCCAGGCCTCTCCCAATCCAATTTGGGCCCGACTTTTGTCACATTGACTCCTCAGAAGCTCGATAACGCGTGGTATATGGATACATGCTCCACATCTCACCTCACCAACAATTCTTTTAATCTTCCTCAACTACGAAGTTTAAATACTCCACAATCTATTATGGTTGGAAGCGGTCATCGCGTCCCAATTCAAGGGTTTGGCCACACACTAACCCCACCACCGCATCCCTGCTTTTCCCTAAATAACGTTCTATATGCCCCAAATATTATCAAGAACCTAATCTCCGTTAGAAAATTTGTCACGGATAATTCTGTATCAATTAATTTTGATCTGTTTGGGTTTTCTGTAACAGACCTACGTACCGAGAAACTCCTTACGAGATGCAATAGTGAGGGGACCTCTATCCTTTCCTATCCACGTCCACTGCCAGTGTCACCCCTCCCACATCTCAAACTGCCATGTCTCTTCTCACACCGCATTAGCAACAATCTCTCCGTCAACCTAGCACAATAGACTTGGACACCCAGGAGCTCATGTTTTAAATTTTCTTCGAAACAATAATTTAATTCGTTGTAATAATGGAAAACCTGCCCAACAGTGTTTTTCTTGCCCTTTAGGCAAACATATTCACCTTCCTTTTCAATCTTCTTCAAGTTTTATGTTTTCTCCCTTTGACATTGTTCATGCAGATTTATGGACATCTCTCATTACTAGCTCACTGGGTCATAAATTTTATCTCGTCGTATTAGATGACTATTCTCACTTTATCTGGGTCTATCCGCTTAAATTCAAGTTTGAAGTGTCTGCCAAGTTTCTTGCATTCCGTATCTATATCAAAATGCAATTTGAAAAATACATAAAATTGTTTTAATGTGATAACGGTCGTGAGTTTAATAATTCTGTGTTTCACAATTTTTGCTCCACTAATGGCATGATTTTCCGATTCTCCTGTCCCCACGCCTTTTCCCAAAATAGCAAGACCGAACGAATCATTCACACAATCAATAACATGGTTCGTACGATCCTATTCCATGCCTTCCTCCCCTTTGTCTTTTGGGTCTATGCTGTCAAAATGGCCGAATATATTCTAAATATTTTGCCCACCTAAGCTCTCCAGAATAGAACACCCACCGAAATTCTATTCCATTGGATCCCAAATTATGAGCACTTATGAATTTTTGGCTACATGTGCTTCCCGTATATTGCCTCCACGGCCCCACGTAAACATGCACCCCGCACCACTCCTTGTGTGTTCTTGGGTTTCCCGCCCAATCATAGGGGATATCTGTGCTATGACGTGTCTTTCCGCAAAATCATTGTGTCTCGTCATATCACGTTTAATGAAGCCATCTTCCCTTTTGGAAATATCCAAAAATTTCAAAACACGGATTATACGTTTCTAGATGAGTCCTCCGTTTCCCCTATCTATAGCACGTTACTTAGCCATGACACCACTGTTCCGTCACGGTCGAAACCCACTGCTCCGGCACTGCTAGTTTCGAACCACGGATTACATGTTTCTCGACAATTCCGAGCGCTTTCCCATCATCCACCATATACTCTGCCATGACTCCACTATTCTGTCACGCCCAGTTCTGTCTACTCCATCCCCATCGATTCCGCCCGCTGCCACCCCTATCCTATCTAATCAACCATCACTGGCCTAGCCACAGACCGATATTGGCCTGATAACCCGACACACCCACCAACATCGACACCTGACACCCTCCATCCCAACAACACTCCCGACACCACTCACCATCGCAATCCCGACCATCTGACCCCTTACCGTCATAACCAAATCCTGAACCCAGACCCTCTGACACCTTGCCGTCAAAGTAGGCAAGTTTTCTATTATTACAACGAATAAATTTATTGCTTCTAAAAAAATTAAAAAATAGGAGTCCCCGAGTGTCCAAGTTTATTGTGTCAGGTTGACGGAGAGATTGCGACGAGGGAGGTGTGAGAGCGAAATCTGGTAGCGAAGGTGGATGAGAATGGATAGAGATACCCCACACTATTGCATCTCGTAAGAGGTGTCCCCGTAAGTAAATCCTTCACAGAAAAATAAGGAGTCAAACTCAACAGACACGAAATTGTTATAAGTGAATTTCCTAACACATATTAAAATTTTAATGATGTTGCGAGCATAAAGGACTTTACTTAGGGAGAAAGCGGGTGAGGTGGTTGGGTATAGGTTGTACCATAACCGTGAATTAGAATGCGATTACCATTACCAATTATAATAAATTGAGGATACTTTAAACGAGACAGTTTGGAAAGATTACATGAGGAGCGGGTGAGGTGAGATGTGGCTCCCATATCCATGTACCAATTTTTCATCGGGCTGCTTCATGTTCAACGAGCTGAAGGCCTAGCCCAAATCAGTAGGGGCCAGACCATATACGGACTGTTGGACCTGGGCTGTTGCAACAGTGGCTTGCTAGGCCGGAATATGTGAGTGGTGTGGGCCTGGGGAAGTACCCAAAATCCCGAGCTTCCAGGAGTAAGGGTACTGGGCCGAGGTTTGTTGTAGTGAGAATGGAGTCGTGGCTTAGTTACTGGGATAGGGCCACTGCTCTAGGCCAGCCCATGACTGAAGACTGCTGGGCAATGAAATCTGCTGCTGGCCATTGCGACCTCCACATCTGTGACCTCTGCCGCCTTTGCCACCACCACGGCTGCACCCACGGTTGGTGATTGTCTTGCGATGGTGGTTGGGCGGTGGAGGCATCATTTTCCATCAGATTTTCAACTACTAACACTTTTTGAGTGTGTTCGTCCTGTTTAGCACATAGAGTTTCCTCCAATAATAATTGTGAACGTGCATTGTTGAAGTTGGGTAGTGGATCAGCTTGTTGTATCATGGTCGCTAGAGTATCGTATTCACCATTCGACAAACCTGCAACTAATTGGAGAACCATCTTCGTTTCAGAAACTGGTGTCACCACATTTGATAATTGGTCCGCAAGTATTTTCAAGTGTTTACAATACTCGGACATGTTGGCAAAATTTTCATGACATGTATTATTGAACTGCTCTTCTAAATACACGGCACGAGTGTGGTTATTGTCCTGAAATATCTCCTCCAAACGTTGCCATAATTCATGAGCCGAGGCATCAGTTTTCATAATCATATGAAGTAAGTCCTTAGAGATGGTGCCATAAATCCACTGTTTGACGAAGACCTCAAGGCGGCGCCATGTCGGATCATCAACCTCTACAGGGCGCAGGAAAATGTCATCAATATGATTCAGCACGTTATAGGCACATGCATGAATGCAAAAAAGTTCAACCCACGAAGAATATTGACCATCTTCTTGATCAAGAATGATAGGAACGAAGTTCTTGATGTTTGTGACGGCAAACGCCGGATGAAAAGAAGGGGTGGAGGAGGTAGTGAGTGTGGTGTGGGTGACGACGGGGGCGGAAGAGGATTTTTCGGTGAAGATAGGGGTAGTCGGTGGTGCCATTGGATGATGGATATGGAAGAAAGGAAAAAAATTACTAGCGTTGGTAGTGTACCGTCGGCCGAATGAGGTAAGGTGGGGGGGGGGGGGGGTTCACGAGAAAGAGAAGAAAAATTAGGTGTTTCAGGTTCGATTCTTGATACCATGTAAGATTGTATTAATCTCCTTCGGGCAATCTTTCTCATTAATACAAATATATATAGTGTGTACAATGTGGAATCCTAATAAAATAAGGATCCTATATTTACCATAATTATATACTACTATTAATTACAAATTATATGGTAAATATTCACTAATATGAACAACAATCATATTAATTATGGCATAAAAAAGTAACATTAGCACATAATCTAATCCTTTACCAAATTATATAGGCACGTACAGATTCATTAAGCTAAAACAGAGAAAAAGTTACTTTAGATTACTATAAGACGAACAACGATCAGTGAAGCTAATTTACAGCTTGTTTGGATGGTTGTTACCTATTGTATTGTATTGAGTTGTTAGTTTAAATATAATGTTTGTTTTGATTGTTACTTATATTTTATTGTGTCGTATCGTGAAATTAATCGTTAGATAACGACGAAAAATCCCATTTTATGTAACGAGCGATTTGACGTGATCGCGTCGCTATCTTATTTGTTTCTTCTTCTTGTTTTGTCTTTGCTTACTACTCCATGTTGGATATGTAAAGCAATACGGGAAGTAAATAAATATTACAAGTGTTCGAAAGGATAAACAAATAGCCAATATTCAGAACTGCCGCAAGGTTGTTGAGTCTTGAATCATGATAACCTGAAATCAAGAAACACTAAATCTGGATTGTTACAACTTACAACTGTGGCTGAGTCGAGAGATGGCTCTCTGTCTTTAAGACAAGATTGCTCGTATATATGCTTTTACGTTAACGGGCAATAGTCTCCCAAGATAAAACAACACCTAATCAACACTACAAAGCAAATAAGTTGCTTTTGACGAAGAAAACAAACACGAAACGACTTGCTGAAGAATGGAAAAGGAAGAAAGAGTTTTCTATTTTTGTCCACTGTTTGTGCTCACGTTTTGGACTGATATGTTTCTCTCTTTTGTTTATCTCTGTGTAGTATATAGTAGTCTCAACAATTGAGCCAAAAGGCTTCAATATATAGCATAAGATGATGGACTTCTCAACTGCCAAGTAATGGTAATCAGCCAAGTAATGGCTGATTTAATGTGCAACATAAATGAGCTTTTAGGGAGAAGATCAAGTGTAGATTAATGGAGTTTTAACGCTTCAAAAATTAACCCAAACGGCAAGCAGAAACTTTCTGCCTTCCGTCGTTCCCAATTTCATCTTTCCAGAAACTCCAAGGACCAAACTATAAATATTAAGTAATTTGGGGTCCAAAAAGATAATATCAGAAGAAGCCCAAGGCCCACGACCCGAGACCCGAGCCGGACCGGCGCGCGGCGGCGGCGCGCGTGTGGACTTAGCCTTGAACCCAAGCACATCTAGGTCCTCCCTCCTTCAAACACATGGGTTACCCCTTGGGGTCCCAAACCCTTAGCCAATTTGTGACTTATAAAGAGAACAATTCTTTCTTTTTCCACCGATGTGGTAGATTTGTCCCACGCCATATTTCCATGCCTCAAACACCTTACTTCGTGGACCAATATCTCTTTCATTTCTCAATGAAATTTGACGATCCTTGGCCCTACGATCATCTACTCACTTAGTAGATTATGCACGTGTGAAGAGACAAAGCCTCCAACATGCGGAACCCTAGTGTTTAAGTCATTAAATACGGGTGGATGCACCTCCCCACCAAAGGCAAATTTCCAACACTCTCTCAGTCCCAAAAAGATTGGTCTAGTTTGACTTAACACAGAGTTTAAGAAATAAAGGAAGACTTTTAAAATGTGTGGTCCAAAATAAATCTTAGATATTTGATAGTTGTATATGATATCATAAAGTTAAATTGTTTCTAATTATATAAAGATGTCAATTTTTTTGGACAAATTGTAGGTAAAATTGGTGTAAAGTGTATCCGAAAGGTTAAACAAAAGAAACATTGAGTCGAGAGACGTCTCTCTGTCAATTGCCTCATATAAATGCTTTTACGGTGATGGACAATAGTTTTCCAAGATAAAACAGCAGCTAATCAAATGTACAAAGCAAATACAGTTGATTCTAGCGAAGAAGATAAATAAGAACAGATTGCTTGTTTGAGTTTCTGATTCTCTGTTTCTGTCGAACAAAAAGAAGGTTGATTCTCTGTATATTATGAACAGAAGAGAGTTTGTGTTGTGTGTTCTCCGTTCTCTCTTCGTTATTTGAACATAAATATTCAATTTATAAGAGCAGAAAGGGAGACAATTGAACAATCATGTCTGTTGGTGTCTTCAACGTTCTGTTCTGTTGAACAGTCATGACTGTTGGTGTCTTTTAGAATCGTTGTAACGTTTCGAAAACTTCAGGTACCAAAATGTAAATAGTTAACATTTCAGGAACCAAAAAGAAAGTTCCGGAAGAAAGCACCCGCACCCGAACCCGGACAGGCGGCGGCGCGCGTGTGGGGCTTAGCCCCGAACCCAAGCTCACCTAGGTCTTCTCCCTTCTAAACACATGGGTTACCCATTGGGGTCCCAAACCCTTACTCAAACTTAGAGTTTATATGTTGCATAAACTCTCCATCTTCTACCAATGAGGGAGATTTGTCATTTTTGGCCAAAGACCCTCCATCTTTTTATGTCTCAAACAACTTACTTTGTGTACCAATATCTCTTTCAATTCTTAACGAAATTTGACGATACTTGTCACTAACATCATCTGCTCACTTAGTAGATTAGGCATGTGCGAAGAAACGATGTTTCCGACTTGCGGGATCCACGTGTTTAAGTCATTAAAGACGGAATAAACTCAATCCCACATTTAGTAAATTTCCAACACAAACTATTAAGAAAAGTAGGCCAATCTTTTTAGGACGGAGGGAGTATCTAATAATCTTATTTTATCTTTTATCATACCTTCTTTATAATAGCTCTACCACATTCCTTACTTTTCTTGTAGGTTTGTCATTCAAATTACTGATATGTGACATTACGTAATAAATACAATCTATCCAAACGTCATATTCATCAAGACAATACAAAGGAAAAGAATGGACCTTTAAAGATGAATACGAGCTTTAATCTTGCAAGCAACAATCCTAAACAAAACGTCGAGCCAGATTGGAAAGCCTCGTCAAATACCCCAACCTCGATTCTGCTTGTGGAGAGTGTTCCGTGCAATGGCGCTGGTTGAGGAAAGGACGAATGTGGAAAGAGTAACTTTTAGTGTCCTGTGTTCATGGTGATCGATCTAGGGGTTGTCTTTATGGTGTTTTATGAGCTAGTTTCAATGGAGTGTTTGACTCTTAACTTTGTGTAGTGTGGTGATGTTCAGGGATGTTTGATAGCTCTTTCCATGGTGGATAAAAACGAAGAACAGGGAACTAGCGGCCATGAAGGTATTTTTTCTACTTAGTTGCTGCCGCTTTTCTCTTCTTCTAGCTAATAGGTTTTTTATCTAACTGCATGCTACGTTCTTTTCTTTTTTTGGTATTCCGATTTGCGGCTGATATTTTTGGTGTAGGGTAAGTCCTTTTGATTTCTACTAGTCCTAGGGTAAGGCTTTTCACTTGTACCCTATATTAATGGGTATAATTATTTTTTTTAAAAAACATAAATATTAATTACTCCATCCCAATTTATTTGATATTATTTTCTTTTTAGTCAATCCAAAAAATAACATTTTTTTTATATTTAACAACAATTTGACTTTAAATTTTTTTCATATATCCACACAAATGTCTCTGACTCATTTTAGATAACATAACAAGTTTCAAACGTTTTCCTTTCCTTCTTATATTTCGTGCACAGTCAAACACCTTCACATGTATTGAAACAAACAGAGTATTAAAGGTTAATTTGGCTATGGATCATTTTCTCTTTTTTTGGAATTTTATTTCGGAATTAAAAGAACTCCAAATACATATTTTCATATTTTTCAGTACAAATCACTCACAAAAATTCAATAACCTTTTTGAAGTTGTATTCATTTCCAAATACAATTCTAATTTCTGAAAGCCATTTTAATCTTTGTAAATTAATGTTGGCACCTATTCACTTAAGAACCAGGTTCTTCGGAATTTATGGAAAAAGGAAAGTGCCGAATAATAAATCTAACACAAAGATTTTTACATGAAAAACTCCTATGACTAATCTCAAATAGGCAGACCCACACCGAGTTTCAACCATACGCAGCGATCCTCCGGAATTTCTCAGTTATAAAAAAATTGTGAACTGCTACTGAATTAAAAGACCATATAAAAACTATGTTTCTTTGTATTACAAGAAAGTCAAACATTGTATTGTATTACAGGAAAGTAAAATATTGTACCAGATCATTCTGTTAATGCTAGGGAAGTTAAAAAACCTTGTAATCATGCTAAAGTTTGCACCTTCTCTTTGATAACTCCATTGGGGGTATCAGTAATCACAGTCAAAGTAGGCTTCTCACTTGTTGGAACTTCACCAGGTATCTGAAGAGGCTCTAAGGAATCTACAATGTCTCTCATTAAAGGTCGCGCTTTCGGGTTGCGGTTTAGGCAATGACAAGCAAGCATTGCAGCCTTATGAACAGCTTTTATGGGATAATCTCCATCAAGTCTTGGATCTATAATATTGAGCAATTTTTTCTTTTCTCTAAGCAATGGTAGAGCCCAATCTGTAAGGTTCTGTTCTCGGGCTGGTTTGGATTTTTCAAGTGATCTTCTTCCCGTGAGAAGCTCGAGAAGAACAACACCAAAACTATAAACATCACTCCTAGGAGTCAAATGACCTGCAGATAAAGCAGAAGCATTCTATGATAAAAATGAAAACAATATTAGGTGGACTATTGGATATCATTCAAGGATGATAGTATTGTTGGAAATTTACTAATGTGGAATTAAGTTTATGTCATTATTTATGACTCGAACAATTGGGGCTCTGCACGTCGGAAACGTCGTTTTCACACACGTGCACACGTAGATCCAAGTATCGTAAATTTCATTAGTGAAAGAGATATTGATACGTAAGTGAGACGTTTGAGACATAGAATGATGGACGATTATTGGCCAAATGACAAGTATTCCACGTTGGTAAACGAAGGAAGAAGTGTGCGAAGTGTAAGATGAAACGAGACGGAAATCGCCGCGGAGCCGCGAAGGGCCGCGGCGCAACACCGTTGGAGCCGCAGTGCCGGAGCGCCGTGGCGTTTAATTCACAGAGCTGCGGTGCTTCGGAGGCAGAATGTTGCGACGGGAAGATGGAAAGTTCTGACTTTTAGGCTGATTTTGGAACATTGAATCTCCATTATTTGGCACATGAATTCAGCTATTATTTGGCTGAATGTAACCCCTCAATAAGTGTCATTACATGGCTATTGAAGGCCATTAGTTGACTAGTTGAGGGGTCATTTCCTTACACTATAAATTGAGGCATTTGGCTCAATTGTTCAACCCTCAGAGATTTTCTGAAATCTTCTTCCTCTCAAGCACTCTTTCTATATTGAAGTTTTTCACTAGAAACACTTGAGTTTCCTTTGCTCATTTATTAGTTGATGTTGTATCTTGGGAGACTATTGCCCACGAACGTAAAAGGATATATACGGGGCAATCTTGTCTTAAAGACAGAGTGTCATCACTCGACTCAGCAAATAACAAGGAGTTTGTAATCGTTCTTATTTCCAGTTTGTTGTAATCTTGAGTAGTTTATCCTTTCTAGCATTAGTAATATTTACTTACTTCCCGTTTCCTTCAATTGTTGTACCCACAAATTTAAGACAAGATTGTTGTAAGTGCTTAGAAAGATGACTGGAAGAGAACAACTCGCTTCTGATTGTGCTGTTGCTACTCAAGGCAACCCTTCTGCCTTCCCTTCCCCACTGCTGCTCAAGGCACACCCAACGCCTTTCCTGTTGCTCAAGGGAACGATACAGTTCCTCCACCCTCTGGATTTCACCATGAACGCCTAGAAAAGTTCATGGGCTCCAACTTCAAGAGATGGCAGTAGAAGATGTTGTCTTATTTGACTGTTATGGGAATGACTCGTTTCCTAATAGAAGATCCTCCACAAGCTGGATATGAAGTGGACCCTCAACCAAATGAAACGGCTGAAGGGGGCCAAGGTATCCATGTCGTTAATAGCATGAAGATGGTTCTTAATGCATGTAGTCATAGTGACTTCATGTGTAAGAATTATATTTTGAATTGTCTGTCAGATCCACTCTACACGGTGTATTGCACCGTAGGCATCGCCAAAGAGTTATGGGAAAAACTGCAGAAGAAGAACAACGCACAAGATGTTGGTACGAAGAAATTCATCGTTAGAAAATTCCTGAAATTTCAAATGGTGGATAGAAAAACTGTGATGTCCCAAGTCCAGGAATTCCAAATGATTCTACATCACCTGGATTTGGAAGGTATGAAACCAAATGAGCAGTTTTTGGTTGCATCACTAATTGCGAAGTTACCTCCCTCATGGAATTAGTTTATGAGTCACTTAAAACTCAAGACAAAGGAAATGACCTTTGAGGAATTTATTATCAAACTCCAGATTCAGGAAGATAATAAGAAGGTCTTGCCTAGGGGAAAACAACCCGCTGAGGCAAAGGCAAATTTGGCTAAGGCCAAAGGGAACCTAAGCAAGAAGCGCAAGTTCCAGAAAGACGGCAAGACCCAGGCGGCGGAGAAATTCAAGGGGAACTGTCACCACTGTGGGAAACCTGGTCACATGATCAAGGACTGTCGCAAGCTCAAGACTGAGCAACAAGAGAAGGCCAAGGCCAAAGGCAAGGCACAGACTAACGTCGTCAAATACACACTTCTTGACGACATGATTGAGGAGTTCTCGAGGGTGGTGCTTGAAGGAAACCTTATTGAGAATCCCATGCAATGGTGGATGGACACAGGGTGCTACCAGACATATCTGTTACAATAGAGATGCCTTCTCCACATATACACCATTTACAGATAATAAGTTGTTCATGGGTAACAACGCTTCCTCTGACGTGCTGGGGTAGGAAAAGTAGTCCTGAAAATGACTTTTGGAAATGAGCTCACTCTGAAGGAGGTGATGCATGTCCCTGAAATTAGAAGAAATTTAATTTTATGTCATTTATTGGTTAATGCTGGTTTTAGAATGGTATTTGAGTCCAATAAATTTGTAATCACCAAGAATGGAACTTTTGTGGGAAGAGGCTTCGTCTGTGAAGGCCTCTTCAAAGTTAACGTCATGTCTGTAATGCGTCCAAGCAATAAAATTGAAGTTTCTTCTTACTTGCATGAGTCTTCTAATTTATGGCATCATAGATTAAGACATGTTAACTACAAGTCCATTCAAAGGTTGGTGAAGTTGGAGTTGTTGTCGTCTATCGACATAAACCCTCAACATAAGTGTGAGGTGTGCGTAAAGGCAAAACTCACAAAGATTCATTTTCGATCCGTTGAAAGGAATACCGCTCCTCTAGAGCTTATTCACACAGATATATGTGATTTGAAGTTTGCACAAACTAGATGGGGGAACAAGTACTTTGTGACATTCATTGATGATACCATAAGGTATTGTCACTTTTACTTGTTGAAAAGTAAAGATGAAGCATTTGAAGCGTTCCGACGCTACAAAACAGAAGTTGAAAACCAACTAAGCATGTGAATTAAATTCATTCGTAGCGATAGAGGGGGAGAATATGTAGCGCCATTTTAGAAATATTGTGTTGAATCGGGCATTGTTCATCAAAGGATGGCTCCATACTCACCTCAGTCGAACGGTGTTGTTGAATGCAAGAACCACACGTTGAAGGAAATGATGAATGTCTTGCTCATCAATTCCGGTCTTTCCCAAAACATGTGGGGGAAAGTCGTCCTTACCGCTAATACGATTCTTAATAGAGTCCCACATAAAGGTAAGGACAAAACTTCATATGAATCATGAAAGGAAAAGAAACCCACCTATAAATATTTAAAGGTGTGAGGTTGTTTGGCAAAGGTCGAAGTGCCCAAGCCAAAAAAGGTCAAGATTGGGCCTAAGACTGTAGATTGCATTTTCATCGGATATGTAAATAACAGTAGTACTTATCGCTTCTTAGTGCATAAGTCAGATATCCACGGGGGTACAATCATAGAATCAATGAATGCTCAATTCTTTGAGGATACTTTTCCTAGAAAGGAAAAAGACATAACCTCTCGCAAACGAAGTTATGAACAAAGCTCTCAGAAACCAGGAGTCATTGACTGCCCGAATCTAGATGGTTCAGATCTAGTGGACTTCGAAGTGGCTGAATATTTGGAATCTAGTATTCAAGATTCTCAGAACTTGGAGACTCCAGAGATGGAACCGAGGCGAAGTAAAATGGCCAGGAAGGATAAATCCTTCGGTCCTGACTTTGTAGCTTATATGGTTGATGAAGAACCAAGGACAATTGCTGAAGAATTGTCAACTCCAGTGGCACCACTCTGGAAAGAAGCTATTGAGAGCAAAATAGACTCCATCTTGCTAAACCATACTTGGGAGTTGGTTGATATTCCTCCGGAAAATAAATTGTTGGGTTGTAAATGGATACTCAAACGGAAGTATAACGCAAATGGTCTATAGATAAGTACAAGGCCAAGTTGGTAGTCAAGGGCTATCGGCAGAAGGAAGGCCTTGACTATTTTGAAACGTAGTCCCAGTGTCTAGGATGACGTCCATACGAGTATTCATTGCGATCGCAGCGTTGCGTGACCTTGAGATACATCAAATGGATGTCAAGACAGCCTTCCTAAATGGTGATTTGGAAGAAGAAATTTATATAGAACAACCCGAGGGGTATGTGGTTCCAGGGCAAGAGAAGAAAGTCTATCGACTTGTCAAATCTCTGTACGGGCTGAAACAGACCCCGAAGCAATGGCACAAAAAATTTGATAGTACTCTACTATCGAAGGGTCTCCATTAATGAATATGACAAATGTGTCTACACGTAAGGTAACTCTGACTCATTCGTCATGGTATGCCTGTACGTAGATGACGTGTTGATCACAGGAAACAGTCCTAGCTTGATCCTAGAGATTAAGAACATGTTGAAACAATGTTTCGACATGAAGGATATGGGTATCACAGATGTCATCTTAGGGATAAAGATCTCTAAGACGTCTGACAGACTGGTCTTCTCTCAGTCTCACTACATCGAGGATGTCTTGAGAAAGTTCGAGATGTTTGACAGTTCGCCTATGAAGTTACCACTGGATAAAAATCAAAAGCTTGATAAAAATCGTGGTGCACCCGTATGCCAAGAGCAATATGCACAGGTGATTGGGAGTTGATGTACATAACAAACTACACCCGACCTGATATTGCTTATGCAGTCAATAAGTTGGCTAGGTTTACCCGTAATCTGAGTAATGATCATGTAAAGGCGTTGAATTAGGTACTACATTACCTGAAGTACACGCTAACTTACGTGTTACATTATTCGAGATATCCAGTTGTACTAGAGGGGTACAGTGATGCAAACTGGATATCTGATATAGAGAACTCCAAGTCCACCAGTGGGTATATATTTACAATTGGTGGTGGGGTTGTGTCTTGGAAATCCTCTAAGCAAACTTGCATCGCCCGATCCATGATGGAATCGAAGTTTATCGCTTTAGACAAAGCAGGAGAAGAAGCTGAGTGGCTTCACGACTTCTTAGAGGATGTCCCTTGTTGGGACAAACCCGTACCTTCTGTAATGATCCACTACGATAGTCAGTCGACTCTAGGAAGGGCATAAAATTCTATGTACAACGGCAAGTCTCGTCATATTCGACGGAGACATAAGACCGTTAGGCAGCTGATCACCACGGGTATAATATCCATTAATTACATAAAATCAAAGGATAACATAGCGGACCCACTGACAAAGGGCTTACCCAAAGATCAAATGTTCTGCCTGTCTAGGGGAATGTGTTTAAAACCCAAGCTATAAGGACCAATATGGTGGTAACCCAGCCTTACTGACGGGAGATCCCATGAATATGGTTCAATGGGAAAACTAAGCTGTAAAGGTTCAGTTGAGTGCTTCGGTGGAAGCATGAGCACTTCGGATAGTGATTTCGATAAATAAACATCAATCCAAAGTCGTTCCCGCGATAGACATTAAGTGTTATCTGCAGTGTGGGTAAATGTTAAGTTTCCAAAACCTTTAATGATCCTCAATGGTTGAGGTTAGGTTTGGGGAAACTTTTAATGGTTCCTAACACTTGTAAAGTGGGGTATAGCAGTATACCTTGTAGGAGACCACCTATTTAAGTGAAATGACAGGCCACCTCAAATGAACGCACTTAAGAATTCAAGAAGCGTCCACGACCACAACGGACAAAACGTTACGAAGAACAGAGCAAGGGAAGTTGTTGTGTTGATACTATTGACTTGGCTTACACTAAACATTGACGGTTCAAGACATCACGTTCACCGCGCAGTAAGTACGTCCGATGGTATTCAACTATGAAAGGTTCAAAGCTGAAGCTACCTCTCCAGATGCAACATCGGTCTGTTGAAAGATTGCTGAAAAAAGCACCATGTGAGTGCGCCAAAATCTCTTTCAAGAAGGGATTGTTAGAAATTTACTAATCTGGAATTAAGTTATCCCATCATTTATGACTCGAACAATTGAGGCCCCGCACGTCGAAAACGTCGTTTCCACACACGTGCACACGTAGTGTCAAGTATCGTAAATATTATTAGTGAAAGAGATATTGGTACGTAAGTGAGACGTTTGAGACATAGAATGATGGACGGTTATTAGCCAAATGACAAGTATTCCACGTTGGTAAACGAAGGAAAAAGTGTGCGAAGTGTAAGATGAAACGAGTCGGAAATCGTCGCGGAGCCGCGAAGGGCCGTGGCGCAACACCGTCGGAGCCACCGCGTCGGAGCGCTAAATGGTTGTTTGGGCTACTGGAACCGAGACGCTAATTCACAGAGCCGCGACGCTTCGGAGGCAGAATGTTGCGACGGGAAGATGGAAAGTTCTGATTTTTGGGTTGGTTTTGGAGCATTGAATCTCCATTATTTGGCACATGAATTCAGCGTAACCCCTCAATAAGTATCATTACATGGCTATTGAAGGTCATTAGTTGGCTAGTTGAAGGGTCATTTCCTTACACTATAAATTGAGGTCTTTGGCTCAATTGTTCAACACTCAGAGATTTTCTGAAATCTTCTTCCTCTCAAACACTCTTTCTATATTCAAGTTCTTCACTAGAAACACTTGAGTTTTCTTTGCTCATTTGTTAGTTGTTGTATCTTGGGAGACTATTTCCCACGAACGTAAAATGATATATACGGGGCAATCTTGTCTTAAAGACAGAGTGTCATCACTCGACTCAGCAAATCACAAGGAGTTTGTAATCGTTCTTATTTCCAGTTTGTTGTAATCTTGAGTAGTTTATCCTTTCTAGCATTTATAATATTTACTTACTTCCTGTTTCCCACAATTGTTGTACAGTGATACCCCCTCTTTAAATTCACCCAATTGTTGTTCTAATTCGGTTATTAATTTACGTGACCAGCGAGATATTTTTTTACTGATTTCTTTTATTCCAATCGATTTTCCCCCCCCACAAGTATGACTAGTATGATTGTGTCAGCAATTTTTCACCAAACAGACTAATTTTCAACTTCAACACTTCTATTCGAACACGTAACTGTTTATCTGTAAATACAGTCTCAACACTTCAAAAATGCTCTTTAGCACAGAGCATTTGGTGCTTAAAAGCTACTCAAATTCAGCTAAGCTAAACAGGCCCTATGTTGTTTTAGTTCGGATGACATTGTTGTGCATATTCTATTAAGAGAGATAATATGCATTTAAATAAAAAGAAGATATATTTACCTGTCATAATATATTCAGGGGCAGCATATCCATAGGTTCCCATTATGCGAGTAGAAACATGAGATTTGTCCCCAACTGGTCCATCTTTAGCTAGGCCAAAATCAGAGAGTTTTGCATTGTAGTCCTGTATATAATATGTTCACTCTAAGCTGAAGCCATTTGGGTGAAATCATGCATGAATGAAATATGGATACGTAAGACACTTACCACATCTAGCAGGATATTAGATGTCTTAAAATCTCGATAGATAACAGGTTTTTCAGCTTCATGCAGAAAAGCAAGTCCTTTAGCTGCGCCAAAGGCAATCTTCATTCTAATGGACCATGGAAGAGGAAGCAATACTCCTGCAACCAAGAAACCTTGCATAAGCATAGTGACATGTAACACGACTCAATAAAAACTTGCATAGCCATTTGTGAAATTAGAAGCTTAAACTTGATTAATACTACCATTTACTAAAGACTTTTGGTAAAGCTCGGAAAAAGTAGTTCCCATCATCCTTTCTAATGAGCGAAACATATCTCTGAGGAATCTGTTCCTCAGAAACAATTCAAATACTTTAGATGTTTGTTCCCTGCTTCTAATGTATACTCTACAAGCTAAAGGTAACAAATAGTAACTTAAGAAGATGCATTTCTGATTCAACACAAGAAAAGATTCTAGGCATGTTGACTGCCAACAAATTTGGAAGCTAGTTGTCCAGGTACTAACATTTTCTTAATCAAGCTCTGGGAAACAACTTATATTATCCGCAAAAGGCTGAGGCAGAATTAACTATGAAAGAGGAGTCATAAAGATGGAAATTCTTTCTTCTTCCTTGACAAAAATAGTGTTCAAGAAGAAACTTATATAAATGTCAATTCTACATAGTGAACCCTGTCCAACAAGGGGAGCAAGATGATAATTTAATACTCGAGCATTTGATAAAACTTCTGCCAAAATATACTAATCATTTTGGGGTAGAAGGTACTCAAGTATTCAGGTGAAATTCTTGAAACAAGCATATCGTATAAATTAATTTTCATTTATGCTTTCTGATATACAAATTGAAACCATAAACGAGAAAAAGGTTTGTAGCAGAGGAGAAAATTATTACTTTTGAAGGGAAGAGTAGGGGAAGGAGGAGAGGTCACGATTAGTCATTACACAAAATGTTAGTGATTGTATAGGGTCAGAAAGGGGCCACATATGCACTGATCCAGAATATCATGGAAAAACTTTTTTTTCCCTTCTTTTTTCCTTTTGCTTTCACTTTTTAGAAGGTGTTCAAGATAGTATTATTTTAACACATAAACGGAAAGTAGCTCCACTTCAAGATATTATCATAGTTTTACATATGCTTGTCCATGGTCCCCCTTATGGCAAGTTTGTCACTTCCCATGCTTGAGAACAATGAACACTTATCATAGCACAGCTTAATGGGGAATGATATCATGAAAGAAGGCAATTGGAGATAGAGGGTAGGGATGGATTTCAAATTAGAGTAAGGGCACACGAAGTTAAATAAAATAATAGATAGATGAAAGGCTTAGGAGGAATTGAATCAGGATGCACTTCAAATTTTTTTCCTAATGTCCAAACCAGTCAACCTTCGCATGTATCTAGAACAACTTTCTTCTAGAACTCTTCTATTACCACAAATAAATATCATTAAAAAGAACAAGTATGAAATTCTAGAAACGAATTGAACAAACTTACTCGAGAACACATTGTTTTCAACACATCCCCGAGCCATATACTCGTATATAAGAACCCGATGATCAGCTTCACAGCAGTAACCGATCAACTTCACTAAATTTGGGTGCGAAAGTTGGCCCAGAAATATCACTTCAGCCTAGCAGACATGAAAAAAACATATGAAAGTGAGAAATTTATTCAGACAATTCAAGTAAACTTAAAACCTTGTGGTAAATTGTTTCGTGAGGTTAATTACCAGCCATTCCCTATGGCCCTGATAACTGTTATCTCCATTGTGAACCTTAACAGCTACCGTAATTGGTTCGAATCCTTCCCTCAAGTCTTCAGTAATATATCCTTTATAAACATTTCCAAATCCTCCTCCACCCAGCATGTAATCTTGTCTAAAGTTGCCAGTAATTATCTTAAGTTCATCAAAGGAGAAGGCAATCAATGGATTATTAGCTGAAGTACGGCGCAGGTCTTCTACTTCTTCAGGATTTGAAGGCATCTTAGTGTGATCCATCCTTGCCTTTTGAGATGGACTCTCATCCTTAGGAGACTCTGAAAGGAGGTCAAATTGCAAAATGATATATTCACCATTGAAATTGGGGTACATATTGACATTTATTTTGAATTGTTCAGAGTCTCTAAGTATCAAATGTTCAAATGAAATCAGAAACATGGTAAAAAGCTCTAAATATTTTGCATCTAAACTATGACACATAAACAATTCATTCTATAGTTTTATTCTAGATTACATTGATTAAAAATATAAAGAACATGTATCTTCTTTTGATATCCAGATAAAGAATCAAACTGACTGCAGAAATAAAAGCTATCAATTAATTTAGACAAGAACTACTTGATTCAAGAGCATAAAACTTGGCAAAGCATGTACACTTTTTAATCACAAAAATGCAGTAGTTACTCTAATATCACATTCTTAACCAACAATTATCTTCCTATATTAAGAAAAAAACACTTAAATGCGAAATTGTTTTTTCTTTTCATAAGTCAAATTTGACAATTTTGATCCTCGATTGAAAAAAAAAAGCATGAATTGCAAGTACATATTATGTAACAGAAAGTTTTTCTTCCCCTCCCACGTCCATGTGGAATTTGACAACTTTTATCCTTGACTATGAAAAAGGCAGGAAATAATTGTAAGTACATATTATGTAACAGAAAGTTTTTTTTTTCCGTCCCAATCTCTGAACCGTCCATGACTGACAAGTATACGCAAATTATAACGAGTCCAATTTGAATGGAATTGATAAATCTGAAATGAAATTCGTATTCAGGACCGAAAGGTTTTCCTTTGAGGCAGAGCACTTGCAAAGCTTTTGAGTTTTGCAGTTGAGTGGTACTAGTATATTAGGGGCGTATTTGGGCCCGTGCGAGCTGTGCTACCGCACAGGTCCCTCGAAAAATGAAAAAATTTAAGAGCCCTTTTTTCATTTATTTATTAAGTAGTATTAGCCAGAATTTATTGTAAAGCTTCATAATTCGCAGGTCTTAATCAATCTAATTATTAAAATCATATATTTACTTATATTAAGAGCTCATTTTTACTAATTATAAAATGGCCCCAAAATATTTGAGATATAAGATTTGACAGTGAAAGGACATAGTAGGATTCTATTATTAAGATCCAAAAGGTAAAAGTAAAGCCTTAATCCTGGTATAGTAAAAGATTCAACAGTAGAAAGGAAGTAGTAAAATTCCTATAGTAAGAACCAAAAGGTGATACAAGTGTAAGCTTAAAAGCAGTAACCCTTTTCCTTCTTTTAAATTTTAATTATATGTTGCAGAGCTTGCTAAGTATAACCAAACTCATTGAAAAGCCAATATTCTACAGAATCCTGAAATAAGGAAAGAGGACAGAAGTAAAAGAAGGAAAAGGGGGAGAGGAAAAAAGAAAACACATGAACTCTTTATCTTTTAAACAGAACCGTTAATAGAAAACCAAAGGTATATTCTCAAAAATCATCTGGCAAGAAAAACTTTACCAAGACTAAAGTAATTACAAAAACCAATTAAAACTGAATGAATACCATGACAGACAAGCAGGAATAGTGAAGCCAACATTTTCACTAAGAGTATTAAAAATAAATAAATATAGGAAAATTAATTTTAATTTTATATATACAGTATAATTTTTTGACAAAGTTAGTACCCTAGCTCTGCTCATGGCAGGAGTTACTAAACACCATAGAATTTTGCCTCGGAGTTTGAGGAGAGAAAAAAAGACCAATCGACTGTGTCGGAGCAAAAATAGTATAAAATTAAGTGAGCTAATGATCAAGACGAAAGACTTACCAGATTTTGCATTAGAAGAGACTATGTATATTAAAGGTTGCCCCCTACAGCAGCAATTTCCCATTATAGATACACCCAAACCCCCCACTTTCTCAAAAACAGAACCGACCCATTACCATATACTAAACAACCAGGCTATAAACAAGAAAATTAACCAAAACCCAAGAAAAATGATAGGAAAATTAAAGAAGTGGAAAAAGTGAAGGAATGAGCTATAGAACTAATATAGTAACTTGGTTGGTTGCATATTGCATATTTTGTGTGTGAAAATGGATATTGGTTCTTGATGACAATGATGGAGAAAAAGTGGGAGTGGAAGTGGTGTTGTGTTGTCTGCAGCACAAATAGAGGAGAGTTGCATTCTTTGTGAAGGGAAAGTCCGAACGCAAAATTCTCCAACTGTACCATATGTCTTTGGCCAGGTGGGATGTAAATCGAGGGTGGGAGAAGATCAACGGGACATGAACCCAATAACAGCCCTTGTAATATTTCATCAAAGACTGTCACCACACGAATTCGAACCCGACTCGCATGTGCCGGGGGCGAGGAGAGTTGCATTCTTGTTGGGATCTTTTCGCGCTTTCCTTTTCAATGTTTCTGTTGGGTCTTTGGTCGTATTTCAATTACATATTGTACACATTAATTTATATCAAATCACATTAATTTGTCACCACCACAACAACTAATTTGTCACATAAGTAATTAATACAGTAGTTGATATATCAGTACATTTTACTTTAAAGATTTTTACTGAGCTCTTATTTTTGGATCTTAGTCGTCTATTTAGCTTATTTATATATAATTTAAAATATTTAGAGGAAAGATAATAATTCTTAATTTGTGATTTTTATTTTTAGATTCTTCGGAACTGATAGAGAGTGATATTCAAGTTTATCATCTTAGATTTAAACATGGGTAAATTAAAGTGAAAACTAAAATTTTCATTGTTGAGGGTTTTTAAAAGCTTGAAAACTCACAAACGAATTTTATGATTTATTGAAACTTTTGATAAATTGATGATTGGAATTTATTAAGATATCATTTTGAAGTTGTGGTTAAATTTGGAGCTATCCTATGAAGATTTTAACTATTTGGTGATGTTTTTTACTCATTTCAGATGGAGTTTCTTAGGTTGAAGTTTGTAGGAGATGGAACTTTGTTTTGGTATAACATTGTACAATTTTTCATAATAGTGTAAATGTGTGTATACTATTATACTTTTTTTTTCAAGCTTGATACATTATTTACAGTAAGTATATAATGATGTATAATTTTACCAATTGTATAAATACCATTGTGAAATAAAAGTTAGTTACACGAGTATAAATTTGAAACATACCTATATAGATGCAATACATTGTGTTGGACTGTATATTTTTTTAAAATTCCCTATTACTTTTGAGCCATATTAATTATTCGTCTTTTAACATTCTAGCCTACCGATTAAAGAAAGATATTTATATTGTACAACCGTCCATTAAAATAATAACTAATATATATATTAATGAGAATATACATAATATATATATTAACTAGCGGACATAATTATTTTTTATCGAGCGGCCAAATATATTAGAAATCCATTTTAATAGCCTTATCTTTCTCTTAAAGTCAATATCCAAAATATCATTTATCTCTTCCCTCAATGTTTCATTTAATCACTTAACTAATACTCAACTAAGGTGTGTGAACTTTTTCCACTTTTGGTTCCCACCAATCAATTGTGTGATACTCCACTTACTTTGTCATAGCGTGCGCCTGCACATTTGTCTTCTCTCTTCATCCCACTCTTTGTTCTCTATGTAGCATTTCTTATTTCCTTTTCCCAACCATTTGAACGTGTCACCAAACTTTGCTACCCTATCATTTTCATTCCTCTTCTTCTATTGCTTCCTTTCAAATTTAATGTCATTTTCAGTAGTTTTGTATCTCAATATATACTTGATTATGAGATTAATTATGTCATTTTTTGATGTATCCTTAATTAATTTTTATTGACGTCGTTTCTAAATGGTAAACAAAATAGATTCCGTCGTATTTGAGTTTCTAGAAGAAGTTATGATAGCTGAGATTCCTGCATTAAAAACTAAATTGCTAGTGTAACATAAAAAGTTTTAAGTATCTAACATACGGTATATAAACAAATTCCTACCCTCTACCCCCACCTCCCGCCCTACCACCACCCCCACTTGCCCTACCCATTCTCAAATTTCTATTTCATATCTTTTTTACTTTTATAAACAATTTATGAAAAATATAAAAAAAAATCTACATCCCCCTCCCTACCCACACCTTCCTCCCCTCCACCCCCACCCCCCCTTATCCTCAAATTTCTATTTCAAACTTTTTTATTCTTATAAAAAAATTATTAAAAATATTCATTTTTTTCTTACACCCCAACCCTCCTGCCCTCCCACACCACCCCTGAAGTTTTTATTTTATATACTTATTTTGTTTATATATAAATTTTTATTAAAAAATGAGAAATTTTTCGTACCCCATCACCCAAAACCCCTAACCCCCCCCACTACTTACCCTTAAAATTTTTATTTTATATATTTATTTTACTTTTATAAACTTCTTATAAAAATGAGAAAATTTTGCTTACCCCATCCCCACCCCCCACCCGAAGTTTTTACTTTATATATTTATTTTACTTATACAAGTTTTTTATAAAAAATGAGAAACTTTTTTTACCCCACTACCCAGCCCCCTTCTCACCCCCCCACTACCCCCTGCCCTCCCCACCCATTATTTTATATATTTATTTTGTTGTATAGAAAATGAAAAAATTCTTTAAAATATTATTCTTCTTTGAAAATAAAGATATGGAAAAATCAAATATCATAAAAAATAAAATAACATCATAGAAGATAAGTTTGAAATTTGTAAAACTAATGGGTCAAGTTTGGCAAGTTGGGTTATGACCCATCATTTAACCCATCTTGACCCGTCCATCTTAGCCTATGTAAGCTTTGGGCGGGTTGGACATTGGTCCATCTATTGATTCAGCTTATCTTGACCCGCCCAACTTCAGCCCAAACGGCCCATCTGCCACCCATATATACCCATAAAAACATCTAGTTCTGGTATGAGAAAATATTGCGTAAATCATATTTCTGAAATCCAAACAAGAATTCAGTTTTGAAAGTAAAAAACTTACAGTTTTGAATGTCAAAAACTTAATGAAAATAACATATATGACCTGGACGAGTACGCAACTTGAGACCATTGTATATTTGTATTGTATCTCTAGAGGGGCTCTTTGTGTGTTTGAACTAATTAATATCCACATCTTATGAGTAAAAGTGGAAAAGCATCAAATCGATTATTAACGCGTTGAAATAATTGAACTAGTTCTATAATAAAAAATCAAAATCAGGTAGACTTAAAGGTAATATCTTATGTTAATAGCAAAAGAATTATGTTATCCTAATTAGAATGAGATAATAATGATAATGTTTAGAAATTGAATTTTATCCTCGTTCACTTTTGCTTCAACTATTGGATGAACAATGTTATAGGTACTAATAAGTTATGTTATTTCGCATTTTGATTATTGTCAAACATATCTGAGGAACCAGATAAGAATCAGATGTGATCAGGTTGTTTAGATGTTGTACAGTTAACTCTACAACTATAGAGGTTGTTGCACTGTATCGACTGACAATAGTGCAACATCACAGCTACAGTCTGCTAGAGGAAGAAGTAAACGTTGAAATGTCTCTCTCACATCTCACATGCTCTCATATATAAGCAACATGTTACAAGTGTAACTCTAACACTTGAAAACGTAAATATTATATCCTTCTTAAGTGCCAGCCACCGTTGCTCTCGAGACTCTCTCGAGAACAAAGTTGCAACAAACTTAAGGACCAGATCCCAAGCACTGAAGATGTCTTAAGTCCCTAGGTTGTTGAGTCTTTGTCTTTTGGTCTTTATTTGTATTCCTACACTACTTTCAAGAAGTGTTACTGTAGGACAAATTTTTAAACTTTCTTAGTGGTTTACTTGGCTAGAGTTAGTCAATGGGTGTTTTTTTCAATAGAGGTATTGTAAAGGTCTTACAATAGAGTTGTTGTAAGGGGTGAGGGATTAATACTTTAATTCCTAGGTTGTAATCTGAAGTTACTCAGTTTTAGTGAAGATTTGAGAAATTCTACTGTGGTAGGTCATGGTTTTTAATCCCTTGAGTAAAGAGTTTTTTACGTAAATATCTTGTGTTATTTACTCTCTATTTTTACTTAATAGAACAGTTAGAGAATCTAGTTCTCTGCACTGTTTGGTGGACTCTTAGTTTATATCAATTGGTATAAGAGCATGTTCTTTCTAAAAGACTAACAACTAGAAATGATCTCTCTCATGACTGCTCCACCAAATCTAGAGGAATGACAGTCTACCACTAGACCACCAAGATTTAATGGAAAGTATTATGGATGGTGAAAATCAAGAATGCATGATTTTATTATGGCTGAGGATTATGAGTTGTGAGATATCATCTGTAATGGTCCCCATGTTCCAACAAACACAGATTTGGCTGGATTTCCATCAACTTTAAAAACAAAAAATGAGTATAATGAGGCTGGCAGAAAGCTTGTGGAGAAGAACTTCAAGACAAAGAAAAATCTTGTATGTGGTATTGGGCCAGATGAATACAACCGTATTTCAGCTTGTCAAATGGCAAAGGAGATCTGAGAAGCTTTACAAACTGCCCATGAGGAAACAAGTCAAGTAAAGCAGTCCAAGATAGGCATGTTTACTACCGAGTATGAACTTTTTAAGATGAAAGATGGTGCGTCCATTCAGTACATACATACCAAGTTCACCTCCATAATCAATGAACTTCATTCTCTCATTGAAGTCATCAAAACCAACAAGTTAGTTTGTAAGCTACTAAGTGTTTTGCCTACCTCTTGGGAAAGCAAAGTTAATGCCATTTTAGAAGCAAATGACTTGCAAACAATGAGCATTGATGAGCTTATTGGGAATCTCAAGACTTACGAGCTGAAAAAACAAAAAGATGATGAAACAAGAGAGCTAAAAAAAATAAGACTGTCACGACCCAAATCAGAGGGCCGCGACGGGCGCCCGGATCCCACCCGCAGGGTACCGCTAATCGTACATTTACCACCTAATCATCATTAATTACGGACTAAGCCGAAAGAAAACTACGAACAACCAGGTAACCAACTTATATATATATATATATACATATACCCAGGCCGACAAGGCCACACATGACAACTAACCACAGGACATCTGTCTACAAGCCTCTAGGAGTGACAACAAATTTCGTAAGGGGACTGGAGCAGGCTACCATAGCTGCTTCAGCTTCAGCCACTCGAATCAAAAGTTGGGACAAGGCCCTGCCATACCCATATATACAAGAAAAAGTACCGTACCAAAATTAGACCAACACTCCGAACAAGGGGAGTGCTCCAAAAATCCGCTGAACCCGAAATCAACTAATGTGAACCATCATCTTCCTTGATTGAACCTGCGGGCATGAAACGTAGCGTCCCCCGACAAAAGGGACGTCAGTACGACTGATGTACTGAGTATGTCAGGCATGAACAATAGTATAACAGGGATATTGCAACAACTAAAACAGGAACAACCAACCAATAGTAAATGCCTCTGAGGGCCATAATACATATGCCTAAAAATTATGCACAATGCAGTTTTCATATACATCAGCCTCATCGGACATCTTTCTTACCATAATAGCCTCTGTGGGCATCATACCATGTAATGATTAATGAATGTATGCATAATGCAAATGCGGTATACTAATGTCCACACAGGAATCCTCTCATAACCGTCTCTGTGGGCATCAGGTTATATCGCCACACAAGGGCATCACATCATATTGGCCTCTTCGGGCTCCTTCATGATAGTATGTACCCGCTGCAGGTGGTGTGCGTATATAACGCCTTTCCCTTTCCCCACATCCCCTACATATATAAAGTATTTACCATATAATAGTGTGCATAGCACAAGTGATCCGGGGTAATATATGAATATAATGCATAAGACCTTCGTGTACCCAATGTCATAATTTCCTAATATGCCACTAATCCATAACCTATTTGTGCACGTACCACAATTATTTTCGACTTCCGTCGTCACACTTGTTACGTCCAAAATTATTTTGGGGTCTAATTCTTTTATATACTAATCTCATTATTAGCACACATAAATAACATAAATTCCAAAGTTCGGATCTTCTTGCACACGCCTAGCGATTTAAACCGTAACCCGAAAATACAGGATGTTACAAAGATCCTGGTTTTCAAGGATGCTAAAAGTGACATAACAAGTGATGAATCTGATATGGCGTACCTCACTCAAAATTTTTAGAAGATGGTTCGAAGAAATGGTGGAGTTCCAAAGAAATGAAGCTCCAGCAAGAACAATAAAGGAAATGACTATTGTCACAAGTGTGGAAAGATCGGATATTTCATCAAAGAATGTTCTCTTCACAAGCATGATTACTATAAAAACAATATTGAAAAAGCCGCTAAGAGGAACCAGGTTCCTGATAAAAAGTTTAAAAGGAGAGATGAAGTTGATAATCTGGTAAAGCAAGCTTTGACAGCTTGGGGAGACTCTTCCAGTGAATCTGAAGATGGAGATGATCAATCTGATGCATCTATGATGGTTGTTGATAATGAACCTTCAGAATATGAGTCAATTTTTGCACTCACGACCAAATATGATGTTGATGATAATTATAATCAAGACGGGGTAAATTTTCTTGATGTTAAAAAAAACTTGAAAAGTTACTCTCAAAGAAAATTGATGTCATTAGCAAATGTGTTAATTGATACATATCATAGCCTTATTAATGAGAAGAGTGGTATAATTGAAGTAATTTGGGAATTAGAACAAGAGAGGGATGATATGGTAGTTTGCATTGTAGATTTGAAAGAACAAGTTGATGAAGTAACTAGAGAAAAATCTCTGTTAAAAAATCAAATGAAAAAAAGGATGAATACTCCTTCTAAAGGAAACGATATAGCTAGTGAGACTCAACTTAAACTTGAAAGTGAGCTTAAGAAAATTGAAAGGAGTCTCACTACTGAGCTAGAAAAGAATAGACAGTTGTAGGAGGATCTAGAAAGGGTAAAAGTTGATCTTGATAAGTCATTTCACTGGACCTAGTCCTCTGATGCAATTGCTTCTATGTATAATAGTAAAGGAGGAGGCTGAAAAGACATTGAGTTTCAAAAGGCCAAAGCCCCTTATAATCCTCATAACAAGTATGTCACTACGACTAAAAATGGGTTGTGTACTCATTGTGGTCAGACTGACTATTATAAAGATCATGTGTTGACACCTAATTTTTACCCTCCAATAGTTTTAGTTAATTATTCAAAATTCCTAAGCCACACACGGAGTGAAATATATATTTTACAAGACAAATTATTTCGGGAATATTTTGTCATTTCATTTGACAAAATATCATTCGGTATACTTATTGTATATCGTGTCCTAATTTCACCATATGTTGATCATTAATATGATTTTAGAATTTTAACAGATAATTATGAAATTCATTGTCTTAAAATTCTTAATTTTTAAGAAACTAATATTTTACTCCGTCAAAGTCGGGAAATCGACTAATTAAATAGAATAATTAAACTACTTCTTAATTTCAAGGTATGTTCCTAAATTAAAAGAATTTTGTACGTTTTAAATTTCTTAAATATTGATTAGTATCAAATTTGGGTTTAAATTGAAGCTTGTTACCTAATTAGATTACAATTGAAATAATTTTGGATCTTTTATTAATTTAAAACATGGCCACATTTGAAAAATATTATCATAACTTTAATTCTCTTTAAATACGAAAATGGGGCCCTTTTCCCTTTTAAATTAATCGGCCGAGTCCAAGCCCAAATACACAAGACTCGACCTAGCTCCACTTAGGCGTAAAGTCAGACCACCCGAACCCTTTTTACCATTTTCACGATTCCTTCTCTCTTCTCTTTCGTTGCCAAGAACGACAACTGCTGCTCGTACAGTTGCTTTTTGCAGCTTTCCAATTCCTACCTACCCACGATCAGATGACCACCCCAACACCAATGTAAGGGTCACCCCCTTTTTCTCCGTGTTCTGTGATTCTTAATGATATTTATCTCATTTAGATTTCAAATTGCATCTTTTGATTGGTTGAGAACCATATGTAGAGATTCCCCCCCCCCCCCAAAAATGAGTTCTCCCACATCGAACCTAATGGGTCTGCTAGGGTTTTGAACAATCCTATAAATTCACCCCTTGTTCTTCATTTTTAGGGGGCCATATTCGAAATCTCTGACACACATTTGAGAGGCATTTTTCGAGTTAAATCTAATTAGTTTTTGCTTAACTTTGGATTGAAGGCCTTTGGTGGAATCCTAATCTAGCTTAAATTGATCATCACAATTAAACCCCCTCTTTTTGTGTGTTTGCGAGTCTGAGGTACGGAGAAGGAAGAACAAACTTACCCTTCGACCTTAGGTTGCCTCCATACAAGGTAATTTCATCTCCTTGTCATTATTCTCTTTAATGTCAGTAGATTTAGTTTAATATGTGATTATTGTGGTGGATATGTGTTGATTTGTGGTGTTGTAGTGATCTAAACTAGCATGTATAGTTAAAACAGAACATAATATGTAAATTTCAGATTTGTTTAATCATGTATATGTTGTTCATGGAAATACCTAATGTTGTTAATTTAAAGCTTGTTTAATCATGTGTGAACTATTTAGATTCATTTAAGTTGATTAGCATGTTAGTTTGGGATTTGTTTTAGCCATGTACGGGCTAGTTAAGCTAATATGATGTCTAAAATGACAGTTTGAAACTCGTTTAATCATGTACACTGATTTGAGGTACCTAATATGTGGATTTGAAGCCTATTTTATCTATGTGTGGTCTGTCCTTGCTAAAATTATAGTTTGTTTAAAGCTTTTCTTTAACTAAGAATAGTTTGTTTAAGTCATAATAGCTGTATGAAGATTATGTGTTAGTGATTAGGGTGATGTTTTGGGTAATCTGTTAACATAGCTTGCCTATTATTCTGAATCCTTGTCTAAGATTAGTTTGTGTGTTCTACTATCCTGATGTCCCAAAATGACAGTGTGTTTGATTTATGTGAGCTGTTAGGTACTCTAGTTTACAACCCCTACCCTTAGCATGACCCAAATAGCTTTCTGAATGCCTTGTCATGAGTTGTTCTTGTCTACATGTTGACTATTTGGGGTTATTGTTTCTTCCTATCTTAGTCTAAGTGTCACACGCATCCTGTCTACTTGCTCCTAAGCTAACCTGCATGAATATTGACCATAGAAACTTTAGATAATGTAAGGATTGGGTCATAAGTGTCACAATATACACATGTTTAGTGGTGTGCTTACTTGCCTCCATGTTGTAATCACTCATATAGGATCTAAATCACTTAGCCTAATACCTATTTGAGATGGGGTCTAAAAATCTGAATCGCTATGATAAATATCTGGTTTTGTACATTATTTGAAGTAAAGGGTAACTTGAACTATGTTTGTTTTACTTAAGAGGCTAGTTGCAAAGGTTAAATGGGGTTTAGTTAAGCATGTAGGTTTTAACTCTTAAAAATGCTCAATCTCATATCTGTTGAATTACTTTGCTAGTCCACTAGAAGGCTGTTAGTTTAGCTCAATTCTTGTATCAACTAGACATATGCTAAGTCAATTTCCTTTTGCCATTAGCATGCCTACTGTTTTTTCTAGTCCCCATACTGTCTAAACCTTGCATATAGGGATATTTGTTGGTTCATTACTATGATCAAAGGTTTTCATACTTAACCATGCTTAGATAATGGTCAAGAGCACTGTCTTCACTTGTACCTGTTGATAATGTTAACATGAGTAGATTAGTCTATGATCATAATGGGCTAAGATCCAAGTCCATACCAGTGTGGCCTCTGCTAGGGCTGATGACCACAACAACACAACCTGGTGGGTCTCAAAACCAATTACAAACAATTCGTAATTCTTGGTTGATCGAGTTTAGTCGATCTGCGTCCTTAGATTATTCTGACACTAGGGCGCCAAGATATAACTAAGTAAGTCAACCCCGTTACGCGACTGCAATTTCGCATAAGTTTAGCCTTGAAGACCAGAGCAAACACTAGGATGTAAATACGCATGGACGAAAAGGTTTCTCACTCACAATTGCAAATAAATGCATCTATGAATGAGTGCAAAATCCTTGTAGACCGGAGCAAACACTGGGGTGTAAATACTCATGGTCGAAAAGGGTCTTGTACTCATTCAATTATAATGGAAGACGCGTTCATTCCAAATGAGACTTATATTAAAATTTTGGGGAACATTTTAAGCGGGATTTTTACAAGATCCAGGTTTTACATGCTTGATCAAATAAAGCACATATTGGGTGCCGCCTACCCAATCATAACATAATGTGGTCTGACAAATACTGGGCGTCGTCTACCCAAACATATATTTACAAACTCTATACTAATTATTTAAATGACAATCAATTAAACAATTAGGAGAAATAATTAATATAAGAGCATATTATCAAATAACATGCTAAATAATAATAATCGTGGGTTAATTAATTTGTTTAATTTAGAAAATATTTAAATTCTAAATTTAAATCTCAATTTTTAATTTTCAGAATTTTCTGCCTATCTAAACAGTCCCTTAACATTTCTGAAACTAAAATTAATTTTCAGGGACCTTTCTGCAATTTTCAAATTCTTCAGAATTTATAGAATTTTCGTGAGGGCTATTATGCAATTTCAGAAACTTAAATTTATTTACAGATTCTCCCCATGGACCAAACTGCAGTTTCAAATTTTTTTAAAATTTTAAGAAAAGCCTAGGGACCAAATTGCAATTTTAGAACCCTAATTTTAATTACAAACAGGTCCCTGCACTGTTTCAAATTCTTAAAATTAATCCAATCCCCAAATCAAATTTGGGAATTCGTTTTCGGCCCACCTCGCCGCGAACCACCACCACCAGTCGATTCCCCTCGTTGGGACGATCATGCCGGTGGTTTTAAACCACCGATTGCCGATGTGTGGCGGCCGAAAACAAGCCCGTCGTCGGCTGCTTCCAAGCAGCCTTCCGGTTGCTTTTCCCGGTGGATACGCCGTGTCCCGCCACCTCCCACACCTCTATCGACCATCATACATATCTTTCTCGTCCTTTACCATGCACCGTGCTCAAGATTTTAGGGCGGAGAAGCTTCAATCCACCATTAATGGCGGACGAGCTCCAACGCTCCAAATCGAGTCGGTTTCTGCATAATGGCTTAGTTCAGGTTGGTGAGGTAACATTGTTCTTGATAACAGTGGAGACAGTGGCCGAAACGATGGCGAATTGTCGGAAATCCGAATTTCGGCGAGTGAACAATTTCCGATTTTCTTTTTTTTATCCGAAAATCAGTTTAAACAAATCATTGGAATTAATTAACCCATCTAATTGTTATTAAATATTATCACATAATCATTAAACCAGCTCCGACTCTGATGCCAGTGTTGGAATTTTGTTGGGTCATGAACACAATGTTCGCACAACGGAAGTTAAAATTTTACCCAACAATGAACTGGTATAGCTATATGATAATCTAATGAATGTCAAAACATAATCAGGAATACTTACAAATTTTTGTATGCTGGATTCACAACTATGGTATCCACGCGAGTTGTCTCTCCAATTGCAAGCTCCAACTCCAGTGTATTTATCTAACGAAAAACGCTAGGAATTCTTTTGTTAGAAGAGAGAAAGTAATTCAAGACTCTTAAGTCTCGAATCCTCTGTTTTGTCTGACTGACTTACTACATAATTATGGGGTTTGTGTTGTTTATATAATAGATAAAGGGAAAAACCTAAACCTAAAAGGAGTACAAAAGACTAATTAGGCCCAAGTACTTTCTTTAGGTTTTCATCCAAGCCCCTTTATTATATTAACATATTTAATTAAGTCCAAAATCCAATCTTGACTTAATTAAATAATTTCCATCAAATAAAATATATTTCATAATTATTATAAATTAAATATTTCGGTTCCTAACCGAATATTTAATAATTTCTCAATACACTCTTAGATTGAAAAGACAATCGCATATAGTGTGACCCTATAGGCCTTCACGTATCGACATTAATCTAATTAAGGTTCATACGAAACTCCTAGACGGCTTCGTATGACGAACTCAATATGTGAAGTACGTTTACACGAATTCACCAAACTTTACCTTTATGTGAATTAATAAAATTCTTTCATTCACGACACACTCGATTAAGCTTAGGATTTGCCAAGTGTCTATCTAAATGGCTTAATCACTTTATCTCATCTTTATTAGTCGACAACTAGACCATATTCAAAATATGTCTCTTGCATTAACCAATGACTTTATTCGACCTAATATAGAGAAGTTGAGTGTTCTCTCGAACTTCCAATCGAGGAATGAATCATATTCTTGGCTCAACTACTGCCTTCATTTACATCGTAATGCACCAAACTCAAGCCGTATATACCCCATAAAGAGTGCAAGCTTTGAACATGGTCAAAGTACATCATTCTGCAAACAAGGCACATATTGACCTCAAGTTGAAGGACTTTTATATCCCACATGCTGATAACACTATAGACATGTATAACAAATAGTTTATCGGCAGGGTGTACCAATATTATCCAAAGTATCCATGTGTCCATCACGAATAACAATTACCTGTAGTCGTGAGACTCACTACATTCTCTAAGAATGGGATGCAGACCACACGTCGACTTATAACATATCATCGATATCCCATTCGCGATGATCATTAGTCGAGGCAATTTTGAGAGTTACGTTTTATCATTAATATCTCACTCTATCAATGATAGCGCCAACTCAAGGCAGCACATATATGAATAATTGCAAACAATCAAACAATAATTCAATAACTGCAAATGCCATAAATATTAATCATTAATAATATGAATGTGTTCAAGTACATTTGTCCATAATTAAGACTGTCTCTAGGACACATATACTTTCATGATATACTGGGACAGTGGGACTCATAAAAATTATGCCTTGTTATTTTTTTTCCAGGTTCTCTTCAGTGTTATGGCTAAATCTTGATGGATTTTGGTGAGCAATAAGCCTTGAATTTATAGAGGAATGGAGAACTCACTCGAGAATGAAATTGGAGTGATTGGACTGTTTTGAACTTTTAATATTAGCTTGGTTGTAAACATTAACTTAATTTTCTGATTAAGACTGAATGTTGATAAAGTAAGACCATAACATATGGTATGTTTTGGACCTGAATGACTGGTTTAAGACTTTTAATTGCTTCAGACCACTTTAAATTTCGACCTTCTCAATTTTTATGAGTTATGAATTAGATTTGATTATATTTCCCGTGCTTGCTCTACGTATAAAGGTTGGATTTGAAGTAGATGGTACTTGGTAGACTTGTGTTATACAAGTATATGAATCTTGTTTTTTTGAATTTGTGCCTTGACAAAACATGGGCATGTGTAGAGGTTTTAAGTTGAAAATCCTATGCTAATTTACCTTTCTTAGGTTGTTTGTCTTTCACCTTATGCCATGTGTAGTTTACTCTTTTTGCTTCTTAATGAAAGAAAGTTTCGTGGACTTTTAATAAGCATACCCTTCTCTTTTTTAGACCTAATCCTCATCTGGTTGAACATGCTACAAGTAAATTAGATTATTCGAGATTGTCTTGTCTTATCTCCTGCTAAAACAAGGAAATTATTTCAAATACAACCTACTTCGATTTCAATATAGTATTATATCGAGCCGAAATTTGATTTATCGATCACCGAATTATCGAATTGAAATTTGAAAGATCCATAGTTAGTACTATCTACTTTCAATTATCGATTACCGATTACCGAATCCAAACTTAGAAAATACCAAACTGAATACCAAATACCCACACCTACTTATAGTCCTTCACAAACAAATGCGATTTCTAGATAAATGCTATCCCCTTTTGGAAGTAAATATCCTCACTTCCTAATATTCTCCAGAAACGTTATAACTTGAAATATGTAATCATATTTAGACCCTTCCTTCACTTAGATTTGGCATAGAAAGCCTTTAGTCAATCCTTCAAATAACATTTTAGCATAATAGGCTTTCAACACAACTTGTAAATACGAAACAAATTACTTCTTTTGCTTCAATTTGTTTTTCTTACTTTTTTTTAATTGTTATAAAATGCATCTTTTTTTGTTTGACAATTTAGTTCCAACTTTCAACATGACATGTTTAAAACCACAAGATTAAAGACCATTTTGTTACATTATATATATATATATATATTTAAATTAAGACCTCAGGATTAAAGAATCTTCTTTATTTTCTTAAATTTTGTGTCAAGTCAAAACCATACAAATAAATTTAAACGGAAGGAGGAATAAATTTAAATCATGTATATAAAACATGAAATATATCTCTTCTAACCTAATCATAGACAGAATGTGCTATCAAACATTTCCAAGACAATGAAAATAGGCAAAACATAGAAACATGCATATACATTATACAACATAATATTTTTATAAAACATTAAAATAAATATCCTAATTCAAATAGTAATATATAGACTAAAACAAGAATAAGACAATAGTTGAGGAACGAAAGTACTCTCTTTGTCCCAAAAAGATTGTCTTACTTTCTTTACTAGTTTATTTAAAAAAGATTGACACGTTTCTATATTTAAAAATAATTTAACTTTATAAGATGACAACCACACAAATACCCACCGTGGGCTTCCCCGCCATGCCCATATCCAACCTCATCGTGGGCTAGGCCTCCATCTTCAAATCGCCAACCCGGAATTCTAGGGTCTCGTCCACAGCATGTGTTTGCGGCCCAGGCATCGTCTACTGTTGGTTATGCACCCACGGACATTAAACAAGCCATGAATAACATGAATCTAAGTGTTCTAGATGAGTCATAGTACATGGACACAGGGGCTACGTCACACATGACGACATCTCAAGGTAATCTCTCGTCTTATTTTAATATGAGCAATAATAAAAAAATTGTTGTCGGCAGTGGGCAGAAAATTCCAATTCGTGGTATTGGTCAGGTAACACTACTCTCTCCACACCCACCATTATACTTGAAAAACGTCTTACATGCACCAAAACTGATTAAAAATTTGATATATGTTAGACGTTTTACAATTGACAACAATGTTTCTGTGAATGATTTTCAGACGGGGATGCCACTAATGAGATGCAATAGCACGGGGACTTGTATCCCGTCACCACTGTTTCCAACAATAGCATAACCAAACCATCAACATTTGCTGTCATTTCTCTTACTCTATGGCACAATCGATTGGAACACCCAGGAGCACAAGTTTTTAATAATCTTAGGAAGAATAATTTGTTTTATTATAACAAATTTTTGGACTCTTTTGTTTGTCAAACTTGTGTGTTTAGTAAACATGTTAAGCTTCCTTTTTAATCATCTACTTCTCATACCTTTATGACGTCTGCAGGTCATAAATACTATATGACCATTCTAGATGATTATTTGAATTTTTTGTGGACTTTTCCCTTAGGTCATAAATCACAAACCTACATCATTTTAAAACAATTTAGTGTTTTTATCAAAACTCAATTTGGCAAATGCATTAAATGATTTCAATGTGACAATGGGGGAAATTCATAAATGCCCAATTTAATAATTATTGTCACCAAATTGGATGTATTTGCGTCTTTCGTGTCCACATACATCACCACAAAATGGGGAAGCCGAAAGAAAAATTCGAACAATTAACAATATGATTCGCTCTCTTCTTGTGCATTCTTCCACACCACCAAAGTTTTGGCACCATGCACTTCAAATGTCCACATATCTTTTAAATATTCTTCCTAGTAAATTGCTCTCCAATGTGTCTCCCACACAAATATTGTATCATCGTCTTCTGTCTTTTACACATTTGATGGTGTTTGGGTGTTTGTGTTATCCTTTGTTTCCATCCACTACCCTTAACAAGTTGCAGGATCGTTCAACTCCTTGTGTGTTTTTGGATACCCACAAAATCATAGGGGATATAAATGTTATGATTTGACGAATGGGAAAATAATTATCTCTCGTCATGTGGTTTTTGATGAGTCTACATTTCCGTTTGCTAAGTCTCATATGGCATCCTCACATTCATATGATTTTTTGGACAACATAATATATCCCATTTTACACCACCACCTTAATATCCAAACACAATTGGAACCAACCCAACAAAATACCCAATATTTTTCAGCCCAACCACAAAATGGGACTGGACCGGAGACCACAACCTTGTTCCCGATGGTCTCGGCCCAGTCTTGTTTTCGTGGCGGGCAGGCCCAAGTGGGGCAGCCCACTGCTCTCTCAACCGCAACCTTACCCCAACCCAATACCGGCTCCTAGCCCAATACCAAATCGGCTAACCATTTTCACTTAGGCCACAATACACCCACTCGGCCCAATACTATACCTGAGTCCCCTACTACCCAACCACTGACGGAACAACCTCGGACCATTGAAACATGTGCCATGCATGGGATTTTTTGACCCAAACGTCAGTTTAACCTACTATCCCCAGTTCAACCATCACATCTACCAAAAAATCCCAAAATTGCCTTATCCGACCCGAATTGAAAAGCTGTCATGTTAGATGAATTTAATGCTCTTATTGCAAATAAGACGTGAGAATTAGTACCACGTCCGTCTAATGTGAACGTCATTCGGTATATGTGGGTTTTTTGTCATAAAAAAAAATCTGATGGTTCTTTTGTGAGATACAAAACTCATTTTGTTGGTGATGACAGGTCTCAGCAGGTTGGAGTAGATTGTGGTAAAACATTCAGTCCTGTAGTTAAGCCAACAACTATCAGGAATGTTTTCAGCCTGACTCTTTCAAAATCTTGGTCCATTCATAAGTTGGATGTTAAAAATGCATTCTTACATGACCACTTACAGGAAACAGTGTACATGCATCAGCCGTTGAGTTTATGATATTATACCCGTCCAGATCATATTTGCATGTTGAAGAAATCCTTATATGATTTGAAACAAGCTCCTCGGGCATGATATAATAGGTTTGCAGGATTTGTTTTCAAGTTGGGATTCTCTCACAGCAAGTCCGATCAGTCGTTATTCATTTATCGAAAGGATGCTGCCATGTCATATATACTTCTGTATGTCGATGATATTATTATCACATCATCATCCACTTCACTTCGCCAGTCTATTATGTCCCTTCTTGCAACAGAATTTGCAATGAAGGACTTGGGTCATTTGAATTATTTTCTTGGCATTGCCGTCACCCAATATGCATGTGGTCTGTTTCTCCGTCAAAAGAAATATGCCAAAGAAATAATTGACAAAGTAGGGATGTCTTCCTGCAAACCATCACATACTCAAGTTAACACAAAAGCGAAATTGAGTAACGATGCCGGAACTCCATACAACAATCATACACATTACAACATGCTAGTAGGGGCCTTGCAATATCTGACTTTTACAAGACCAGATATTTTCTATGCAGTTCAGCAAGTTTGTTTACATATGCATGATCCGAAGGAAGAACATATGGGAGCTCTAAAAGGATTATGCGGTATGTTAAGAGTACTCTCCATTTCAGCCTACATCTGTATAAGTCCTTCATCTCGAGTCTTTCAGCCTACACAAATGCAGAATGGGGTGGCTATCCGGACACACGTCGTTCCACTTCCGGTTATTGTGTGTTATTGGGGGATAATCTCATTTCATGGTCGTCCAAACGGCAATCCATACTGTCTCGGTCAAGTGCTAAGACAGAATACCGAGGTGTTGCCAATGTGGTTGCTGAATCATGTTGGCTCTGTAATATACTATTAGAGCTACATTGTTCGATTGAAAAGGCAACAGTGGTGTATTGTGACAATGTGAGTGCAATATACTTATTCGGCAATCCTGTTCAGCATCAATGCACAAAACACATTGAAATTAATATCTTATTTGTTCGCGAAAAGGTTGCCCGTGGACAAGTCTGTGTTCTCTATGTACCGTCCTGCTATCAAATTGCAGATATCTTCACGAAAGGTCTTCCGCGCGTACTTTTTGATGATTTCCGGGACAATCTAAGCATACGTGAACCTCCCACTAAGACTGCGGGTGACTATTAGAATAATTATGGGCAAATCCCATAATTATATTTATTCTCCATTAATCATGATATTGTAATTAGTAATATAATCAATTAGTCATCAATTAGGAGGATGGTAAGTAATTAGCATATTATATTTTAGGAAAACTTAGATTAGTAGTAGAACCTATGATTGTATATATTTCTTAACATTGGAATGAAATAAGTGAACAAATGAATTTCCTACACAACATAACTAGTAAAATTTCACAACGTGGGGTCTGAGGAAGGTAGTGTACGCAGACCTTACCTCTATCTTGATAGATAAAACGGTTATTTTGGATAACATATTTTAAAAATCTCTTTTATTTATTAAATCTCGTGACAAATTAAACTAAGATAATATTTGCGGTTATTTTGGATAACATATTTTAAAAATCTTTTTTTATTTATTAAATTTCATGATAAATTAAACTAAGATAATATTTTTTGGGACGGAGAGAGTATCAATTATTCCTTTTCATCTTTTGATTCCTTAGAGGAGGGGTTAATGCAATTGCAACGAAATTGCAAAGTTCCACAAAGTATTAAAGTAAGCCCAGCTCCCAAAGGAATCACGAAAGGGACATTTTTGTCCAATTAAAAGAAGAGTCTCTAAGCACCCAAACCATCTGACAGACCACTAAAATAGTGCCACATCAGCTCCAATGAGGTGGCACTATCAGCCGCATGTGAATTAAGATAAATGAAGTCAGATCTGCAAATATGAGAAACATGAGGGGGGGTTTAAGAAAAAAATACGTGGTGCTATTTGAATCACAATCCTTTTATGCGAGAAAATCTTTCTCCTTTTTATAGTTTTCTCTCTCAAAAACCCAAATCCAAACCCTTGTTTTTCTCTCTCTATTTGGCACTTCGCTTTTGTTGCGGCTGTAACTCTATCGAACCCACTTGTCTCTTTTAGGGTTTAGGGTTTCAGAAATCCTTCTGTTGAAGATCTATCTTTGTTATGGCTGCTGGTGCTCCTCCTTCTGATCGTATCCTTACCATCTTTTCTTATATGGGTATTCATTGTTTTTTTCTTTCCTTTTTCTGTTCAAATCGACCCCAAGTTATGATTTTACATGTTCTTGAACGTATGATTAGATATGTATGTCTATGTTCCATGGTGTAGGCCTTTTTTTTATCTGGGTCTATTGGTCTTCTCTAGATCTGAGCTTGTAAAATCTGTTGGATTTGTCACAAATCATTTGTGTTTGTTTTTGTTTTATTTTGTTGGTTTTTCTAATACAGAACCTTGTTTTTTTAAGTGGGTATATGGTGTAGGCTATTTAGATTTTTGTTAATAAAGGATACGTTTTTTCAATTGTTTAGCTGGTGAATTCGACTTATACATGTTGGAGAATTGGTTGGGCAGTTGTTTTGGCTATATGCGACTTGGTGATTTCTTTTTAACAACAGTAGAGATTAGATTTACCTTAGTTTTGATTTTGGTTTTTAAGAAATTCTGTGCTAATTTCATTAGGACCCGATTGGCCATGCAAATTGTGAAATTTGAAGGACATAGTTTTTTTCGAAGTGAAAGATGGTATTTGAAAATTGGAGTTGTTGGCCGTGAATACAAATTGAAGTTGTGTTTGAATATTTATGAATGATTTGGAGTGAAAAAAGTGAAAAGTATTCATGGCCAAAAGGCCACTTATTAATATGGTGGATTTGAAGTGTTCTGTAGGCTAATTTTTGTAAATTTATTATGTGCCAGTACATAATTTGAAAAGACATGTTTTGTTCAGTCCAAATTTGATTGGTATTATTGTATGCATCTCTTGGCTTATTTGTTAATGAGTTCTTTTGGCAAATTTTGGAGCCGTGTTATTCCTTTACGTTTACTGCCATAGAAGCTGCAGATTTGCTGCAGAATCTGTCATTGGATTCTCGTAATAAGACTCTTGAAAACGCAGAGGTAAAAATGAAGGTAAGTTTCTTTTATTCATTTTCTTTAAATAATTGGTTTTGTTTATGGTCTACAGTGTTTATTTGGAATTTTTGATCCTTTTTTCAGTCTTCTGGGAACCCTCCAGACCTGGCAAACAGTCAGGTCCAGTCGATGGATCCAAATCGGTCTGTGACACCTCTGTTGCCAGAATTCATGGATCCAAATTTGTGCTATGTTCCTAATAGTTATCCCTCAACAGCATACTATTATGGTATTTTAAACAACATATTAAGTACTTTTACTATGATTTTTATAAAAGAAAGTAATTCTATTTGGATAATGATGTCTTATTTATTTATTTATTTATTTTTAGCACATGACTGTGGTTTATAATAACATAATATTCTTATCTTCTGTAGGATATGATCCTTCTGCTAATGAGTGGGAGGACTATTCAAGATACATGAATCCGGATGGAGTTGAGATGCCTGTAAGTTATTATATACTTGAACTCTTGCTACAACGTTTGATGTGTTAATCTTTTTCCTGAATTGAAATTTTGGTGTCATGGGATTTTTTGTTGCTGTCTGAGTTGATTTCTACCTTGAGCAAATATTGGTTTTTTGTTTTACGTCTGTGGTCTTGATGTTGTAAAAAATGCAGGGAGTTTATGGAGACAATGGGTCACTTATGTACCATCATGGCTATGGATATGCACCCTATAGTCCATATTCACCTGCTATTTCGCCTGTCCCGACTTTGGGGCATGATGGACAACTTTATGGATCGCAACAATACCATTATCCGTATCTCCAGCCCCATCCTCCAACCAGTGGTTCAAACACTACTCCAGCTGCCCTGCCAAAAGGTGAGATCGCCACCTCTGCAGCAGCTGCTGATCAAGCATCGTTATCTGTGGATTCTGCTAATGGAAATTCTAATGTCGTTGCCAATGGTGGTGTAAAGGGAAATACTGGGCCTTTGCCTGTGAGGCCTCAATTCCAGAACTCATCCTTAAATGCTAATGGTTCTTATGGACTGGGTGCCTTGCCTGGAGGAGTTGCTTCAGGTTATCAGGACCCTAGACTAGGTTTTGATGGTGTGAGATCTCCCATTCCATGGATTGATGGGTCAATCTACTCTGACGGGCAAGCTAGGACAAGCAATTCTTTTACGCCATCATTTTCAAATGGTTATGCTGCTCCATCATCAAAGAATCAGAATGTTCATCCGCATCTAATGGTATGTTATTCGAGAATATTGATCTGTTCTTTATCTTCCCACTTTTACAGTCTTGCTTTAGAGTATAGTAGGTATTCTAGTAACTGTGTTTAAGGCAATTCCTTGTTGACACTGACTCTACTGTTCTATTGTCAGGGCTTGCACAACCCAAGGCCATCGTCTGGGGTGAACACAACTAATGGGTACATGAATAGGATGTATCCCAATAAATATTATGGGCAGTATGGGAACACATTCAGTTCTGGCATGGGCTCTGGGCCTAACCGGTATGATTCTCGCACTACTGGTCGTGGGTGGATGGCGGTTGATAACAGGTTTAAACCCTCCAGGGGTAGAGGAAATAGTTTCTATGGCTATGGCAACGAAAACACGGATGGTTTGAATGAGCTCAACAGGGGACCAAGAGGCAAGGGTTCCAAGAATCAGAAGGGTTTTACACCAGTTGCTCTGGCAGTCAAGGGGCAGGACATCCCCCTTGCTGTAACCAAAGATGCTGAGAAAGATAAACCAAGTCTGATTCCTGACAGAGAACAGTACAACCATCCAGATTTTTCAGTGACATATGCTGAGGCCAAGTTATTTATCATCAAGTCTTACAGTGAGGATGATGTGCACAAAAGCATCAAATATAATGTGTGGGCTAGCACGCCAAATGGTAACAAGAAGCTTGATGCTGCTTACCAGGAGGCTCAACAAATTTCTGGAGGCTGCCCTGTCTTTCTTTTCTTCTCGGTGAGCTTTCATATCTAAATTGTTTCCCCAAGTCCTTTGTTTCTCCAAGTCCTTTCATATTTGTCTTAGGTTCGCATACCATTGTTTTAATTGCTTATTTTTGGTCATCTTGTGCAGGTAAACACAAGCGGACAGTTTGTTGGTGTTGCAGAGATGATAGGACCGGTTGATTTCAACAAGAATGTGGAGTATTGGCAGCAAGATAAGTGGATCGGCTGTTTCCCTGTCAAGTGGCACATTGTGAAGGATGTTCCAAATAGCTTGTTGAAACACATCACGCTGGAAAACAATGAGAACAAGCCTGTTACCAACAGCAGAGATACTCAGGAGGTATGTCACTTCAATATTGTGAGCAAGATGGAAGGGTAGTAATTTCTGGGCGTGGTGTTTAGTCTGTCTGGGCCACTAATTTGACCTTTGGATTATTGTCAATTAAGTTTTTACCCACTGTTTGACCTTTCTCAAAAGAAAGGGGGTTTACAGGCTGTTTCTCTGTTTTGGTACAGGTAAAATTGGAGCAGGGTCTACAGGTGCTTAAGATATTTAAGGATCATATTAGCAAACAGTGCATCCTTGATGACTTTGAGTTCTATGAGGATCGTCAGAAGAGAATTCAAGAAAAGAAGGCCAAACAGCAGCTATTCCAGAAGCAGGTAAGCTTATATTTACTGCATTTTTTGCTATTAACTGAATTAGAAAAAGAACATGATGGGGTGCTTTCAACTTGTGCATTTGGCAGTAGTCGATGTCTTCATAATAATGATCTTCCTTTTGGTAGTAATATATGCGTTTTTTTTCTTTGGTTGTCTCAGTCTCAGGTATGGGAAGGCAAAGTTACTGAAGAGAACAGAGAAAATTCAAATGTTGAACTTAAGTCACAGAAACCTTCAGAAGTTTCTGCTGGTTTGGACAAAGAAAATTCACCGGTTGCTCAGACTAATGTGGAGGTCAAGCTTACAGAAGATGTATCAGTTACAAAATCAGGAGATGATGTGAAGGGTGCTAAACCAGTCACTGTATCAGAAAAGAAACCTGTTGCTAAGGGGACAGCAAATGGGGTTGCTAACGGATACTAGCTTCAGCTAATGAAAGGGTGGTCTGTGGTTAAGAGGTCCCAAGATTGGAGCTTTATGACTACATGATTTGCATGTGAGTTGTGCTTTTGGTTAGATCTCATAACCATTTGGCTGCCCTTTTTATCCCAGCGACTTCTGGAATTGGTTGTTGCTGGAAATTTGGTTCCCAGAGAATTTAATATGGGCGGAGGCGAATTCATCTGTTTCTAAGAGTTCGGGATGTACGGAAGCTCCATTTTTCCTTATGGGCCAGTTGGTTTTAGCTTGACCGGTTTCATACCTTGGTTTGGGTTTTTTTAGGATAATTATCTTTTATTGTTTTGTTTCTTTTGTCTTGAGGCTTATTTTGGTCCATTTACCTTTTTCTAAGTTACTTGGGGTTTTAGAGGTGGGGTTCTTGTTATTATTAGTTTGGCTCCCAATCCTATCTTGTAAATCTAGATCAATCTGTTGCGGCAGTTCAGCGTTGCTTTTTTTTTACTAATGAGAGCTAGAAGCGAGGTAGGAATGCATTGCAATATAAGTTAATTCAGGAAGCTTTTGACGGCAGTGGTTTACTTTTTTGGTTCTTGTTCTCCTTCCGACCGTTTCGTATTCATTTTTTGTGCAAATTCAATCATGTTATGTGTGTTGATTCATGTTATGTCTGTTAAGGAACTAGGATGTATGTGGAAAGTTGTCATCCTTTAAGAAAATTATTTACTCCCTCCGTTCACTTTTACTATTCTATAAATAAAGTTTTCTTTCACTTGTGACATTTAGCTATCAAGATAGTTTACTTTTTCTGCTTTACCTATAGCATTAGTTATTTATTTTAAATAATTTTATAAGTCTAATTAAGACTATACATCATCTAATATAGGTATTTTGGTAAAATATGCACTTCATTTATTATCTCTCAAGGAGCGAAGGAGCGTGCAAAGGGATAAGTAAAAGTGGATTACTAGTTTGTTTGGGAGAGTACACAAAATCGTCCCTCGACTTTGGATAGTTTTAAAATCATCCCTTAAATGAACACTGGTGCGGCAAACTAATAGTCGTGCCGTCTAAGCATGTAAAATTGGTGAACTTTTTTAACAGAGCGCGTGTTTGTGCAAGTGAAGATGTTTGATTTGGAAACTTGCTGCAAATCAGCTTCAGTTGTAGAATTGTTTTGGATGGTTTCATGGACCGGTTAAGATATCAATTGTTGAGCAAAATTTCTCTCTTCTTTGTGATAGAACAATAGGTTAGGCACCAGTTGAGAGACGTCAAATGCAAAATGAGAAGTAAACTCGGGAATCAGAGATTACCTTTTCTTTTTCGCTTCTTTGAGATTTTATAATGCAGAATTCATTATATAAAGAGTTGTCACAGATACACACTGTTGCTGGGTTGCTGTTCTAGTACTCTTGTGAAGCTAACAATCATCAATTAATTGTTATGTTTGGCTATTAGAAGATTAAGTTAGAACTTAGAAGTTTGCATCAAATGTGACATTTACTCATCATGTGCTTGCCTACCTGATGATCCTTTTTCTATTTTGTTGAAAGAGAATATCATAGACCTCGTTTTTCGGTTCAAGTAACCAGACGATAAAGAAAAAGAATAACCAAAAAGTAACAGTTAACTGTTGAGCTCCGTTAGATACTGAAGGAATTGGTTAGCTTAAACAAAAAATGTACTATCAATTTTACATACATACTACAGTGTATATTAAAGGGATGATTTTTTATTTAACGGAAAGGGGTCATATTTGACCTTGTACTCTTTAAAAAAGATTATATTTGTCATTAGTTATACCTTTTTGATATATTTGTCCTTGTCATTCTACTTTGGACTAAGGTTGGTCTGTGGGCCAGGTCGGCCCGGTCCCGCCCCGACATTTAAAAAAAATCGGTATCGGGACTAGAACCGAGACGGGACATGGTCTCGTCCCGACCCGTCCCAGCCCGCCCCAGGCCCACCAGTCCCGACCCGATGTCAGTCCCGCCCCGATCCCGCCCGAAAACCTCATTTTGCAAAAATAACCGTTACACCAACAACCATTTTACATTTTGACCGTTGTGCAATGGCCATTTTTGCCCCCCTCCCCCAACCCCCTTAATATTTATTTTTAACCCATAAGTTATTATATTTACACTTTAACCCAATTTTCTAACTATAAATACCTCATTTTCTCTTCATCTTTCTCACAAATCTTCCTACAATTTCTCTAATCTCTCAATCTATCTCTCTACAAGTCTACATTGTCTACTAAATATTCAATTTTATTTATTCATTTGGGAGTGAAGTTGGCAACTAGCTTGAGGATCTTCCATCGAGCAAAGTTTTAATTTTCAACCTCTCGATTTCACGTCAACGTTACGTCGGCGTTTGGTACATTCGTTCCTTCATTAAATTATTATTGTCTGTTTATTTTATTTAGCGCACTTAATTTCAGTTACTTTAATTATTTATTAGTATAGTTATAAATTTATAATTGAAGGATTTAAACGTATGCTTACGGGTAGGGGTCATGCTTCTTCTAGTAGGGGCAACAAGGGCAATGGTCCTATTTCTAGACAGAATCTTATTCCTACACATGATGATTTTGTTGATACTGAACATTTTCCTACAATACCATTAGATTTAGACAATGAGCGATTTTCTGGAACTCAAGAAGACTTTAATTTAGACGATGATCTAGATGATACACCCACTAATGTAGATGATAATACACCCACTAGTGCATCTTCAACTGAAATGCCTCATATTGCCCCTAGTATGAGACGAGGTCCAACAAAACGAACATTAAAATCAAATGCATGGACATTTTTTGATAGGGATGTAGAGAATCAAGTAGCTAGATGTAAAATTTGTAAAGATGTTTTAAAATTTAAAACTGGAAAAGGTCAAGATGGGACGGGGGGTTTAATGAGACACGCATCAAGGTCTCATCCTGCTAGGTTTGCCCAATATGAGGCTTCAAAATCGGGTTCACAAACGTCCGCTCCATCGGGACAAGGTTCACATACTGTCCCGGAACAAGTACAAGGTCAAATTAACCCTATGACGGGGGGGGGGGGGATTGTAGTCCCTAAATACGATAAACATAGAGATAGAGAAGCAATAGCAAAATTAGTTATTGTGGAGGGTTTGCCCTTTTCATTTTCTTCATCTTCCGGTTTTATTCATTACATTAGAGATATGTATAATTCTGTTTTTAACGATTTTTCTAGATCAACTGTTAAGAGATATGTATTTAAATTCGCACATGAATATAAATAATATTTATGTTATTCATTATATCATTTTAATGGAAAAGTGGCTATCACTTCTGATATAGGCCGTAGTACTAACGACCATGATTATTTAACGGTAACTTGTCATTGGATAGATTATAAACGGTCTATGCAAAAACGTATCTTAGCGTATAGATATATAGATGATAGGCACACTAGTACTTTTATTGCAGAAAATATTTATCAAGTGTGCGATTATTACGGAATAACTGATAAAATTATGACTATTATATTAGATAACGCTTCTTCTAACAATTACGCTATTACAATTTTAAAAAATAGTTTAACTCCATTTTTTTCAGATCATTTTCAGATAAAATGTGTGTGCCATATATATAACTTAATTGTAAAAGATGGTCTATCACTTTTTGAAGACATTCTTAGTAAAATACAATTTGCTATAAACTTTATTTTTAAAAATAATAGAATACAACGAAGAAAATAATATAAAAAAACTTGTCACGATTGCCAACTACTTTATAGAAAAATTCTAGAAGAAGTACCCACTAGGTGAAATTCTTTATACGAGCAACTAATTGTTGCTTATGACTATAGAAAACCTATAACTTTATTTTTTAACTCTCATAATCATAATCCAGCTGATATGGTTGTAGATAGCGATTGGGTAAAAATTTCTGAACTTATTGTATTTTTAGAGAAATTTTTTCAAGCAACAAAAGAATTTTCCGGTATATATTATCCTACTATTTCAACTATGTTGTTTTATATAGCTCTAATATTTTTATTACTTAGTGAATATATGAAAAACCAGCTTATAAGGCAGCTATTAAAAAAATGTTTATCAAAATTTAAAAATATTTTATTCCTATTCCCACTATTTATATTATTGGTGATGTATTAAATCCGACTATTAAAATAGACGGTACTAAATCACTTATTGAAACTATTTACGATTGTATAGAAGTACTACCACCTCCAAGGCCCAAAAATCCAAATCACCCACCACCTATTGAACAAACTAAAGAAGAAGTGTTGTCTAGCGTAGAAGACGAATGCAAAAAAGTATATAGGTTTTACCAACAAGAAAATGCTAGCAACCTACCGGTTTCCATACCATCTTCTTCTTCTTCAACACAACCTCACAAAAGACATGTTATTTCTGCGGCTAGTATTGAAAGCCTCAGAAATAGAATATACGGCCGTACCGCTACTAACCAAATTAGCGAGTTTGATATTTTTGTTTTGCAGGGTTCTGTACCGTACCAAGCAGTTCTCAATGAAGAAGGGCGTGAAGACTTGCTGAAATACTGGAGGGGGAATGAGAAGACCTTTCCGACACTTTCAATGATGGCCCGAGATATTTTGAACATTCCCGCGTCATTAACGGCGTCTAAAAGCGCTTTTTTGCCGGCAGATATCAAATAGGAGAGCACAGACACTCATTAGCCGGAGACATCTTGGAGATTGTAGTATTATGCAGAGATTGGATACGAACGGAAAGGAGAAGATGCGGTCAACCAGAGATCAACGAAGAAGAAGATAAAAATTACAACGAAATCTTATCCGAAGGTGGTGGAAGCGACGTGGATAATTTGACCAACAAATACCAATTCCAACCGAAAAACCACAGGAAATTATCAAGAAACTAGAACAGGTTTTTTTCAGAATGTAATTTTTTTAATTGCAATTTTACTATGTAATTTGCAACTTTTGAACAACACCACAAAGTTGCAATTTTGACAATTGTATTTGTATTACAAAAAATCATGTCTATTAAATAATATAAGATGCACAAAAACAGTCATGAGATGTTTTTATTACACTATCTTGTCTTGTTTAATTATTGAGTTTTTATATATATATTATTTTTTAAATTAAGTGCAAAAAAAAAAGAACCGTCCGGGATCCCGACCCGACCCGATTCCGACGGGATCGGGATCGGACCTTGGCAAATCCCGCCTATCCCGATCCCGCCTGACCCGACCCGATCCCGCCAAACCCAGCCCGAATGTCCCGATCCTGGCCCACTGGCCACCCCTACTTTGGACTCATATTTACCCCTCAATAGTTAATTTTCATTGTCCCACCTTATTATCCTATATTATTTTCTCCAATTTAAATGTTTCAAATTAAACCTAACCCACCAAAAATAACCACTTGCAAAATAAACCCAATTGCCATTAACCGTTCTGTAACATCCGAGAATCTATAGGCTGGAACTCCGGCAACCATCTCAGCCACCACACATCATTCCCAAGTGCCTATATGTCCACCTGAGTACCCTGTTCGCCGATGATGACTGTTAGGATTTGTCATGAATTTTCTTCTTTATTTAAATTTGATCATAATTGTGTTTTATTTCAAAAATGATTTCTAGCTAGAGAATATTTTCTTTTTAGAAAATTACTCTACTATATCTATCCTTTTTTGGAAGAGAAGTTTCAGATTTCTATAAATAGGAGATCTTTTTCTTCTCAAACCGAACACAATAGCATCCACAATGTAGTCATTTAGAGAGTTTTGTTTAAGGGGAGCTTTTTTTCTCTCAATACGTTTTAGGCTTTCTTTTATATTAGTTTTTTTTTACATGTAGGTCAATTGGCCAAACCATATTAAGTATTATGTTTCTTTAGCATATTTTTCTTTGTCATTTGATTTAATCATCGTCAAGATTTGTAATTATTAGCTTCTGCATGAGCCCCTGATTATTTCGATCTCAACAAGTGGTATCAGAGCCAATGGTTCAACGAGATTAAAGACGGGTTCAAGACAAATTCAAATCAAGTTGCAAACTAATTTCACGATAATGAAGATTTTATCTAGAAGTACTACACGTGGAGATGAATTTTCAACATCCTAGCTGATGCATCTTTAAAAATATTTTTAAATCAATTTTAACCCATAATAGTTTTAACCTTATTTTAACCATGAAAAGCAGCAGTGATGAAGATTATGTGAAGAAGAAGAATCAAGATTAATTTGCCAGAAGGGCCAATGTGAGATTTGTTAGGGTTTTCCTACTTTATTTGAATTTTACCATAATTGTGTTTTATATCAAAAAGAATTTTTAGGTAGAAAATATTTTCTTTGTAGAAAAGGATTCTACTATATCTACCCTTTTTTGGAGGAAAAGTTTCAGACTTCTATAAATAGGAAATCTTTTCTTCTCAAATCGAACACAATAACATACACAATGTAGTCATTTAGAAAATTTTGTTTAGGGAGAGATTTTTCTTTCAATATGTTTTAGGCTTTCTTTTATATTAGTTTTTCATATGTAGACCAATTGGTCAAACCATATTAAGTATTATGTTACTTTAGTAGAGTTTTTTTTGTTATCTGATTTATCGCCGTCAAAATTTATAAATTATTGCACTTGGTTATTTCAATCCCAACGGTGACCATCTCCCGCGACATGTACATTGGAGTACCCCTATGTTCACATCGCAAATTATCATCTTTATTCGTTCCAATTCTCTTTGTTAACCCAAAATCAACAATTTCACTTTACCATTTTGGCTTAAAAGAACATCTTGAAGTTTTATATCACAATGAGCATTGCCAATTTCATGAATATATAACATCCTTTTGAGTAGTTCCATGGTGTATTTTCTAACTTCAAATTCCAACAATTTGTGATTCTCATAATTATTGAGCTTTTCCGATAAAGAGCCTTCAGAAGCATACTCCAGCAGCACATTGTACAAATTTTTGCCGATTTCGAATGAATAGCTGTCACGAAAGCAACAGATGATTTCTGGGCAACCACTGAGTTCATCCAGGAGTTTCTTCTCGTTAATGAGAGTAGAAGAGTGAGAACCCCCAGATGAATTGACTATCGTGGATGGAAGAGTTTGAGTACTCTGTTTTCTGACTATTGCAAGATTGACGGAAAATACTTACCCATACCGGGTGTATGTACCAAATCATGAATATTAATTATGGTAATTAAAAATCATAGTAAAAATACATATCACTTAATCATGGTTAAGTGATGAATGAGTGTATGCAAGACACTCTTACATTCAGTAGTTTGGTGTATACATCGGGTGTAGGTAAGTTTTTATCATTTTGGGGGTGGATTAGGTTTAATTTGAAAGATTTAAATTGAAGAAAATATTATCCACGTAGGCGCCACGTAGGATAATAAGGTGGGGGCAATGAAAATTAAATGTTGAGGGGTAAATATGAGCCCAAAGTAGGATGATAAGGACAACTATATTTAAAAAGTATATCGAAGGACAAATATTATCCCTTTTGAAGAGTACAGGGGCAAATATGATCCTTTTCCGTTGATTTAAAGCCCAAGCTTAAAGGGCAATTTTGAAACTGTATTTATTTTGAAAAGTACTTTCCTCAAAAATATTTTTGAAAAGTAAAAGTTTGTGTTTAATTAATCAACTTGAAAAATATTTTTATTGATACTAGAGCAATAATTTATGTTTGACTAAGGTTTCTAAAAGTGTTCTCGGGGAGAATTTATTTTTTCAGCCTTTAAATAACAGGTTCTACTACTATTACAATTTAAAAGCACATCTCTAAATAAAATATTTTTTTGGAAATTAAATACTTTTGGCGTCATAAAAGATTGGTCTGACAAGCTATTAAGTTAATATTTGTGTAGATAATGCATTGACTAGTTGCAAGTTGCAACAACTACACTGTCAAATTAACGAGTGCAGAACCAAAGTGAGGTATTCTTTATGTAAAGAACCAAAGTACAGTGTTAAAAAAGAACATAAACATTGTGCATAAATTTAATGCGTCATATGAGTTTGAACTAACGCCCGATCTATGACGGATGTTACGTAAAGTTAACTCGTATAGTGCATGAACTTTATCCCCATTTTATTAAACCCCATCCCTATAGTCGTGTCCCCTACATGCCCCCCGCACCCCCAATTTTTACCAAAAATATTCAACACATCATAATGAACTCGTTTCGTTCAAAAAATACACTATATTGCCCTTTGAATTGAAGAAAACAAGACGGAGTGAATCAAGAGAAGTTGTCCCTCGTTATAAATATGAAGCTCTACTAACTCTTCTTGACGATCAAGTAAAGGAGGTCTACGTCATCATGCGATCGAGAAATACTATGCTTACCTCCCTCCACATGTTGTATTCGAAGCATAACTGCACACTCACACGATCTTTGCCGAGAGATAGGAGCATTCGGTGGAACCGATGAACTACACTTGCTTCTGGATAGATGTGTGAGACAGAGGGCTCATGGGGACGGGGTTCTTCTTTCTATCAAAATAAATTGAATTCGAAAGCGCACCACCCTTCTTTACTCTATAGTCTTCGGCCCAAGGTGATTTTAGAAAAGGTCAGGGGATAAATCAGAAAAGACTTGCTTTTGACATACCATTGTGTTGACCAGCAGCGATAAGAAAAGACTTACGAGCTAGTCAAGGATAAGTTTTTATCACTCTTTTGATGACATGTCAATCATATTGAGCCATTGAAGCAACACACATGTGCTATAATTGGCACTATCGTCATTCTATGAGTGGACAATTTCAAAAAAATAGTAAGATATAGGTAAAATTCTCGCACATATATCAATTATCGAGAAACCTAGAAGAGTAAGGTGTTACACTTCGTACCTTATGCGTCGTTATCATCATAAGTTATCCAACGTAGGCTCGAAGAGGGTGAGATCCCTCCTCAATATTATTGAGGGTTTATTGAAGTGTTAAGTAAGTTTCGGGGAAGTTTGAGACTAATCAGATCGAAGGAAATAAGTTTCGATGAAGTTTGACAATATTAATGTTATATGTGGAGAATTATGCCCCGCAAAAGTGATTCTGACCCACATATTTGGCTGTATATTAGCCCTAAATTTTCTATTTTAATATGTCATATGATATGCCTCAGCATAATGCATTATGCCCCGCAAATCTGATCGCAGATTGGAGACAATGCATCATTATTCACTTATTTAAAGTAGTGGTTTCACTTATTTAAAGTAGTGGTTTCATCTCTCTAAACATATCCCTAAGGTCCTAAGTAAATCCAAGGCTAAACAACCTAAATCCTACACTAAAAGTGTTGTAGATGATGAGGGGATCACTTCCATATATGGTGTTATTGATGAGTTATGGGTTCTTCCAAGTTGAAGAAGTTTGTGATAAGAGTTATTTTTTGCTATTGAAGGTAAGTTCTACCTCTCCTCCATGGATTTAAGTATAACTAGTGTCCTAGATAATTTATATGGTTGAGAAGTTGCAAGATAACACTTGAGAATTGGTTGTAGTGTTATTGTGCCTTGTTGGACAGTTTGGTGGTGTTCTTGTGATGGATATAAGATTGAATATTATTATATATATAGTTGTTTGTATGCTGAACATGTTAATCTTGCTATTGGTATTTGAGGAAAGTGAAAGAAGTAGGGGAGCTGCTGTCAAAATTATTGTAGATGAGTTTGTTGCTCTTAGTATCAAATTCTTGTTCCTAAGCTTAACGATGGTTCCTTATCATTGTTTAGATTGAGGTGACGTATGGGTGAACTCGTTGGATTGTTAAGGAAAACTCCAAAGGTATGTAAGGCTATCATTTCCTTCTTTTGACATGACCCGAATGGAAACAAAATGTAAATGAACATCCCTCCAAAATGACTCTATTCCTAAGTTAGATGTGCTAATGTCTTTCATTCTATGAAATGTTATTGAATCTTGTTTGTTCCTTGTCGGAATTATTTTCAAGTCATACAAGCTTTCTCTTATTGTGTTATGAATTCTCTCAATGACAATGATATGTTTGACAACACGTTAGCTAGATAATGATAGTCGGAGGTGTAACGCCCTTACATCACTGTAACAAGCTTAGAATGCTCATGATGACTCTTATGCATGTATATATGTATGTATCTATATATGTATGACGACGTTGTATATACATATGATATATAACACCATTGACTAGTTGGTATGATGATGATGCCCACAGAGGCTTGATGGCGTTATAAACACATATATATGTACGACATTGTTATATACATGTATATAGTATACATATGCATATCATGGCCCACAGTGGCAAATCTAGAGTTACAGGTAGATCCTTCTTGTCTCTTATTTACTTTAATGTCTTTACTTATACTCTTACTTGCCTTACATATTCAGTACATTATTAATACTGAAGTTCATTTGTTGGGAATGTTGTGTTTCATGCCCGCAGGTTCAGATAGACGGATTGACGACCCTCATCAGTAAGTTCTCAACTCATCTATAGTTGGTGCACTCCATTTGTTCCGGAGTTATTATTTAAGTTGGTATGATGTTATGCACACGTTATGGGTATGGCGGGGCCTTGTTCGGACCTTATGATGATGTGCTACTCTTAGAACTTGTAGACATGAGTCATATGTATAGATGTTATGTATGGCCTTGTCGACATATGTTTTGATGTACAATATTTAATGATGGCCTTGTCATCTTATGTCTTGAAGTATATACTTCATGATAGTCTTATCGGCCCTTACCTCTACATATATGCTTATCGGGTTGCTATCGTCAACTATTTATCACTTTTGACTTCTTTCAGTCTATCATAATTGCCTTGACGACCCGTTTCCTTATTAAGAATTATGGTTAAGTCATATATGTGGTGGTCGATAAGTAAGGCCAGAGTGCCGGTTGTGCCCCTCCGGTTCGGGGTATGACAAACTTAGTATCAGAGTAGGTTTATCCTAGGGAGCCTACAAGTTGTGTCTAGTAGAATCATCTTTATAGGTATATTGTGAACCACACATATAAACAGAAGGCTACAAGGCATTTAGGATAGTTACCTTTACTAATTGATCTAGAACCGTGCTATAGAGCTACGTTGTAAGAGTTATCTCTATAACCCTTATCATGTTTATAATTACAATGATGCCTTTTTCTAGTAGTGCTATGGTTGGTTGGGAGATTGAGGTTGGGTCGAGATGGGATGTGAGTAGTACGCCATCCATTGAGATAGACCCGTCAGAGGATCTAAGTGAGTCACCTTTCCAGGTATCTCCGAATCCAATAGTACCAGAGGAGCTGAGGGAAGCTCACGTACCATCAGTTATACCATCGGTTCAATCTCATGAGGATGTAAGAAGCGCAGTGCAAATATTGACTCAGTTGGTTGCTTCCTAGACACAACTCCGCCCTAGAGCATCTGATTGTGATAGACCATTTGAAGGATCAAAGAGCTCACAACCTAGGGAGATTATTGGTCAGAAACCACGATGTTTATCGGGTTTGACCCAGCTGAGGGTAGTGAGAGGCCTAAGAGGGCCAAGATAGTTGGTGACTAAAGAGGACGACGGAGGAGTGATGAGCTACAATTGTATGGTCAGCAGGCTAGACCTTCACGACAGAGTATGTATGATTAGAGTTCTTGGGTAAGGCCGAGACAAGGTTCGAGACATCAATATCTCAGGGTCAGAGTGGTACAGACCGAGTGTAACGACTCAAAAAGTTATTTTACTTATTTTGCCTTGAAATTTCTAAATTACCCTTTCTGAGTCTTTATTTGCTTGCTTGTGATTTGCGTGGAGGGTGATACGGCTCCCGAGGAGTTTGGATAGGTTTCAAATCTTTTTAATAGGTTTGAGAAATCTTAAGTTAAGAGAATAGAGAGGTTTGAATCATAGTTGACTTTTGGATAAATGTGCTCTTTTTGTAGTTTCGTCGGTTCATTAGCTTCATAACGACATTTATGAATTAGTCACACCTTTGGTTTGGTTCTTGAGGCATCCGGGTGTGTTTTGAGGGTGTATTCATAAAATTGTGGAATTAGAATTTAAGAGTTGACGTTAGTCAAACTCGTACCTTAGAAGCCTTTTCCGGGAAATCCGAGTGCGCGAGCAGGTCTGGAATGGGTTTTCTGTTAGATGCATTTTTTGTTTGTGTCTGTGAGGTCCCGGGAGTGTTTCAGGTGGTTGATGTAGAGTTAGGAAGTGTTGGACATTGCGGAATCGATTCTGCCAGAGCGAAAATATTGTTTAGATTATAAGTATTAAAGACATATAATGTTTTTCTCATTCCCAACTATTCTCCTTGGGACTAGAACTGGGCAGAGGGGTATTCTTGAAGATTCAAGAGGATTTGATCATTAAAGGTAACTTTTCTTCCTTCCATTAATGTGTTTTAGTTAATCTTCATCCTAAGCATGATTGTTAGTTTGGGGAAAGTAAGAGAACTCTTTTATTGAGAATAAGAGGATGAATTGTGGGGAACTGGGGATTGGTTATTGATCTAATGTGGATATTATTATGAACTAGTGGTTTATTATACTAGTGGGTGATGTTTACTTGACCAATTGCATGCTTTAAACCCTTATGCAAATTAGGAGAAATTCTAGGGTTAGAATTGGAGCTTTTGCCAAATCATGAAATTGAGGACCCAATTGGGGTTCGTTGTTAACTTAACATGAGATTATGACTATCTAGCATGTATTTGTACTATTTGGGTAGAAAAGTTCATATTTTAATAATGTAAGCTCAGGGTTCCTTTGTAATCTAGCTTGAGGATTATGGGTATCGTTAGACCGTAATCTCATATAATTGACATGATTGACCAGAGTGGGTGCGTGAGGAGGCTTAAAGTAAAGGCAAGGCTACTGTGTGAGTTCTTCGGCTTCAAATCAGGCTAGTTGAGACTTACTAGACTCTAGAATAACGTTATGTGTTGGTATGCTAATAATGAACTAATGGGAGAAATAGGGAATTGGGGTCCTAATTAGTGAGGTTACGAGCACTAATATGGGTACCAGTGAACTGATCTTGGGTTAATAATGAAATAGTATGATTACTTGAATGAGTTTATGTGTTCATCCTTCGGGCCACGGGCGCGGTGCCTAAATTCGCTTAAGTTTGGTATGCTTGCTGATTATTTGGGCTTGTAGCCATATTTGATGCTTATATCCTTGACTTGACTTGTCATGCATTCATTACTCTATATCTAGTCTGATAATTGAAAAGGAACTTATAATACTGATTGTATTGTTATGTTGATTACATGGTGTACACCTATCCATCTCATTTATACATATTATATTGGCATATGAACTGTTGAATTACTATTGAGAGGGGCTTGGTAAGCCAATTATTAGATATGGTACATGATACAAGAGTGGTTACTAATAATGATAATTCAGCCACAGAGCTGGTATCCGATGGGACATTTTGGATGGGTTTATGGACCTCACGAGTCCCCCGTGGGTCACATGAAATAGCTATTGTAGCAGCGTGTATATATCGGATACATATGGCCATTGCATACATACATATCATCTGCATTGCATTCATTCTCATTTTGAAATATATTTGATATTATGTGTACTCGGTGTTGATTTTTGACAATTATATAATCTAATGACATGATAAAAAGAATATTGATACTTGAGACTAATAATTGATATCAGGTTGAGTTGTGAGACTTGATGGGACTAGATGCCCTGTTATGGGGTTTAGGCTGGGTTGCTAATTATATTGAAAAACTTGTGATCTTAGATAATACTTGTACATTGTTGAACTGTAGCACTATTGATCGGTTGGTTAATTGTTAAGGTCGATCGATGATGCTGCTAAGTACACATGTTTCCCGTACACACTCTATGCTTGTTGCATTCTATGTGCATGTACAAATCCAGGAGATACCACAGTAGTTTGACTTGCATCTTTGGAGAGGTTGATCATCGGAGTCTAGGGTGAGCCATAGTTTTTTCCCCGGCACTAGAGCACCCCCTATCCTTTATATTTTTGTCTTGTTATTGTCAGACGGTTTATGTATTTTTCTATTCAGACATGTATTTGTATTAGAGCTTCGTACTCTTGACTACCAGATCATTGAGGTTTTTTCTTCAGACTAGTATTTATTATAAGACTTGTTAATTATTTCTCTTCTACTTTTTTATTTTTCGAATTTATTTTCGCATTCCTTATGGTGTATGAGTAGGGTTGACCTACGAGTTAGGTAGGTGCCCCCATGGCACAAATGAGATTTTGGATCATGAAAATTATCATCAGAGCACTCTGTTAATGGTCTATGAGTACAAAAGTGATGTTTGATAGAGTCTTGTGGATTGGTACGAAAAGCTCCATACCTATCTTCGAGAGGCTATAAGACATTTAGAAAATATCAATTCTTTCATGTGTTTCTACTATAATTGGATTCTAAATCTCTTTATTTCACTCTTTCTCACATATGGTGAGGATATGTTTGGTACTAGGAGGAGATTAGGATCCCGCACCTGTACCCGCACCCATTATCAGAGGTGGTGCACGAGGTAGAGGGCATGGTAGAGGTAGATCTAGACCTCAAGTTGTATCCCGAGGATGAGCGACTATAGTTGCTCGGTCTTGTAATAGAGCGGAGTCTCTAGGGCCAGAGGCTATTTCGGAGGATGAGCAGGTTCTGCTAGATGATGATGAGCAAGGTTAGGCTAATGGGGCATGACCGGATTAGATGCCCATAGGTTTTATTGCCACACCAGTATTACAGGACACTATGGTCCGCATGATGAGCTTCTTGAGACTATAGCTCATGGTATTCATCCAACCACTTCTAATGGTTCTCATACCAGGGTTGGAGGACAGACTCCTGACCATGGTGCTATACTTGGTCTTATTATACCTCCAGCTGCACAACCTGTTATGTCTATTAAGGAGTAGAAGATGTTCGAGAGGTTTAGGAAGTTGGATCATCTCAGATATGATGGAGATCTCAAGGATGACGCGTATGAGTTCTTGATTAGTTGCCATGAGAGGTTACACAACCTCGAATTAGTGGAGTCCCGTGGTGTTGATTACACTACCTTTCAAGTGGTCGGACCGATCAAGCAGTGGTGGCGGTCTTATTTTGAGACCAGACTAGCAAGGTCTCTTCCTATGACTTGGGTTTTATTTATCCTGATATTTTAGAGAAGTTTGTGCCTCACAGTGTTAGAGAGAGGAGACAAGATCAGTTCAAGGGGTTACGCTTGGGGCATATGTCTGTGATTGAGTACGAGATGTGGTTCCACATATTATCTCACTATGCTTTGATGATTTTGCCTGATAAGGCTGAGAGGGTGAGGAGGTTCACCAATAGGTTGGTATATCATCTTAGGTTGATTGCAGCACAGATGGCTGCCAACAGGTTCCACCTTCCAGCAGGTTATTGATACCGTGAGAGAGGGTAAGTTTATTCGGAGAGAGGATTATGAGGAGAAGGCGATCAAGATGCCTTGTTTTATCACTCATGTAGTCGCCTGATCTGGAGATTGGGATAATTATAGTGGGGGTAATCATTGTCTGAGTGCTAGGCCAGTGGTTGCTGCTATGCCTACATCAAAAAGGGGCCAGTCTTCTCGTACTTCGTATGGTTTGGGGCAGTTAACCTCAGGTTCTTATCGACCTTTTAGCCATGGTGGTCATGGTGGTGGTAGTTCTTTTTCTCAGCCGACAACAGCTTCGAGAGTGATTTATGAGTGTGGTGACTTTGGGCATTTCAAAAGAGATTGCCCAGACTGAGGCGTAGTGAACAACACCAGGGTTTTTAGGGTTCCGAATCTAGGGCAGCCGACTGAAGATGAGTCCCAAGGTGATAAGGGTGGTTCTCAAGCCGGAAGAGATGGCCCATAGATAGGTTGAGGTGGTACGCAATCCGACCGAGGTTGCAGATGTGGTGCTTAGACTGCAGGTGATCGTGGCTATTTCTATGCATTTTCGGGTAGACCCAAGGCAGAGGCCTCTGATGCTGTTATCACAGCTACTCTTTCAGTTTGACATCGACCTGCTACTTTGTTTTGAGTTTGGACTTGATGTGTGAATCTCTATCCATTCCTATTTATGTTTCTACACATATTGGAGATTCTGTAGTGTTAGATCGGGCTTATTTGGGTTGTGTAGTTACGTTGATGGGGTATGATACTCAGGTAGACTGAAAGTTTACGTATGGTAGATTTTGATGCTATTTTAGGTATGTACTAGTTAGCTCCGTATCATGCTATCTTGGATTGTTATGCCAAGATTGTTACTCTAGCCATGTATGGTATTCCTTCGTTAGTTTGGAATGGTACTCTTAGTCAGTATCCGAAAAGGGTGATCACTTTTCTAAAAGCTCAGAAGATGGTGGAGAAGGAGTGTCTTTCATATTTAGCCTATTTTCATGATACTAGTGCATAAACTCCTTCTTTGGAGTCATTTCGAGTAGTTCGAGAGTATCCAGAGATGTTTCCTACAAGCCTTCTCGGTGTTCCACCGAATCGTGATATTGACTTTTGTATTAACCTAGAGCCGGGCACTCAACCTATTTCTATGGCTTCATATTGAATGGCACCGACTGAGTTGAATTAATTGAAGAAGCAATTACAGGATCTATTGATAAGGGGTTCATTCGGCTCAATGTTTCACCTTGGGGTGCTCCAGTGTTGTTCGTGAAGAAGAAAGATGGGTCTATGTGCATGTGTATTGATTACAAGCAGCCATTCAAGGTGACCATCAAGAACAAGTATCTGATTATATGTATTGATGACTTATTTGATTAGCTACATGGTGCTTCAGTCTTTTCTATGATTTACTTGAGGTCCGACTATCATCAGCTGAAGATCAAGGCTGAGGATGTTCCTAGGACAACCTTCCGAACTAGATATAGGCATTATGAGTTTCCAGTGATGTCATTTGGGTTGACGAATGCACCTGTGGCATTTATGGAGTTGATGGATGGGGTTTTCAGACCCTACTTAGATTCATTCGTGATTGTGTTTATTGATAATATCTTGATATACTCGTGGAGCGAGGAGGAGCACAAACAACATTTGATGATCGTGCTTGGTATTCTAAAGGAGAAGCAACTCTATGTAAAGTTTTCTAAGTGTGAGTTCTGGCTGAGTTTGATAGCTTTCTTGGGTCATGTGGTGACTAAAGAAGGTATTATGGTAGATCCCCAGAAGATTGAGGTAGTTCGAGATTGGATACGACCTACTTCGGTTACTGAGGTTTGGAGTTTTATTGGCCTCGCAGGGTATTATTGGTGATTCATGGAGGGATTTTCATCTATTGCAGCTTCGTTGACCAGGTTGACTCAGAATGAAGTTCTATTTCAGTGGTCCGAGGATTGTATAGTGAGCTTTCAAAAGCACAAGGTTTTATTGACTTTCGCTCATATTTTTACTTTGCTAGTCGAGGGAGAGAGCTTTACTGCGTATTGTGATGCTTCTAGAGTGGGTCTTGGGTGTGTGTTGATGTAGAAAGGGAAGGTGATAACCTATGGGTCGAGTCAATTGAAGGTTCATAAAATGAATTATCCCATCTATGACTTAGAGTTGGCGATGATCATGCTTGCCTTGAAGATTTGGAGGCATTATCCCTACGGGGTGCAGTGTGAGTTCAACACCGACCATCGTAATCTTCAGTACTTGTTCAATCATAAGGATCTTAATTTGAGACAACAAAGTCGGTTGGAGCTTCTGAAAGATTATGACATGACTATCATGTATCACTTGGGCAAGGCGAATGTGGTAGCAGACGCCTTGAGTCACAAGGCTGTGAGCATGGGTAGTTTGGCTATATTGCATATGTGAGAGCGTCATATGGCTATGGATGTCCGGTCTTTGGAAAATTGCTTTGTTAGACTTGATATTTCGGAGCCTAGAAGAGTGTTAGCCTATGTGGAGGCGCGGTCCTCTTTGTTGGAGCAGATTAGATCCCAACAGTTCGATAATTTTCAGTTGTGCAAGATCCGTGACAAGGTGTTACGGGGAGATGCAAAATAGATTGTTATCGGTAAGGATTGTGTTTTGAGGATCAAGGGTCGAGTCTGTGTTCTTAGGGTGGGTGACTTGACTAGATTGATTATGGAGGAGGCCCATAGTTTGAGGTACTCCGTTCATCCAGGGGCTACGAAGATGTACGATGACTTGAAACAACATTATTGGTGGTGCAGGATGAAGAGGGACATAGCGGAGTTCGTGTCCTAGTGCCTCAATTACCAGCAAGTGAACTATGAGCACCAGAGTCCTGGTGGTGTATTTCAGAGGATGCCCATTCTTGAGTGGAAGTGGGAGCGGATTGCCATGGATTTCGTTGTGGGATTGCCCCGTACCTTGGGCAAGTTCGATGCTATATGGGTCATTATGGACAGGTTGACCAAATATGCCCATTTCATTCTAGTTCAGACTATTTATAATTCAGAGAAGTTGGCAAGGATCCACATCTGAGAGATAGTCTGATTGCATAGAGTTCCCATTTCTATCATTTCTGACCGGGTATGCATTTTACTTCTCACCTTTGGCGGTCTATGTAGAAGGAGTTGGGTATTATAGTGGAGCTTAGTACAACCTTCCACCCTCAGACTGATGGCAGTCTGAGTGGACCATTTAGGTTCTTGAGGACATATTACGAGCATGTTTGGCAGAGTTTGCATATAACAACAACTACCATTCGATTATTGAGATGGCACCATTCGAGGCCTTGTACGGTAGGAGGTGTCGTTCTCCAGTCGGGTGGTTTGATACTTTTATAGTTCAACCTTGGGGTACTGATCTTTTGAGAGATTCATTGGATAAGGTTAAGTTGAACCAGGATTGGATTTTTACAACCTAGAGCAGACAAAAGAGTTATGCAGATCAGACGGTTCGTCTGTTGGAGTTAATGATTGGTGAGCGGGTTATGTTGAAGGTCTCACCCATGAAGGGTGTGATGAGGTTTGGGAAGCAAGGCAAACTTATCCCAAGGTTTATTGGTCCTTTTTTAGATTGTGGACAGAGTTGGTGAGGTAGCTTATGAGTTGGCTTTACCTCCTGGGTTATCCGGTGTGCACCATATGTTTCATGTTTCGATGCTAAAGAAGTATGTTGTTAATGGTTCTCATGTGATTAGATGGGATTCGGTGATGCTTGATCATAACCTAGCTTATGTGGAGGGGCGTGTAGCTATTCTAGATAAGCAGGTTTTAAAGTTGAGGTCCAAAGAGATAGCTTATGTGAAAGTTCAGTGGAGGAAGCTGCATGGGAGTCCGAGTCAGATATGCAGGCTAACTACCCCGAGCTATTTGAGAGCCCAGGTATTTCCTTTTCTTTACCGTTCAAGGACGAACATTTACTTAAGTGGTATCTAATGTAACGACTCAAAAAGTCATTTTACTTGTTTTACCTTGAAATCCCTAAATTACCCTTTCTGAGTCTTTATTTGTTTGCTTATGACTTGCGGGGATGGGGGTATACAACTCTTGAGGAGTTCAGATAGGTTTCGGATCCTTTTCATAGGTTTGAGAAATCTTAAGTTAAGAGAATAAAGAGGTTTGACTCATAGTTGATTTTTTGGTAAACATGCTCTTTTCATAGTTTTGTCGATTCCATCAGCTCCGGAATGACGTTTATGACTTAGTTGCGCCTTTGGTTCAGTTCTCGAGGCAACTGGATGTATTTTGAGGGTATATTTGTAAAATTATGGAATTAGAACTTAAGAGTTGAATTTAGTCAAACCCGAGCCTTAGAGAACTTTTCTAAGAAATCCAAGTGCGCGAGCAGGTCTGGAATGGGTTTTCTGTTAGGAATGCATGTTTGGTTTGTGTTCGGGAGGTCCCAAGAGTGTTTCAGATGGTTGACGGAGAGTTGGGAAGTGTTGGGCACTACTGGTGTCTGGTTTTCACCCCAGCGCCTTACTTTTGCTTCAGCGGGTCCGCCTCAGTAGAGCTTTGGCTCGCTAAAGTGATGTTCGTCCATGAGTCGAGGTTCTGCCTTAGCGGACATGTTCTTTGCAGGGGCGGGTACGCCTCAGTGACGTTTCCTTTCACCGAGCGGGTCGTCGGGTTTTTATGTGGGTTCACCCCAATGGATAGGGTTTTCACCGGAGCATGTCCGCTACAGCAGAATCGATTCTGTCGGAATGAATATACTGTTTAGATTATAAGTATTGAAGATGTAGAATGTTTTTCTCATTCCCAAATATTCTCCTTGGGACTAGAACTGGGCAGAGGGGTATTCTTGAAGATTCAATAGGATTTGTTCATTAAAGGTAACTTTTCTCCCTTCCATTAATGAGTTTTAGTTAATCTTCATCCTAAGCATGATTCTTAGTTGGAGAAAGTAAGATAACTCTTTTATTGAGAATAAGAGGATGAATTGTAGGGAACTGGATTGGTTATTGATCTAATGTGGATGTTATTGTGAACTAGTGGTGTATTAGACTAGTGGGTGATGTTTACTTGACCAATTGCATGCTTTAAACCCTTTTGCGAATTAGGGAGAAATTCTAGGGTTAGAATTGGAGCTTTTGCCAAATCATGAAATTGAAGACCCAATTGGGGTTCGTTGTTAACTTAACGTGAGACTATGACTATCTAGCATGTATTGGTACTATTTGGGTAGAAAAGTTCATATTTTAATAATGTAAGCCTGGGGTTCCTTTGTAATCTAGCTTGAGGATTATGAGTATCGTTAGATCGTAATCTCATATAATTGACATGATTGACCAAAGTGGGCGCGTGAGAAGGCTTAGAGAAAAGGCAAGGCTATCGCATGAGTTCTTCAGCTTCAAACCAGGCTAGTTGAGACTTACTAGACTCTAGTATAGCGTTATGTGTTAGTATGCTAATAATGAACTAATGGGAGAAATAGGGAATTGGGGGTCCAATATTATTGAGGTTACGAGCACTAATATGGGCACCGGTGAACTGTTCTTGGGTTAATAATGAAATAGTATGATTACTTGAAGGAGTTTATGTGTTTATCCTTCAGGCCACGGGCGCGGTGCCTAAATCCGCTTAGGTTTGGTATGCTTGCTGATTATTTGGGCTTGTAGCCATATTTGATGCTTATATCCTTGACTTGACTTGTTATGCATTCATTACTCTATATCTCTTCTGACAATTGAAAAGAACTTATAATATTGATTGTATTGTTATGTTGATTGCATGGTGTACACTTATCCATCTCATTCATACATATTATATTGGAATATGAACTGTTGAGTTACTACTGAGAGGGGCTTTGTAAACCGGTTGTTGGATATGGTACATGATACAAGAGTGATGACTGATAATGACATTTTAGCCACTGAGCTGGTATCAGACGAGACATTCCGGATGGGTATATGGACCCAATGAGTCCCTCATGGATCACGTAAAACAACTATTGTAGCAGCGTGTGTATACCGGGTACATATGGCCATTGCATACATACATATCATCTGCATTGCATTCATTCTCATTTTGAAATATATTTGATGTTTTGTGTACTCGGTGTTGATTTTTGACAATTATATGATCTTATGACATGATAAAAGGAATATTGATACTTGAGACTTATGATTGTTGTGAGGTTGAGTTGTGAGACTTAATGGGACTAGACGCCTTGTTATGGGGTTTAGGATGGGTTGCTAATGATATTGAGAATTGTGATTGGACTTGTGATTGTGGATAATAATTGTACACTGTTGAATTGTAGTACAATTGATCGATTGATTAATTGACTCTTATTATTGCTTAACCAACTAACTAGTAGAGAGGTATCAGATAGTACCAACCCTCATTACTGCTACAGCTAGGGTCGATCGACGATAGTGCTGAGTACACGTGTTTCCCGTACTCACTCTAGGCTTGGTGTACTCTATGTGCAGGTACCGATCCAGGAGATACCAGAGCAGTTTGACTTGCAACTTTGGAGAGGTTGATCATCGGTGTCCAGGCTGAGCCGCAGTTTTTTCCCTGGCACGGGAGCTCCCTCTATCCTTTATATTTATGTCTTTTATTTTCAGACGATTTATGTATTGTTCTATTCAGACATGTATTTATATTAGAGCTTCGTACTCTTGACTACCGAATCATTGGGGGTTTTCTTCAGACTAGTATTTATTATAATACTGTTAATTATTTCTCTTCTACTTCTTTATTTTCTGCATTTATTTTTGCCTTCCTTATGTTGTATGAGTAGGGTTCGCCTACGGGTTAGGTAGGTTCCCTCACGACACAAATGGAATTTTGGATCGTGACAACGAGTGAGGCCGCCCCAACCATGTTGTAGTTAGTGTGGTTGAGCGCACACATGACCATGTCGTAGGAGTACATGGAGTTGCTATTGGTGTGTGAGTCAAGGTCACGGGATCTGAGAGTGTCTCAGGTTGGACCGTAAAAATAGGGGCAGGAGTAGACATGGAGCTTCGAGCTCCAGTGTTGTTTGATATGATCTGATGAGTGCATGTATGCTAGTGCTTTCTTTGTTAGTAAATCCAGTTCTTGTAAACTTAGTATCGACCTATTTTGTGTTCTAGAGTATTGGAACCTCATTTTAGGGATTGGTTTTACAGTATCACTTGCGGGATAGGACATTGTAATAGAGATAAGTTATAAATGGAAAGGTAGAAACCAAAAGGGGCTTCCAGCCAAACTATTGTTAGAACCATGTATATACGTTAGTAGATTGAAAGAATTTGGAGCTACACCTGACATAGTGATAGAGTATGTAATATGTCTCCTCCTCCCGAATGACTTAGATAGATCCTGAACCTCTGATATCATGTTACCCCAATGGTTCTATGAAATACCGAGTTTTGTGGGAGAATTGTAAGATGAAGATAAGCTGTAAAGAGGAGATGCAAATAGAATCATTAGAATGTTCAACAACCCATAAGAATTCACATGTTTCATGGTTACCTTGGTCGATTAGAATGGGAGAATACACTATGTACGCGTGACTCAAATTGTAACACCTTGCCTAAGAATGAATTGGGGATGACCCAGGATATCATTAATGAGAATAGGCTACCACGATCGAATCATGTAATGATTGACCATTGATATGTTTAAGAATGTCATGTAAAGTGTCGTACCCAGAATGGTGATCCCTAGTCATTTATAAGGAACTGGATTGGCCACAGTAGAAGTGGTAACATAAACCTCTCGCCAGTGGACTAGTAAGATCTTCGGACTCGTTGTGCAACATGCTATGATTCTAAATAACCTCTGGATAAGAATAGTTTATTGGGGACAAGTGACGACGAAAAATTTAGGACAATTGAAGAATGGTTGTATGAAATGTTAAAATAATTAGTGAGTGCGAATGGAATGGTATGATGAATTATTGAGGAAAAATGTGTTACATGCACAAGGATTACAACAAAGAAAGATAGAAGTGAATGATATTGTAGTTATGTAGGTTTCACAAAGTGATTTTACTCTAAAACAGAGTAAGAACCAATGTTAGAGAAGGGACAATAAGGACTCTTCAACTAGAGGTGCCAGACCTTCGGTATTCAGAAGGTTAGTATGAGAGTACATTGAGACAAGAGACACCCCCAGGGTGACTTGAAACGGAAATGTAAAGGGAAGACGATTGAACAATCGTTTGATGAGAGACCTAATTATGACTAAGGCAAGAAAATTCGGAAAAGTCATCAGATCATGTAAAACTACGAATTGGATATAAATTGGTTCTGCAACATACACAGCCATGACTCTTAAAAAGTATCTAAACAGAAGAAATGGTGAGTAAAGTCCGATATAAGCATATGAAGGATAAAAAAGGGGCCAATGAGCCTAAGTATACAAGATAGGTATTAAAGAGATGTCTTCAAATGTAATTATATGAGAACGAATATTAGGTGACGAGCAAATAAAGATGATTATGAGCATTTTGAATTGACTAAAGGTTCTACGAGATATATAAAGTAAGTGGCTTACATCTTAACGAGAACAAAAAAATCTTTTCCCTGAGGCGCCGTTGGCGGGAAGTCTTAGCCATGAGGCAAGTAAAGAGGTGTTGGTCTAAGTATAGTGATCAGATTTGGATATAGTAGAACAACATCTTGTAACGTCAATATCCTTCAGAATCTCATACGTACCCAGTGAGGGAAATAAGTTAATGACTCATTCTTTATAGGATATTTACATAAAGGACTGGAATTGGGAATAATGTTTGAAATTACATATATACCATAATGTTTCAAAATGAATGAGAATACGATAATGAGAAAATAAATAAGTAACTATCAAAGAGGAGCAAGGAAAGAAAGTTGTTATGATCAGTAGTAATGAGAAAGTGCAAAAAGGCTATTTTCCAACCACGAATTAGAGTTAACCGCAATGAAACGTGCACTTCAGATTCGATGGCATTATTCACAGAGTGTGTATGTTGAGACACTATAAACCATAAAAGTTTCTAGCACACCTTGGGATAAACGGGGCTAAGTTGACAATAGAGATGATGTCTTATGTATTTTAAAAGATCTCAATATAGATAATCCTATACCATTAGGATAAGGTTAACAGTGTAACCGGTACAACCAGCCGTATATCCATAACTGGCATGACTAGTTCGGAGGCCATGGAAAGAAGTTGACTTGAGGAAACACATCAGTTAGCTAAGTGGGAATCTTATTTATGAATTCAGATAATGACAACCTAATGATTCAGATTGCAGCAGAGTCATCCCTTATGTTGGAAGATAATGAATGTAAGGGTAAATATTCCATTTTTATTGAATACAAGAGAGGGTATTCAGCAATAGAAAACCATAACTTGGAGCTTAATGGAAATAGGGTCCTCATGTACCAGGGCCATTTGTGTGTTCCCAATGTAGTTGAGGAAGATTATGACAGAGGTACATTATTCTCAATAACCTATCAATCTAGGGTCTACTAAGTTATACCATGATAATAGAGAGATGTATTGATGGGATGACATGAAAAGGAACCTTATAAAGGTTGTATCCATTGTAATAATTATCAGCAGGTAAAGAATGAGAACCAAAAGCTGGTGGGTTGACTCATAACACTGAGAAACTGAGATGAAAATGGGAAAATGACTAGTATGAATTTCATTAATAGTTTATCTCGCTCTTATCCTAAGTTTGATTTTATATAAGTGATTGTTGATAAGATGACTAGTCAGCTCACTTCTTAATGATCAGAACTACCTACACAACTGAGTACTAAGCGGGATTGTACATTATGAAGATTATTCTCCTTCATGGTGTCCCTGGTTCTATGACATGTGACAAAGGTGCTTAGTTTATGACTATTTTTTTGGATCATTTCAAAAAAGGGTTGGGCACTTATGTTAGTCCCACCCTCAGCTATATGGACATGTTGAACGTGTGATTCAGATACTAGAAGATATGTTATGAACTTGTGTATTAGATTCCACAGGAAATTGGGATGACCGTCTATCGCTTTCTGAGTTTGCGTACAACAACAACTATTATACTAAGCATCAGAATAAATCCATTTAAGGCTTTGTATAAGCGGAGATGTAGAAGTCCTATTGGATAGTTCGAGGTAAGCAAACCAGAGTTAATAAGATATAACTTAATACACCAAGTCGTAGATAAGGTGAAGCCATTCAAAAGCAATTGTTGACCGCTCAGAGTCGTCAAAAGTTGTATTCAGATGTTTGACGACGGGACTTAGAGTTCCAAATTTATGATTTGATATTCTTAGAGATTTCTCCTATGACGGACGTGATGATATTTGGGAAAAAGATGAGACCTTAGTCCAGGGTATATTGGATTGTATCTTATAATTCGATAGGCCAAGTGGCTTACAAGTTGGACATGCCCCAAAGTTAAAGTTTGTCTATCTAGTTTTCTATGTTTTAATGATTATGTAAGTATATTGGGAATTCATCTCAAATCATACCCGTTGATGATGTACAAGTTACAAATAACTTATCACGTTAAGGATTTCCTATCGCTATTTTTAGATCGGCAAGTCCGTGCGCTAAGTACTGAAGATGATAGCCTCCGTAAAATGTTTTATGGTAGAGTAAAGACACAAAAAATGATGTAGGAAGTGGAAGAAGAGATAAAACATAAGTACATTCAATTGTTTCAAACTGAAGGGTTTATACGTTTATGGTTTGAGTGGAAGTTCCATTGTTAGAAGGTGAGACTTGATACTAACCCCTTATTTTATGAATTACCGATACTCCGAGCAAATAACCGCATGACCAAGAGCTATTGTATTGATTCAGGAAGTAAGTTCCTATTCTGGGATGATATACGTAATGTTTGATGATCGTGTGAGGTCTAATGGTATTTATGTTATGTTTATGGCCTTACGAGGCAAGTTTGAATATATTTTGCTTGTCCATAGGGATGTGGATAGCCCTATTTATAGGGGAAACTCTATCAAAATTTTCAAAAAGTCCTTAGGATTGTTGTATACTTGTGTACGCCCCCACATTTGAGGACAAATATTTCTAAGGGAGGAAGGATGTTACATCCTATACCTTGTGCGTTATTGTCATCATAAGTTATCCAACGTAGGCTCGGTGAGGGTGAGATGATATCCCTCCTCAAGATTAATTAGAGTTTATTGAAGTGTTAATTAAGTTTCGGTGAAGTTTGAGACTAATTGGATCAAAGGAAATATGTTTCGACGAAGTTCGACAATATTAGTGTGATATGTGGAGAATTATGCCCCACAAAAGTGATTCTGCCCCACATATTGGCCCTAAGTTTTCTGTTTCAATATTCCTTATGATAAGCCTCAACATAATGCATTATGCCCTACAAATCTGATCGCAGATTAGAGTCGATGCATTCTTATCCACTTATTTAAAGTAGTGGATTCATCTTTTTCCTTCATTTTTATGCCCAACCAGACCCCAAACACCTCCAAGATCTCTCTAAATATATTCCTAAGGTGCCTAAGAAAATCCAAGCCGAAACCACCTAAATCCTTCACTAAAAGTGTTTTAGATGATGAGAAGATCCCTTCTATGGTGTTATTGATGAGTTGTGGGTTCTTCAAAGTTGAAGGAGATTTGTTATAAGAGTTCTTATTGTTGTTGAAGGTAAGTTCTAATTCTCCTCCATGAATTTGAGTATAACTAATTTCCTTGCTAATTTATATGGTTGAGAAGTTGCAAGGTAACTCTTGAGAAATGGTTGTAGTGTTATTGTGCCTTGTGCGGCTGTTTGGTGGTATTCTTGTGATGGATATAAGGTTGGATATTGTTCTGTATGTAGTTGTTTGTATGATGAACATGTCAATATTTTTGTTGGGATTTGAGGAAACTGAAAGAGGTAGGGGAGGTATTGTCAAAATTATTATAGATGAGCTTGTCGCTCTTAGTATCGAATTCTAATTTTGAAGCTTAACAATGATTCCTTATCATTGTGTAGATTGAGGAGACATATGGCTGAACTCATTGGATTGTTAAGAAAAACTCCAAAGGTATGTAAGACTATCATTTCCTTCTTTTGGCATGACCTGAATAGAAGCAAAATGTAAATGAATGTCCCTCCAAATGACTACATTCTTAAGTTAGATGTGCTAATGTCTTTTATTCTATGAAATGTTATTGAATCTTGTTTGTCCCTTGTCAGTATTTCTTAATAGTCCCCTATCGTTTGATTTCTACTGTTGTATGTTCTTTCGTATACTTTATTTATCTTATTTACCTGCGTTAGTTACTGCTTGTTTTTTCAAAATGCTCTATCATGACGTATTCACTTTTGTTACCATTATTTTCATACTGCTTTAAATTTCTTATCCGGGTCTGACCATTTCTCTTGCTTTGCTTGTGCTTATGCTTTGTCTTGAGCCGAGGGTCTTTCGGAAATAACCTCTACCTACCAAGGTAGAGGTAAGGTCCGAGTACACTATACACTCCCCAAACCCCACGCTGTGGGATTTCATTGGGTATTTTATTGTTGTTGTTGTTTGTCCCTTGTCGGGAGTATTTTCATGTGATACAACCTATCTATTATTATGTTATGAATTCTCTCAATGACAATGATATGTTTGATAACATGTTAGTTACATAATGATAGTCGGAGGTATAATGACCTTACATTACTCCAACAAGCTCAGAATGTTCATGATGACTCATATGCATGTATATATGTATGTATCTATACATGTACGATGGTGTTATATACACATATGATATATAGCACCACTCATAATTTGGTAATGATGATGATGATGCCCACATAGGCTTGATGGCGTTATATAAGCATTTATATGTACGACGGCGTTATATATGCGTATATAGTATACATATGCATATCATGGCCCACAATGGCAAATCTAGAGTTATAGGTTGATCCATCTTGTCTCTCCTTTACTTTGATATCTTTACTTATGCTCTTACTTGCCTTACATATTCATTGTCACTATCCAAAATCCCATTTGTACTTTGAGGACACCTACACTAACCCGTAGGTGAACCACTAACATCAAGAACAAAATGATATAAATGTAAATACGGAAGAAGTAAAGAAAAATACATAATATAACAATGCTTCTTTAAACGTATACATCGTTTATCCAATTACAATGTTTACTTCCCTTAAAAGTTACATGATCATAAAGTTTACAACTTTACATCACCGAATCCACACAACATCAATTAAACATCAATAAGTATGAATGGGATGCAATGCAATGATATGTATGTATGCAATGACCATATGTATCCGGTATACACACGCTGCCGCAGTAGCTATCAGTGACCCATGAGGGACTCATGGGGTCCATATACCCATCGGATCCCACATTTGTGGCTTAGAATCATAATCAATTATATCCATCTGAAATTTCTCATCGAATCCCAGTATTATAGTTGTAGTATCATCATCAATCATCACTCTCTTACCATGTACCATATCCAGTAACTGGCTTCTTAAGCCCCTTTCATTAGTATCTCAATAGTTCAAATGCCAAATATAATATGTATATGAATGATATGGATATGTGTACACTATGCAAAAGTACAATTAATACAATCAGTATTATCAAATCCTTTCCAAGTATTCAAACAAGATGTAGAGTAATGAATGCATGACAAGACAAATCATAATAAGCGATCAAGCATAAGAAATGAATATCACAGGCTTACAGAAGCTCAACAACATGTAATTTCATGTAAATCAATTTATCATGTCGAAAACAATGTGATGACTAAACACACAATGGAGACAATGGAGACAAGCCCGCATAATGGCGATGAGCCCAAACAACAACAGTCGAAATCAGCTTAAGGCTGATTCCCCAAAGCACCCATTATCACATGTCAACAACGATACCCACCCAAGCATTCATCACAACCGCTAAGGTGGGACCACCAAACATGCCCAAAGCCCCTCAATATTTATAACTAATACGCACTTCTATCGAAGTCTACAAAAGGGAAACCGTATCCTACCTCAATGTCGAGTAGGAGCCACGAACTATCCCACATGAGCCTTCCCTTTGCAAAGAGCTTCCGAACGAGCGAAGCCTGCTCAACAATGTATCATATGTTAGGAACGGGAACTAATGATACCCATATTGCTATAGTACGATTTGAATCGAAAAGCAACCTTTAAAATAGAAACCCGAGCTCACAAGAGTAAATTTGGAAATTCAAATAAAAAAATCAGTTATCCAACACTTAGAAATTCCAATAGTATCCCCCAAAACACTAATTAACCTCAATTTATTATCAATCACAACATTACTAGAAAACCCCCAATTTAGACAAAACCCTAACCTTTCCATAATCAAATTCCTTGAATTTAAAAGAGATTCAACTTAACAACTAGTTACCTCGATTATTCCATGACTAGATTTAATAAGATTTTTCCAACAAAACTCATTTCTATTAAATGCACACATCAAATCATCACTAGGGTTCATAACCCACTTCTCCCCAACTAAATCCATAATATTAGCATAAATTCCAATCCTAAATTATAAAAAAAATCACATTAGAGTAAAGAGACTTACCCCCAAGAAGATTCACCTCAAATCTCCATAAAGTTGCCCAATTGTCTCTCCAGGTTCTTAAATTTGTGAATGAGAAGAATACAGTTTGGAATAGGGAAATTATAGGACTTTCTGCCCAGTGATTCTCGCACCTGTGGACTCCTTGTCCGTAGATGCGGAATCGCCTCTATGAAGAAAGGCTCGGTCTGTGAAGCCACTTAACACCTCACTTCCTCACGTCTGCAAGCCAAGTCCCACATAGGCGGACTCGCAGAAGCGGAACACCAAAAACCAGCAAAAATATGTTTTTTCACCAAGTTTCACCCTCAAAAAGATCCATTTACCCAAAATTCAACTATTGGTCAAATGATTTTTCAAATTAAAAACTCTAGTTTCCTCAAGTACTTTCAAGACTCGCCCCATAACATTAGGAATCATGTCGCCCATCTCCGCGAGTCGAACACACTGAACGATGCTACGGGAAGGGTCAATAAGGGTAAAAGAGTAAAATGCCTAAATGACTGAATGGGCACATCAGGTACCAATTAATGTTCGTCATTGAATAGAAGAAGGAAAGTACGAAAGCTGACGAGTAACCAAGGAATCCCCATCACATCCTCATGAAGTCTCAATAGGCTAGAAATATATATCGATAGTACCACACATTCACTTTATTAGTCAGATCCACTTTAACTTAGCTTATCGACCCAAATTTCCATTTCTTTATGCCCGAAATTTCTCTCACGGTTGATCCTCGAATGTAAGAACCGACTCCACTTGAATTTTCTAATTTGATTATAACCATACCTTTTTACGCGTTCGATTGAATCCACACATTTCACATTAATCACCACCATCCTCTAGTTATAGCCACAAACCGTTGTCTAACCTGTAATGATAAAAATATCATGATTCCACTAATCCTTGTTGCACACTTACCCCGGCTATCTTCGCACCAAGATTCCTTAGAAACATATAGACACACTTCACAAGCCCAAATCATGGCTTCCCTTCGCCAGAGAAGGATCATTGCTTATCTGAGAAAGTTCTAAGTAATTCCACCCAAAAAACTGATCTTGTCCAAGGCTGATCATGCTAATTCTAGTCTCGTTAGTTCTGTATCCCGAAATTAATATCACTTAGTCAAAATCCATTGCCTACTTCTTCTCAAATCTCCAAATGACCATATTATAAGCATACCTGCTGATTACCTTATCGTGCCAAATCCATAGAAACCCAACTAATCACTCTAAAGACTTCATGTAACTATTTGTACCTCTCTAATGCATACTAAGTGCCCCGCATAAACCATTAGAACTGTCTGAATCATAGTCATCCGGAGAATATAATCAATCTTACTTGCAATTTCAATGAGAACCAGTAACACTGTCACACCTCCATTCTGAATCGAAATATATCGAACCCTTGTCGGTGGTTTACTAGAATACCATGAATCCTCCAGTCAATATAACATAGGCTACTCAGCCTTAATTGAACAATTCTAACATGGAAATAAGTGCTCAAATTTCTAAATCATCGATGGCCACCCAGCTGATTCTAAAATAACTAGTACGGTTTCCATAAGCATGTTGTGACCTCTCCCATCTCTTTTATCATGAATAATCAATCACGTACCATCACACACGGTTCCAAAAGCTATATTATATCTAAGTCATCAATTTAGTATCGAAGAACTATACCTTATGATTGCAATCTTCATGCTTCTCAACTTCTACCCGATGCACCAGTCAGATAGAACCTCATGAACTCTAAACACATCGAATCTTACTTGTACTCTCTCTTACTTGCCCACAACTCTGGACATCTCATCAAACTTCTATATGTCATATCTCGCTATTTACCAGCCTTACCAATTTCTGATGTATCAACCTTATAATCCATTTATCTTCCCTTCTGTATTTCCCTTTTAGGTCTTTAGTATTAAACTACTCATTCATGTTATTAGTCAATAATGCCTCACTATAACCTACCACTACCATCATAGGCTTTCCTCAAAATGAAGCCTTAACCTTTAAATTGAAGAGATTCTCAAGATTTCCTCTTGTTATTCCACCTTAGACCATTTATTGCAGAGTACCGCGTAGTTACCCATCCTAATACAATGCTAGTCGCCAATCCAAAACTCCATGGAACAATCTTCATAACACGTAGTCGATTACTGTGAACTAATATTCCTTCGAGCGGATTAACCAATATCACCCCATCTGATCAATAACGCCACCATAATCTACATCGGCTCGAATAATCTTGTCGTTTCAAATCCAAATCCTTTCCTTTGCCCGAAGTTGTACCTTACTCCTCCCGATTCTCGATCAACTATACATTTATCTTAATTCTTCCATTTCTCTATTCCATTCAAATCACGTTCACTGATATCGATCGACCATCACTCAAACCTGCTCAAATTATACCGCAATATCCTAAGTCCCATAAAAATGGTCGAGTCGATCCTGGAGATAGTAGTATACCATAATTGATCCTATTAACCAACACCTCCCTTGAGCGTCTTATATAATACTTGCCTGTGAAGAACTAACACTTACCATATTTTGATAAACCAAAACACATCCAACTATCCGTGCAAGTTTCCCTGTTCTTCGATCAACTCCAAAGTTATTATACCAGTAATTATAGAACTCCTAAAGTGTGAACCTTTATATACCATGCCCATAAATCTAAGCCACGAACTAGAGGCAACACAAGGTAATTCTTTAAATAGAACTCCACACTTGTCCAGCCCTAGGGTCATTCCTATTAGTCGATCACTGGCTCCCATTAGCCTACCACGTAGTCCAACGTACCAAATCATTTATGATTCCTTACATTCATTCTATGCTAACAACTGCGAAATGACCCATAAATCAACCACTTCGCGATTTCAACAACCCATTTTTATCACTAACCTCAAAATGCGAAGAGATCCTACGAACACACTTTTTAATTGAAAGAATGCGACTATGTATTTCTTTAAGCTGGACTTGTAACAAGTAACTGTTACACCCCGTAGTTTCATGCCCCATCGTGACATTAATGGATATTGTAATCCCGAGAAGAGATACGACCCTACGAAAGCATAATGGAGTTTACAACTTGGTTATGATGGTACCTGAGTGTTTGGGAGTTAAACAGATCCAAGGAAGTATGTTTCGACAAAAATAAGAATTGGGCAACTTGACGGGACAGATGATGGACCATCAAATATTTAACGAACCATCAAATATTTTGACGGACCATCAAATATCTAGCATGAGCCATCAATATTCCAGAAAGTTTGATGGGGAAGATTGATGGACCGTCGGAAATTTGACGGTCCGTCGAGTATACTGTTAAAGTATGGCGGTGGAGAAATTTTGGTAGGTTTAAAAGCGGGTTTTGCAATTGGAACTTCATTTTCATATAAAACCAGATTATAATACTCTTTAAATCCTCTCTATTGGTTCCATAACATTCAAGATCAATCCTAAGGTAAATCGCATAAGATTGACGTGATAATCTCTGGGTAATCATAGAAATCATCATCCCCGTGGAGAGGCAGATTTTGAAACCATAAAATTTGGGGAAACTTGTTGTTTTGTGAACGTTTGGTTGCGTTGAGGTAAAATTCATCCTCCTCTATCTATATATATGATTAATTGATGATTTGGAATAAGTTGTGAAAGGATTTTCATAACCGAAACCCGTAAATTTATGAAGTTAAGATATGTTGAGGTGTGGCCTGTTTTGGCTGAAATTGTAAGTTGATATTGATTAATATATTGGTTGTTGATGTTGTAAACCTAAGAGGCTATGTTTCGGAGAATCATGGGGCCAAAATAAATGAATATCCTTTTGTTAAAAAGTCTAAGAACCTTTTATGTTAAGATGATCACTAAGATGCCTAAGTGAAGTTTCCTTATTGAATATGGATTAAATGTTGATATCGACCCTTTGTTTATTATATATAATCGGTTGTCAAAAGTACAAGATCTTATAGCATAACATATAGCTTCATGGATAAGGTATGTAAGGCTATCCCTTTCTTTCAGATGCATGAAATCTACAGGATTATCGTTTTCGAAAAGAAACGTTAAGAATTCCATTCTATTGTCTATCGAAGTTTCATATTGAGAAGTACTCATTTTTATTCTAGTTCTTACCATCCTTATTGTTGGTTATTGGTCATATCATACGTCTTCGAAAGGAAGCTTCTAAAATATAGTCGTCAAGTCGACCAAAGAATCGTTCTAAGAATAGATTCAAAGAGTTTATGAGTCTATAAGAGGGCCAAAGAGTTGTTATCATAGTATGTTGCTCACACCCCGAGTCTGCTTTGGTATTGATATAGTTTTCATTGGCATTGATATCATGTATATAATCATGATAAAATAGAGGATCGGGTTGCACATTCCGTAATAACATATATAGAAGATCGGTTTGCACGTTTCGTAACATATACTTATAGAGGATCGGGGTGGCACGTTCCACAACATATATATTTATTAGATCGGGTTGCACATTCCGTAATATATACATATGATGGATCGGGTTGCGCGTTCCACAACACATATATGATCTAGGGTGCATATTGCATTGCATATTTATACATACATCCAGAATCAAGGACATGTTATACCTCACTCAATAAGACGAGGATAAGTTATATAGTAAAAATCCTACCATACGAGTTATATTAAGTTTAAGAGTTTCATTATTCACCCAATGTGGCTCAGATTGCTTATGCTTTCCCTTACAACTATTCGCTTCATATTGCTTATATATTTTTCCTTACATCTTAAAAATTTACATACCCAGTACATTATTTTGTACTGACATCCCTTTTTCCAGGGGATTTGTGTGTTCATGCCGCAGGTTCTGATAGAGACTCTGCCAGGCCACCTTAGTAGGAGTTGACGAGCCCAATCGTCAGTAAGTAAGCTTCATCCTCCCGGAGCTTCCTGGTCTTATATGGAGTATTTTGCAAAGTTATGTACAGTATGGGTAGGTCGGGGCCTTGTCCCAACCACTTGTTAGTGCAGTTACTCGTAGAGGCTCACAAAATTATTTTGGTATGTATAGTATGGGTGTATAACATTGTCAGCTAAGTTTGCATTTGTTAAACCAGGTTGTGACCTTGTAGGTCCTATTGTATATATGTGTGTTGGATTAATCCCTCTTATCTAGAGTTATTGTTGAGATATATCTTAGTACAGCCTTGTCGGCCGGAAGTTCTGTTTGCACATGAGACTAGTCATTAGAGTGGTACGCTAGTACCAGCAAGGCATCAAGTTCCAGCCACACACCCCAGTTTAGGGTGTGATAAACTTGGTATCAGACCAGGTCAGTCCTAGAGAGCCTGTGAGCTATGTCTAGTAGAGTATTGTTTATGTGCGTGTTGTGCACCACATATATAAATAAGAGGCTGATGGGCATTTAGAGATCGTTGTTGTTCTTTCACTTCCTAGATCGTGTTGTAGAGCCGAGTTACATGGCTATGAGTCTAATTCCTTTTTCAATAATCATGTAGTTACTATAAGAGCTACTGCTAGTAATTGAGTTAGTGCTGATAGGGGTGAAGGTACTAGTAATGCCCCGTCCTGCCAAGTTGATAGTGCTGAGTCTCAGGGAGAGTTACACTCCCACGTATCACCAGTTCCACCCCCTCAAGAGGAGAATTGAGGAGATGCAATACCTCTATCTCCTCAGGACACAATTTCTCTAGTCCCAAAGAATTGGGTCACTCCAGTTTCTCCACTCGAATCTTCTGAACAAGGAGTGGTAAATGTCGCACAGTTATTGACCTAGATAATATCTAATCAGCAGTGTCATATAAGAACTTCTACATGATATATGTCTTTTAATGGTATTAGAAGTTCTAGAACTCAAGAATTTCTCGGGTTGAGTCTGCCAGCATTCACTGGAGCTAATCCAAATACAGACCCCTGAGACTTTATTGATCAGATGTTCCGGGTATTACGAGTGATGTATGCTTCGGAAATAGATGCAGTAGAGTTAGCCTCTTTCTAGTTACTTGATGTTCTTGTTCTGTGGTATGACGTCTGAGAGCGGTCCTGAGGGCCAGATACACCCCCAGCTGTATGAGAGGAGTTTACAGAAGCCTTTTTAGATCACTACTTTCAGTTAGAAGTAAGAGATGCCAAAGTTTAGCAATTCTTAAACCTCAAGCAGAGGGTAAGAGTGTAAAGGAATATAGTTTGCAGTTTGACATGCTGGCTATTTATGCCCCAAATATTGTAGATACCATGAGATCTAGAATTCACCGGTTTATCACCGTCTTGGATCCGCTCTAGATTGGAGAACGTACTACAGCCTCATTGAACATAGATATGGATATTGATATAATCCAAGCATATGCTTACGGTATTGAAGATCACAAATGGAAGCTTCGAGAGGATAGGATTGCAGAAAGAGAGTTGACCAAGATGGCTAGGTCAGTTGGGACGTTCGGAGAAATATCGGGTAGCTCTAGGCAATAATTTCCTAGACGTCTGCCTCGGTTTGCTAATAGTTCTCCATCTCAGTTTCAAGGGCCTAGATATGATAGGCGTACTTAGTTTTATCAGGGCAAAGTTCGAGAGCTTCAGGTTTTCAAGAGCTACGGAGTTCGAGCCAGATAAAACCACTTCTGCCAGCTTATGGCCAGTGTGGTAGGAGGCATCTGGGACAATGTTGTCAGGGTGCCGTTTTGTGTTATACGTGCGGTGAACCTGGTTATTACATATGCTAATATCCAAATAGGGGAAGAGATACTATAGCATAACTAACGAGATCAACGACAACAGCCTCATCAAGTGTACGTCCACAGAGTGGTGGACCCTAGACCACAAAAGGTAAATGTAGAGGCCGAGGAGGAGCCTCTAGTTCAGGCGGTGTTCAGAACCGGATCTATGCTTTATCCGGTCATCAGGATTTGGAGTCATCTCCAGATTTTATCATAGGTATACTATCAGTCTTCACCTATGATTTCTATGCATTATTAGATCCAAGCTCCAATTTATCATATGTTACACCCTTTATTGCAAGCAAATTTGGGTTTGGACCAGAGCTGTCATCTAAGCTATATGAAGTGGCTTTACCGGTTGGTGAGAGAATTATAGCTACACGAATATACAAGAATTGTACCATAATGGTTTGCAATCGCCAAACCTTGGCTTGGTTAGCTGAGTTATATATGGTAGAGTATGATGTTATTATGGGCATGGACTGGTTAACCTCTTGTTACATGAACGTCGATTGTCAGACAAAGATTGTCAAGTTTAGTTTTCCAGGTGAACCGACCCTTGAAGGAAAGGCAATGCAGCCATTCCTAAGGGCAGGTTTATTTTCTACCTGAAGGCAAGAAAGATAATTTCCAAAGGCACATTTGGTTCGAGTCAGGGACATATATACAGAACCCCAACCCTTCATTCTATTCCAGTAGTCAATAAATTTCTTGACATATTTTCGGATGAGCTTTCGGGTATCCCTTCAGAGAGGGAAATTTAGTTCACTATTGATGTACTTCCAGATACACATCTGATATATGTCCCTCCTTATCAAATGCCTCCAGCTAAGCTGAGGGAGTTGAAAGACCAGTTGAAGGATTTACTTGAAAAAGGTTTCATCAAACCTAGCACTTCGACATGGGGTGCGCTAGTATTGTTTGTTCGCAAGAAAGATGGTTCCCTAAGGATGTGTATTGATTATAGGCAACTAAACAAAGTCACCATTAATAACAAATATTCGCTTCCAAGAATTGATGATTTATTCGACCAGTTATAAGGCGTTAAGTATTTCTCGAAGATTGAATTAAGGTCAGGATACCACCAGTTGAGGGTAAAGGAGAAGGATATTCCAAAGACAGCCTTTCGGACTAGGTATGGTCATTTTGAGTTTTGAGTAATGTCTTCCGGACTCACTAATGTTCCGACAACCTTTATGGACCTAATAAATCGAGTCTTCAAGCCATTATTGGATATCTTTGTGATCGTGTTTATCAATGATATTTTGGTATACTCACGGATTGAGGTAGATCATCTCTGAGCGGTGTTACAGATGCTCTAAGATTGTAAGATGTATGTCAAATTTTCTAAATGCGAGTTTTGGTTAAACTCTATTGCCTTTTTAGGCCATATTGTCTCCTCATAATGTATTAGGGTAGACACTCAGAAGATTGAGGTCGTAAGGAATTGTCTGAGGCCTACGACTCCTATCGACGTACGTAGCCTTTGGGTCTGGCAGGATATTATAGGAGATCCGTGGAAGGTTTTTCTTCTATCTCTACACGTATGACCAAGCTCACTCACAAGGTAGCTAAGTTTCAGTGGACGAATGCGTGTGAGCGCAACTTTCAAGAACTAAAGGACAGGTTGACATCCACACCTATGTTAGCTCTTCCATAAGGTATCGATGGGTATGTGGTATATTATGATGCCTTCAAAGTCATCCTAGGATGTGTTCTGATGTAGTATGGGAAGGTTTTAACATACTCTTCAAGATAATTAAGGAAGCATGAGGTCAATTTGCTGACTCACGATCTTGAGTTGGCAGCAGTAACTTAGCCTTGAAAGTGTGGCATCATTATTTATATGGAGTCCACATGGATATATTCTTGGACCATAAAAGCATGCATTATGTATTTCGTCCAAATGAGTTGAATTTAAGCAAAGAAGGTGGTTGGAGTGATTAAAAGATTACGATGTAGATATTTTATACCATCCCAAAAAGACAAATGTCGTAGCTGATGCTTTGAGTCACAAGTCTATGGGAAATTTGGATGGTATTGAAGCCAACAAGCTGGAAATGACCAAAAAACTATGTCACTTAGCCAGTTTAAATGTGCGACTCTTGGACATAGATGACGGGGGTGCGGTAGTGCAGAATATCGCAGAGTCGTCTTTAATAGCAGAGGTGAAAGCAAAATAGTTTGAGGACCCCGAGTTTGTCCAAATGAAAGAAGGAATTCCTCTACAGAAGAAGTCGATATTGGAACTTATGGGAGACGGAGTCCTTAGATATCAGGGTCAACTAAGTGTACCAAATATTGGAGGACTCTAAAAGAAGACTATGTCAAAAATCCACCAGTCCAGATATTCCATTCGTCCAGGATCAACGAAGATGTATCATGACCTTCGACAGGTTTATTGGTAGAATGACATGAAGAAAGACATCACAACATTTGTGGCTCAATGCCCAACTGTCAGCAAGTTATGATCGAGCATTAGAAGCCTGGAGGTATGCTGCAGCAAATTGAAATCCCTACTTAGAAGTATGAAATGATTAATATGGATTTCATCACCGGTTTATCCCATTCTTATCAGAAGTTTGATTCCATTTGGGTTATCATCGACAGACTTACGAAGTCAGCCTATTTCCTACCTGTTCATACTACTTTTTGGTGGAGAATTATACCAAGTTATATATTAAGGAAATAGTTCGATTACATGGTGTTCCGGTCTCCATCATATCCGATAGAGGTGGTCAGTTTATGGACTTTTGGAAGTCATTTCAGAAAGATTTAGGTACCCAAGTGAACCTTAGTACAACTTTCACCCATAGACTAATGGGCAAGTTGAGTGCACGATCCATATGCTCGAGGACATGCTACGATTTTGGGTATTAGATTTCAAAGGTAGATGGAACGATCATTTACCCCTCATCGAGTTTATGTACAATAACAATTATTGTTTCAGCATCAAGATGGCCCCATATGAGGCATTGTATGAGCGGAAGTGTATATCCCAATTGGCTGGTTTGAAGTGGGTAAAGCCGATTTACTAGGCCCTGATTTATCCAGCAAGCAGTAAAGAAGGTGAAGTCGATCCAAGAGCGCTTATTGACTACATAAAGCCGACAGAAATCATACTCAGATATCCGACGATGCGACTTAGAATTTGCAATTGACGATTGGGTGTTCTTAAAGGTTTCTCATATGAAAGGAGTTATGATATTCGATAAGAAAGGAAAACTTATCACTAGATACGTCGGACCATACAATATCATCTGTAGGATAGGCTGAGTGGCTTATGATCTTGAGTTACCCTCAGAGTTGGAAGCAGTTCACCCAATATTCCATGTGTCGATGTTGCGTAAGTGCGTAGGAGATCCCTCTTGTATTACTCCCATAGAGGATGTACAAATCACCGAGAATCTAACTTACGAAGAGACTCCAGTAACTATTCTAAATCGCCAAGTTCGAAAGCTAAGAACTAAAGAAGTTGCATCTGTTAAAGTGATATGGAGGAATAATAATACATAAGAGATTACTTGGGAGGCCGGAGAATATATGAAATATAAATACCGCTACCTATTTCAGTCTTCCAGTTTACACCGATATTCATGCAATATGATTCTCTTATTTCAATTGTATTCGACAATTCTAAGTCTACATCTTATTTAGATATTAATGTTGAGGTAGAGGTGATTGGTGCAGCTTAGAATATGGCAGGAGAAATTTAAGGTGAGTTATGGATAATCCTCTTGATTCTTGCATTTATAGATAGTCGTGTGAGGCCAAGTTGATCATATTTTGTAATGATATCGCCTTGTGTGGCATTTGATATATATTTGGGTTGTTTATCAGGATTTGGATAGTCCTGTTTATTAAGGAAACTCTACCCAAATTTTTAGAACCTCAGAAGTTAAGAATATCTTTAACATTCGCGGACGAATGTTCCTAAGGGAGAAAGGATGTTACACCCCGTAGTTTCGTGTCTCATCATGACGTTAATAGATATCGAAGTCCCAAGAAGATATACAACCCTACGAAAGCATAATGGGGGATTACAACTTGGTTATGAAGGTACCTGAGTATTTGGGAGTTAAACAAATCCAAGGAAGTACGTTTCAATAAAAGTAGGAAATTGAGCAACTTGACGGGATAGATGACGGACCGTCAAATACTTTGACAAATCGTCAAATGCTTTGATGGACTATCAAATACCCAGCCTGAGCCGTCAATCTTCCATGAAGTTTTGACGTGGAATATTGATGGACCGTCGAAATTTTGACGGTTCATCGAGTGAACCATCGAAGTACGACAATAGAGAAATTTTATCGGGTTTAAAAGCAGGTTTTGCGATTGGAACTTCATTTTTCACCAAAAAACATATTATGACACTCTTTAAATCCTCTCTAGAGATTCCATAACATTTAAGATCAATCCTAAGGTAAATCACATAAGATTAACGTGATAAACCCCGCGGTAATCGTAGAAATCATCATCCTCGTGGAAAGGCGGTTTTGGAAACTCTAGAATTTGGGGCAACTTGCTGTTTTGCGATGGTTAGGTTGCATTGAGGTAAAATTCATCCTCCTCTATATATATGTGATTAATTGATAATTTGGAATAAGTTATGAAAGGATTCTTGTAACCGAAACCCGTAAACTTATGAAGTTAAGATATGTTGAGTTGTGGCCTGTTTTGGCTAAAAATTGTAAGTTGATATTGATTAATATATTGGTTGTTGATGTTGTAAACCTAAGAGGGTATGTTTCGGAGAATCATGGGGACAAATTACATGAATACCCTTTTGTTAAAAAGTCTAAGAACCTTTTATGTTAAGATGATCTCTAAGATGCCTAAATGAAGTTTCCTTATTGAATATGGATTAGATGTTGTTATCGACCCTTTGTTTATTATACATAATCGGTCGTGAAGAGTACAAGATCTTATAGCATGACATATAGCTTCATGGATAAGGTATGTAAGGCTATCTCTTTCTTTCAGAAGCATGAAATCTACAGGATTATCATTTTCGAAAAGAAACGTTAAGAATTCCATTCTATTGTCTATCGAAGTTTCATATTGAGAAGTACTCATTGTTATTCCAGTTCTTACGATCCTTATTGTTGGTTATTGGCCATATCATAAGTCTTCGAAAGGAAGCTTCTAAAATAGAGTCGTCAAGTCGACCAAAGAATCGTTCTAAGAATAGATTCAAAGAGTTTATGAGTCTATAAGAGGGCCAAAGAACCATTGTTATCATAGTATGTTGCTCACGCCCCGAGTCTACTTTGGTATTGATATAGTTTTCATTGGCATTGATATCATGCATACAATCATGATCATATAGAGGATCGGGTTGCACGTTCCGCAACAACACATATAGAAGATCGGGTTGTACATTCCGTAACATATACTTATAGAGGATTGGGTGACACATTCCACAACATATACATTTATTGGATCGGGTTGCACGTTCCGCAACATATACATATGATGGATCGGGTTGCGCGTTTCACAACACATACATGATCTAGGGTGCATATTGCATTGCATATTTATACATACATCCAAAATAAATGACATGCTATACCTCGCACAATCAGATGAGGATAAGTTATACAGTAAAAATCCTACCATACAGGTTATATTAAGTTTAAGAGTTTCATTATTCACTCTATGTGGCTCAGATTTCTTATGCTTTCCCTTACAACTATTCGCTTCATATTGCTTATATTTTTTCCTTACAACTTACAAATTTGTATTGTTATTCATGCTTTACATACCCAATACATTTTTTATACTAACGTCCCTTTTACAGAGGCGTTGTGTGTTCATGCCGCATGTTCTGATAGAGACTTTGTTAGGCCACCTCAGTAGGAGCTGTCGAGTCCAGTTGTCAGTAAGTAAGCTTCATCTTCCCGGAGCTTCCTGGTCCTATATGGAGTATTTTGCAGAGTTATGTACAGTATGGGTAGGTCGGGGCCCTATCCCGACTGCATGTCAGTTCAGTTACTCGTAGAGGCTCATAAACATATTTTAGTATGTATAACATGGGTGTATAGCCTTATTGACTAAGTTAGCATTTGTTAAACCAGGTTGTGACCCTGTAGGTCCCATTGTATATATGTGTGTTGGGTTAATCCCTCTTATCCAGAGTTGTTGTTATGATATATCTTAGTCATCCTTGTTAGATGAAAGTTTTGTTTGCACAAGATACTGGTCATCAGAGTGGTACACTCACGCCAGCAGGGCACTGGGTGCCGGCCACACCCTTCAGTTTTGGATGTGACAGTAACCTTGCCACCTAACCTGGAACCGATAGACATTTACTAAAAGAACTCATAAACACTAGTTCTCACTCCATAACTACCTCTTTGCTACTACAAAGCCTAACTTAACCTTTCATAACCTTATGTGAATTTCATCCTCGTATATCTTGTCACTTTATTTTAATGAACACGTCAGATACAAATTTTTCCCTTCATACAGCGGAGATTGATCCATTCCATTCCTCTTTCATGCCATTTGTATTATCATTCCCACTTTTCAAGTATATCACCGAACTAAAGAGTCACAATCATAACCCTTCTCAACCGAACCCTCAAACCATAGAACAAGACTAAACTGGGTCATACATCCATATCATAGTGACACATCTTATACCCTACTGCGCGACGTCATTACAAGCCACTCACGTATGAAGTTAATAGCGGGCTCCCATCATCGGGGGTAGAATATGATGAAGAAGTTTCAGATACCAATCAGAATCAACCAATTACCAATTTGAATAGAGTAGCATGAAAGAACAAAAGAAGGGAAGATTTCCTAAATGTTATATAACCTATCAAAGATGGGTATGGATGTCTACGTACCTATCCGCGAGACTCTACTAAACAATGTCCTTGTACTCATAAGACCGGTGAACCTAGAGCTCTGATACCAATTTGTCACTACCCAAAATGACATTTGTGTCATAAGGACACCTACACTAACTCGTAGGTGAACCACTAACATTCAAGAATAGAATTATGTAAATGTAACTACGGAAGAAGTAAAGGAAAGTACATAATATAACAATGCTTCTTTAAACATTTACATCGTGTATCCAATTACAACATTTACTACCCAGAACCTAGTGTCACTCGTACAAAGACTCTAAGATACAAGTGCGGAAGGAATTAATAACTATGCCCTAAATGAATAAGGGCAACCTGACTGGATGAAGACTAAGGCTACCGAGAATGGATAGTCTGCCTTAACCTTCACGTGCTCCGAGCTGCAGCCTGAATAGACCGAATACATGCATCCACATAAAAATGCAGCAAGTGTAGCATGAGTACACAATGTACCCTCGTAGGCATCATAGGCCGACAATAACGAAACTTACATAACAGATATAAACATCAAGTTGACTCTCAAATAAGTCCTATTCTAGGAAATTCAAATAGTCACATAAATCACCTTAATCGTATGCAATTCATAACCTAATAAATCACTCAGTAAAAATAAGGGTCAACCACAGTAAAGTACACTTCAAAACACGTAGCACATAGGGACTTTAATACTATTACCCACCGATCTAACCCCTTGTCCAAGTCATGTTCACATTACACCTGCCTACCCAACTTGACACATTCAATAAGCAAGTTGACACTTAGCACACATCATCGTCGTAAGAACACTTTACAAGGATATAGGAACTAGACTGACCATAACTACATTAGCTCTTTTGTTAACTTAGCTTTTAGACTTAGTTACGACTATGCGTTCACGGGCATGAAACATATTAGTTCCTTATACGTCCTCATTATATTCTAAGTAGAAGTCTACACCTTACATAGAATATGAGTCTACAGCTACCACAACAACACTTCACAAGTTCTTTGCTAGGCACTTTACTGAATATCACTATCAATCACCAAGCAGATACACATATACACATAGTTCCCTTATTCTAGAGGATAATTCTAACAAATAAGCAATATCGACCACAATAACAGATAACATCGCATACTTAAATTCATCAGTTGTAAACCACAACACCCAATTCACGTAGAACAAGCCCAATATGGAATTCAATCCAATTTACTAGAATTAATTCAATATTCCAAGCACATTTAATCACAAGAATCACTCAAGTTCCAATAACTATCAAGATTCAGTCTTTTATTCAAATAAACAAGTTTACCATTAAAGGTTCAATTTTTTAGTTATTCTACTAAGGAACACGTAAATATCATATCTCTGTATCGTTCCTAACAATCCAAGTCATAAAGATCCCATCTTTATTAGTATTTCTAGCAATCAAGGGCATAAAGATACCATCTTTATATCATTACCATACCTTCTCATATTCAGTCTTACATCAAGAATACAATACAAGGTGCCAGTATTTCTTCCCTTAAAAGTTACATGATAAAAAATTCTACATATTTACATCACCAAGTACACACAACATCAATTACATATCAATAAGTATGAATGGGATACAATGCAATGATATGTATGTATGCAATGACCATATGTATCTGGTATACATATGCTATTACAGTAGCTGTCACGTGACCCATGGGGGACTCATGAGGTCCATATACCCAGCCGATCCTATCGGAGCCCAGCTCTGCGGCTATAGTATCATAATCAATTATATCTATCCAAAATTTCACATCGGATCCCAACGTTGTGGCTGTAGTATCATCATCAATCATCACTCTCTTACCATGTACCATATCCAGTAACCGGCTTCCCAAGCCTCTTTCATTAGAATCTCAACAATTCAAATATCAAATAAAATATGTATATAAATGATATGGATATGTGTACACCATGCAAAAGCACAATCAATATAATCAGTATTATCAAATCCTTTCTAAGTATTCATATGAGATGTAGAGTGATGAATGCAAGACAAGGCAAATCATAATAAGCTATCAAGCACAAGAAATAATTATCACAGGCTTACAGAAGCTCAACAATATGTAATTTCATGTACATCAGTTTATCATATCGAAAGCGGTGTGATGACTAAACACACAATATCAACAATGGATATAAGCACATATAATGGCGACGAGCCCAAACAACAGCAGTCGGAATCAGCTTAAGGTTGATTCCCCAAAATATCCATTATCATAGTTCAACACCAGTACCCACCCAAGCATTCATCACAACCGCTAAGGTGGGACCCCGAAACACGTCTAAAACCCCTTAATATTTATAACTAATATGCACTTCTATCAAAGTTTACAAAAGAGAAATCGTAGCCTATTCAATAATTTATCCTATGTCAGGAATGGGAATTAACATTACCTATATAGCTTTAGTATGATTCGAATCAAAAAGCAACTTTTAAAAGAGAAACCCGAGCCCATAAGGGTAAATTTGGAAATTCAAGTAAAAAATCAGATATCCAACACTTATGAAGTCCAATACTATCCTCTAAAACACTAATTAACCTCAATTTATCATCAATCGCAACATTACTTGAAAACACTAACCTTTCCACAATCAAATTCCTTGAATTTAAGAGATATTCAACTTATAAACTAGTTACCTCGATTATTTCATGACTAGATTTAATAAGATTTTTCCAACAAAACTCATTTACATTAAATGAACTCATAAAATCATCACCAACGTTCATAACCCACTTTTCCCCAACTAAATCCACAATATTAGTATAGATTTCAATCCTAAATAATAATAAAATCACAATTACTGTAAAGAGACTCCCCCCCCCCCCCAAGAAGATTTACCTCAAAGCTCATCAAAATTGCTTAATTATCTCTCTAGGTTCTCAACTTTGTGAATAGAAGAAAAGGGTTCAGAATATAGAAATTATAGGACATTCTGCCCAACGATTCTCTCACCCACAGACTCCTTGTCCGTAGATGAGAACTCGCCTCCGTGAAGAAATGCTCCCGCTCGCGAAGCCACTTGACACCTCACTTGCTCGCATTTGTGGGCCAAGTCCACATAGGCGGACCCGCAGAAGCACACCCATGCCCACATAAGTGGAACACCAGAAACCAACAAAAATCTAGTTTTTCACCAAGTTTCACCCCAAAATCCCAACACCATCCGAGACCTTCTGGATACAAACCAAATATACAGACATATGTTAAAATGCGCTACAAACTCAACCATTCCCTTAGAATTCCCAACGGATGTCACCTTGACCGGGTCAACCTCCCAAATGGCCAAAATTAAGTTTCCAACCAAGGGTACAAAATGTTTCTGAATGCCTCGAGAACCAAAACAATCATGCCACCAAGTCATAATCGACACTTCAGACCTCATGGAATTGACAGAATTTCGAAAAAGGTTTGTTTATCCAAAATTCAAATATTTGGTCAAAAGATTTCAAATTAAAAACTCTAGTTTTCTCAAGTCCTTTCAAGACTCAACCGATGACCTCGAGAATCATGTTGCCCATCCTCGCAAGTCGAACACACTCTAACGGTGCTAGGGAAAGGGTCAATATAGGTAAAAGAGTAAAATGCCTAAACGACCGAACATTTCATTACAATTCAGTAAATTATTCGTACGGACATTTCATTATTAGGAACACGACATTTTATGTCCACATGTTCAGATAGATGGATTGACGACCCTCATCAGTAGTTTCTCAACTCAGCTGTGGTTGTTGCACTCTATTTGATTCGGAGTTGCTGTTTGTCATGACCCCCTTTCAGGAGTCGTGGTGGCACATACACATTCCCCATCGGTAGGTGAACCACTTCCCAAATTATCAAAAAAATCAAGAAGAATTACGAAAATAGTAATATTAACTAAGTTATCTCATATTTCTGTAAAAGCGGAATATGACTCTGAATCATCAAATACAACCCCCCAAGATCTGGTCAATAATACAAGAGTGCTAATATGAATACAAGTCTGAATAAAAGACCACATAAGCCAAAACTGAACTACATAGTCTGAAAATCTGAATCGTATCTCTCGAATTAAGGTAAAGACATAGTAAGAGAATGAGCATCCAATGTACTCCGAAAGATAGCATCCTCACCCTGAATACTGGAAGTCAACCTATTCAAACTCAAACTCGAGATCTCGAACTGGAAAAAGGACATGTATCTGCATCAAAAAAATGCAGCGAGTGTAGCATGAGTACACAATATACCCCCGTAGACATCATAGGCTGACAACGATGAAAGATACGTAACATAGATAAATATCAAGTTGACACCAGATAAACATATACTAGACAGTTCAATAGTCCATATAAGTCACGTTGTACACATATCAATTCACCGATTCATCAAGTCACATTGTTCACATAAGGTACCAATCACAATCAAGTACAATCAATCCATTCACATATACAGGGACCTTACTATCATAGTACCCACCGACAGGTACTCTTTTATTCAAGTCATACTGAAGCTTAACCTCACTTACCTAACTTATCATACGAAATAAATGAGTCAGACTTACATCACAACAACCATTTTAGAATGCTTCCAAGAGTGTTATACCTAAGCTAAACATGATGACGTTAACTCTTTTATTATCTTTAGCATTTACACTTAGTTAAGTCTCAATACAGTTATAATCTGACATACATAGATCGTTCCACATCTACATTTCTACTAGTGACACTTATAACAAGTTCCTTACTAGACTCATTACTCAGTCACACAATCAATTACCAGACAACACACAAATGCACATAATTCCCTGGACCTAGACAAAAGTCATGGCATAATATACATTTCTGACCACAATAGTATTTGACATCACACACTTAGACTTAAAATTATTAAACCCCAAAAACTCACACACGAGGAAGCAAGTCACACACGACAAACAAATCAATTCAACATCCTCAACCATTTATCCAAGTGTTCATAGAGACCAACATAATCATTATTTCTAAGTATTTACAGAGACAAAATCAATCATAGTGACCATTCTGATACAATACAATCAATTCAATCTAAGTAAATCTTGGTGTTGAAACCTAATTTTTACCTTCCAATAATTTTATTTAATTATGCAGAGTTTCTGAGTCACAAACAGAGTAGAATATATCTTTCACAAAGAGAATATAATTTTACAAAATTATCACGGGAGTATTTTGTTATTTCATTTGACAAAATATCTTTTAGTATATTGTATATCATATCCTAATTTTACATAATTTGATCGTTAATTATGATTTTTAAATTTTAACCGACAATTATAAATATTATTATTTAAAAAGGATTCTCAAAACCAAAGAATTAGTATTCTGCTTAGTCAAATTTGAGAAATTACTAATTAAATGCGATAATGGAATTCTGACTCAATTTTAAAAGACACTTGCATGATTTTAATTTCTTTAATTCTAATTAGTCTCAAATTAGGGCTCAAAACAAAGCTTTTATTAAATTGTTCATAAAAGAAAAGGTGTGTGCCTCATCCATTTAATTTGGCCAATCCCAAGGCCAAAAGGCCAATGACTCATCTTGGGCCCAGTAAATTGTGCGTAAAGGAAATGGGCAAAGCCTCAATCCTCTTTTTTTATGATTACAGCCAAGGAGATGCCCTAATTATTGTCTCTCTCTTCGTCTCCATTGCCGTTAATGGCAAAAACCTAGGGTATGGATGCTTTTCTGCGTATGTTTCCTCGACAAGAAAGGAAATGAGTATTTATTGCTCGTCATTTCTCACACCAGTATGCCACCAGACCCTCATACTTAAGTGAGGTTACCCTTCCATGGTACTATACTTTTTCTGCTAGCAATTAATGTTTTTATCCGATTACAATTTCAAACTCTTTGATTTCATTGGTTGAGAATAGAATTGAAGGGAAAATTCCCCCCCCCCCCAAATCTGAGTTCTCCCACACCGTTTGAGGTCTCTAGTTAGGGTTTTATTTTTTCCTATAAATATAGACCCTTTTTCCACTTTACAACGGGTTTGGAACTTGATATTTAGCATTCACATTGATTGAAAGCCGAAATTGAGTTTAAATCGACTAAACATACTTAAGTTGGGATCCAAGCCCTTTGGTGCAACCCAGAACTAGTATTTTGGTCTTTCACAATTGAAATCACTCTTATTTTGGTATATTTTCAAGTTTGGAGGTCATCAGAGTCAAAGTCAAGCTCAAATTCGACCTTTAGGCTGCCTCCATACAAGATAATTCCTCTTCTCTTTTTAATATCCTATTTAAATTAGGTTTTATGATCTATATTGTGTATTTAAATGTTAGTTAATCCTGATTAGTGATTTTTTAGTTTGATTTTTAGGTTATTAAACATGTGTTAGTTACTGTTTGAGCCAGTAGGTTAGTGGTTAAACAAGTTAGTTAAGGTTAGTTATTATATGAGTTTAATAATCAGCATGTTTTAATTGTTATGAGTTGTTGTGTGGCATTTATTAGTATTGTTTAGGTTCTAGTTGGAATTGCTTATGTGATATTATAAGCACGATTAGTTATGATAATGCTTATTTGAACTTCTTAGATCATATTCAACATGTTTTAGGTTGGATTAGACACTTTTAGAACTCATCACTATTGTTTGAGTCTATCTAGTTAATATTCAACATGTGTAACTGAATGATCACTGTTAGGGTATATTAGAAAAGTCATTTGTGTGTTTAGTTGGTTGTTATCACTATTTATTGACTATTGTTATGTAGATAAGTAGATTGATACCTAAACATGTTAGCTTAGAGTTGGTTCTGCGCATATATATGAGTTATTTTATGTGGATTAGCACCTAGCTTGAGGTTGTTTAAACATAGAGAATCTGTTTAAATGGTAAGCATGTTAACATGGGTTTGGTTTAGTCTAGTATATATTGATTAAGTTAGGAGATGTGCAAAGATAATGTTAACTTAAAACTAGTTTAGTTGGATATGCATAGTCTATAACACTATGTTTATTCCAATCAAGTGTAAGTGATTCATGTTAATATAGTGTCTATGAAATTAGAACGAATTGTAAAGATTAATTTGTCTTTGCAAAATGGCTAGGTTGGTTCCTGAGTGTCACATCTAGTTTGAATGTGTGTTAAGTGTCACAGTATGGTAATTAACTTCTGTTCAAGACTAAAAATGATTAAAAGTGCCTGATGTTGGTGCAGTTGGCTTATTTTACTCAAAACAACCAAGACTTGGCAAGAAAATGTTGTTATAGTCATGGTAGGATCACTTAATGAATTTAAATAAGATATTTATCTTGTTCAAACCAATACCATGTTTAAAAATGATAACTTAGGAGTTTATTTGGTATTACATTGTATGTCTTAGCTAGTTGATACACCATAACATGTCTATTTGAGTATGTTTGAGTTGGGAATGGACTGTTAAAGGAAATCAAAGCTTGTATGATGTATGTGTTTTTTCTTAAGGTCATATCTGGTTTGAATATGTTGTGTATGACTTTATTATGTCCCTTAGCCCCTGTTTAAGTAAATAACTTGGCCTGATATGTCAAAAGTTTGTCTCAGTTGGCTTGTTTTTTGTTTAGAAAAAATCATGTTTGACTTAATAAGAACTTGTTTGCATGATTTCTGGGTACTCTAGTTGTCCTCTCCTACCTTTAGCATGTTCCCAATAGCCCTCAAATGATATAATATGCATTTATTCACAACCACCTAACATAACTTTACCATTTCTTTGTATGAATAACTATGTATCTGTCTGGTTCTACTTATCTATGTGCTGAGGCCAGATTACTCTATTTTGGATGATAGGCATGTCCTATTTTGCCTTTGCATTTTAGTGTTCATGTTATTTGAGAATATACATCAACACCTTGGTAGACAAGTTGTATACTAAATATACCTAGTATATGAAAGTATACAGGTTGTATATCATCTTGTATATCGCTCAGAACATCATATCATGTGTTTGTCGGGCTTGGCCCATTTCTGATAACCTCTTCTACTCTCTTTATTCATGACTGCATATAGGACTTGGCCCACTGTTTGCAATTTTTTGCTTTTCCTTCCGTGCTGATATTGGTTTGGGCTTAGCCCAATTTTTTGAATTAAGTACAAGTTGTCGTGGGTTGTTTTTCATGCATGTATTTAATTTGATAAGCCTTGGGTACTTCTAACTTGAACCCTCATTTTCCCCTTGTATGTTTTCATGTTACATCAACACGAGATGGGCTCTTATTGGGCCCATCACTTCTATTCAGTCGAGATCGAGTCCTACAAGCCTTCCATACTTAGCTGATTGGGTTGCCGATTGGGCTGAGCCCCAATCATATACATTTGGGTCAAAAAGAATGAAAAGGGAGATAATATTTACTTTGAAGGCCCAGGTATGGGTAAAAATAGTCAACTGGTGGGCTTCAGTAGGCCCACCAGCCTAAACTCTATCTCTCTTTTAATTTTATATATCATCTGCATATGTGTATTTATATATATATTGTAACAAAAATACTTTGATAATATTGAAACTTATTATGGTTGGAATCTAGGATAGGCAAAATGATACGTATATTGTTTAGTTAGATTGCTTATGTTATACCCCATAAATTCATATGTTAAGTATACCCTAATATAGGGAGCCTAAGATAAGGAAAATAGTTCCCTTGAGAAGGTTAAGGAAGGATCGAATTGAAACCAGGAGAAGTCATAAGAGTTTAAGAGCCGCTAAGCCATTCGAGCTTGTAATCCATACGTTGAGTGCATCGTATCAAGATGATTTACAATGAAAGTATTTGTGATGCCATAGAAGAATTAGAAAAGGCCTTGGGCCAAGATTGGAAGTACATCTAAAAGATTTCAATTTCTACTCGTCGTTTCATGCATGTTTAAGAACATGGTTCATCGATTTAAGTTCTGACGACCCGCGACCCTTCTCGAGGGTCATGTATGACTGATATGCGTATTACGAATGTATATAAAAGACTGAAAGTCAATAGAACAAAAGGAAGTACAACTCGAGGAAGATTGATGAAATTTTGATGATACGTCACACGTTTTGTGTCACGGATACAATTCTGTCGCACAAATGAGGCAGTGGATCAAAGCCATTTTTCAGCCCCCTCGCTGCCACCATATGCAGTGGCATATGCTGCAGCATATGGCCATATTCCCTAGCTATGGGGACACATATGCGAGGCGGCTGGGTGACTTTTATGCCCCAAAGTTGGCCAAATTCAATACTAATTTCATTCTTCTACCCTTGATCCCTAGACACCTCCAAAATACTCTACAAAACCCTTTCCACCATTAAATAACACTACAAGAAGTATTTAAGATGATTTCTCCTTCTAATGATCAAGAACACCTCAAAATACTCGTTAACTAGCTCGGCAAAGTTGCGGACAACTTTGAGATTGGGTTGAATGTTGTTGTAGAGAGCTTATTGGATGGTTAAGGTAAGGTTCCATCCCTTATATATGTTCTTTAGCTCCTCCTAACTTGTTTTGGTTGATTGATGGGAGTAACTTGGGAATTTTGGGAGTTTGGTGAACACGATCTTAGAAAAATACTTTTGTTATATGAAGTTGTGACAACTTATGGTTGATATTGTTGTTTGAGATTAGGAGTGAATATTGGTATTGAATCATGTGGTAAAGTTGTGAAGTTGAAGTTAGGGAAGATTATGGTGTCAATTTGAAGAAGAGTCCATGATAGTATAACTCTAGAACTTCATGTACACAAGTTGTTTGATGAATTTCCTAAATGAAATCTCTTATTCGATATGAGTTGGATATTGATATGAATCCCTTGTTTGATGTAGATACTCATCCACAATATGTGCGAGGCTCTGTGGGACGTAACTAGCTTCATTAACAAGGTATGTTAAGGCTCACTCCTTTTTTTCTTGGCATGTTTGTTGAAGTATCGACGTACGATGAGACGTCCGCTAAGAGATATGTCATTTTTTACTCTTGAAAGGATCATATGGTCCTGTTTGTGTCTCGTTAGTTTTGCAAAAGGTAGAAATGCTATGTCTTGACCTATTAAAGTTCATATGAAAGGAATAGAAAGATTACAGCCTTTGTTGGTGTCACAAAGGTTAGGGATAAAGTATCATACCCTGTTGGCTCTTATGAAAAAAGTAGAAATGGAATGGTAGGTTGTCATCATAATAATAGTCGGAAGTATGGGACCTTACTCTTGATGGATTATAGGCTCGGGCCTATGGCTCCTAGGGTGAACGTATTCATTTACAAATGATTCCCGAAGCCTTAAGATGAAGTGAGAATTGTAAATGATAGACCCCAAGCGCTAGTTAAGAAAGTAACGATATTTCGGATTGTGATAATTCATAGAAGGCTAGTATAGCTCTTCATGTATGTATATATGTATGGAATACCAGTAGGGGCATCGACATAATAGTATGACATACCACTAAGCTACGGCTAGTTGGGAAGACAGTTACATACCGCTGGGTTATGGTCTGTTGGGCAAACATGTATTCAAATGCTAAGCAATGGCCTACTGGGCAAATGGCTGATGAGCATTACCACTGTAGTTGGGAACGATAACACCGAGTCCCATATATGGGTCGAGTACGACTGAGTCCCTCCTTAGGGTTGGGTATGATATGATATTGACCATGTTTGGGTAGATATGTATCCACCACTGGGCTATGGCTGGACGGGCAGTCATATAGTTACCACCAGTTAGGCAGTTATATATTGTTAGATACCACTGGCTGGGTAGTCGTGTTGTTTACCATTAATTAGTTGGGCATGTAGATTTAGGGTGTTGAGATAACGATATATATATGGATACACAATAAGTGAGATTTTGGTATAGGTTGTAGCTTCAACGGTATTTTAGAGACCTGGGTTAACTCAAATCTCCCTTCTTTCTTATGATTATGCACTATTACGTTTTATTTTTGCCTTACATATTCAGTACATTATTTGTACTGATGACCCTATACCTAGGGACACTGTGTTGTATGCCATGCAGGTTCAGGCAGATAAGAAGAGGACCCGCTCCTGTAGATTATGTGTAGATATTAACATGTTATTAGTAAGCTCCACTTCTTTCTGGAGTATTGCCGAGTCGGGTCATGTATATAACTCTTTTGATATTTTGGGTATGTCGGGGGCCCTGTCCTGACTTATGTTTTTGTGTTAACAATCTCCTAGAGGCTTTGTAGACAGGTTCCATGTTGTACAACTTGATCGGTATGGCCTTGTCGGCCCTAGTATGTATATATCTACTAGGTTGGGATTTGTGCTTGCAGGATTTCATGTCATACATGTCTAAGTTATTGTCCTGAGGCCTTGTCGGCCTAGACTGGTGTATATTTTTGTGATGATATCTAAATCATTCGCTCGGACCGTCCTAGCGCCGAGTGCCGGCCACACCCCTCGAGGTTGGGGTGAGACAGACTTGGTATCAGAGCAGTTCTATCCTAGGGAATTTGTAAGGCTATATCTAGTAGAGTCATATTTATTGATGTGTTGTGCACCACATTTATAAACATGAGGCTACATGACATTTAGGATGGTTACTTTTCTTTCTTATTCCAGATCGTGCAATAGAGCTGAAGTGTAAGGAATTGAATTCTTAACCATTTTCTTTATTTTGAATACATCGATGCCTATAAATTGAAGAGCTTCAGCTAGCTAAAGAGGAAAGGCAGTAGTTGATGAGGATGCGCGTAGAGTACCACCTATTAGTAGGGCCATAGTGAGGCCTAGAGTGTGGATATGATACGCCCATCGGATTTGTTAAACCTGCCAGCCCCGAAAGAGCAAATGGGGGAACTAGTGCCTCTATCCCCTTCATTTGAGACTTATGCTGAAAACATGGATATTTGGAGAGTGGTATGATTGTTGACTCGCTTAGTGGCCGCTCAGGCCCAATACCAGGGTGGGAGTATTGGATCTTATAATAGGGCAGTCAATGTGAGGGTCTGGGACTTTATTAATTTGGATCCTCCGGAGTTCACGGGGTCTGACCCGAATGTAGATCCGTAAAATTTCTTAGACCAGATGTACCAAACATTGCAAGTTATACATGCTAGTGATACGGAAGCAGTAGAGTTAGCTTCTTAAAGACTGTGAGATATCGCAGTTGTATGGTATGAGACATGGGTACAATCTAGAGGATCGAATGCATCATCAGCAGTATGGAAGGAATTTTCTGAGGCCTTTCTGCAACATTATTTACCAGTAGAACTTTGACGGGCCAGGTAATATAAGTTTGTACTTTTACAGCAAGGCGAGATGAGTGTATTAGAGTATAACCTTCAGCTTAATTCGTTGGCTAGGTACGCCCCTACGATTGTGGCTGAAATGAGTGATCGGGTGCATCAATTTGTGAATGGTTTGGGGCCACATCTGATAAATGAATGTACTATAGACTCGTTGAATGAAGGGATGGATAGCTCTCGCATATAGGCATATTCTCAGAATTTAGAGAATTGAAAGTGGCAACAACAGGATATGGGCGACAAAAGTCAATCTAAGAGGGCTAGATCAGTCAGCCAAGCGGAGCATGATTGGAATAACCCTAGGCATCCAACCGATCCTATAGTTAGTACCTTTTCTCGGAACCAGGGGCCACAGTATGATCGATCTGCTTATTCAGGACCATGTTAGAGCTCCCGAGCTTTAGGCTTTCAACGGCGGAGAAGATCAGTGCAGATGAGACCACCTCTTCCACCATGTGATCAGTGTGGTAGGGCCCATTCCAGGCGATTTCGTCAGGATTCTAATGTATGTTACACTTGTGGGGATCCCAATCATTTTATGAAAAATTGTACAATGAGGAATAGAGGTAGTATGGCTCAACCAACCGGATCAAAAGTGACTTCTTCTTCATCTGTGCATGCCATAGAGCATGGACCTCAAACAGTAGCTGGTAAAAGTTGAGGCAGAGGTGGGGTATCTGACCCCGGCAGTGGACAACACCGTAACTATACACTAATAGGACGACAGGATCAGGAGGCGTCTGACTTTGTTGAAGGTATCCTTACGATGTTCCTTTCCTTTTCTTATATACAGTAGGTATTAATCGATTCAGAATCTATTTTATATATGCTATCCTGTGTCTAAGAGAAGAGTGAACCTTAAGTTATAAATTAGTCTTTAGATCGTAACCTCACTTATAGGTAAGTTGTGACGGTCGAGAACTCGAGGGTTAACATAGAAATGTGTCAGTACGGTCTGATATGGACCAAGGAATCTTATGGAAAGTTATGATACGTTTTAGGATGTTATAGATAATGGTACAGTCATGGGAGGACAACGTTATGTTACGAGTGGTGTTATATAGTCTGTGTGTAGAGGAAGTTTTTGTTAAAAATCTTCGGAGGGAACCAAAATTTAAAGTCTTCATGCTACGATATTTCAACATTCTAGGACGAATGTTCTTAAGGGGGGAAGGATGTTACACCCCGTAAATTTATATGTCAAGTATACCCTAAGGTAGAGAGCCTAAGATAAGAAAACAGTTTTCCTTGAGAGGGTTAAGGAAGGATTGAGTTGAAACCCGGAGAATTTATAAGAGTTTAAGAGCCGCTAAGCCCTTCCAGATTGCAATCCTTATGTTGAATGAGTCATGTCAAGACGATGTACGATGAAAGGATTTATGATTTCATGGAAGAATTATAAAGGCCTTGGGCCAAGGTTGGAAGTACATCTAAAAGATTTCAAGTTCTACTCATCGTTTTGCCCATGCTTAAGAATATGGTTCATCAATTTGAGCTTTGATGACCTGCGACCTTCCCGAGGTTCATGTATGACTTATATGAGTATTATGAAGGTATATGGAAGATTTAAAGTCAATAGGACGAAATGAAGTATAACTCGAGGAAGATTGACGAAATTTTCTATGATACGTTGTGTCACGGATGCAATTCCGCCTCACAAATGAGGCAGCAGATCAGAGCCATTTTCATCCCCCTCACTGCCACCATATGTGGTGGCATATGATGCAGCATATGGCCATATTCCCCACATATGGGGCCGCATATGTGAGGCGGCTGGGTGACTATTTAAGCCTCAAAGTCGGCCAAATTCAATCCTAATTTCATTTTTTGACCTCTTGAACCCTAGACACCTCTCAAATACTCTCCAAGACCCTCTCCACCATTGAAGGACACTCCAACAAGTATTAAAGTTTATTTATCCTTTTAAGGATCAAGAACACCTTAAAATCCTCATTAACTAGCTTGACAAAGTTGCGAACAACTTTCCGATTGGGTTGAAGGTTGTTGTAGAGAGCTTCTTGGTTGGTTACGGCAAGGTTTCATCCCCTATATATGTTCTTTATCTCCTCCTAACTTGGTTTAGTTGATTGATGGGAGTAACTTAGGAATTTCGAGAGTTTGGTGAATAGGATCTTGGAAGAATACCTCTTGTTATATAAAGTTGTGACAACTTGTTGTTGATATTGTTGTTTGAGATTAAGAGTGAATATTGGTATTGAATCATGTTGGTAAAGTTGTGATAACTTGTTGTTGATATTGTTGTTTGAGATTAAGAGTGAATATTGGTATTGAATCATGTTAGTAAAGTTGTGAAGTTGAAGAAAATGAGTTAGGAAAGATGATGGTGTCAATTTGAAGAAGAATCCATGATAGTAAAACTCTAGAGCTTCATGTACTCAAATTGTTTGATGAATTTCCTAAATGAAGTGTCTTATTCGATATGAGTTGGATATTGATACGAATCCCTTGTTTAATGTAGATACTTAGCCACAGTATGTACGAGGCACTGCGAGACATAACTAGCTTCATCAACAAGGTATGTTAAGGCTCATTCCTTTTCTTGGCATGATTGTTGAAGTATCGACGTATGATGAGACGTCCGCTAAGAATATGTCGTTCTTTACCCTTGAAAGGATCACATGGTCATGTTTGTCTCTTGTTAGTTTCCTGAAAGTTAGAAATACTATGTCTTGACCTGTTAAAGTTCATATGAAATGAATGGAAAGATTATAGCCTTTGTTAGTGTCACGAAGGTTAGGGATAAAGTATCCTACCCTGTTGGCTCTTATAAAAAAAGTAGAAATGGAATGGTAGGTTGTCATCATAATGATAGTCGGAAGCATGGGACCTTACTCTTGATGGATTAAAGGCACGGACCTATGGCTCTTAGGGTGACTGTATTCATGTAAAAACGATTCTCATATCCTTAAGATGAAGTGAGAATCGTTAATGATAGACCTACATGCTTTAGTTAAGAAAGTAACGATATTTCGGACTGCGATAATTTATAGAAGGCTAGTATAACTCTTCATGTATGTATATACGTATGGAATACCAGTAGGGGCATGGACATAATAATATGACTTACCACTGAGCTACGATCAGTTAGGCAGACAATTACATACCATCAGATTATGGCCGGTCGGGCAGACATGTATTTACCACCGAGCGATGGCCAGCTGGGCAGATATGTGTTATACCACCAAGCGATGTCTGATTGGGCAGATGAGCATTACCACGATAGTTGGGCACGATAACATCGAGTCCTGTTTATTGGTCAGGTATGATCGAGTCCCTTCTTAGGGATGGGTACGCTATGATATTGACCATATTTGGGCAGCTATGTATCCACCACCGGTCTATGGTCGGATGGGCAGTCATACAGTTACCACCAGTTTGGCAGTTATGTATCATTGGATACCACTGGCTGGGCAGACATGTCGTTTACCACTAATTAGTCGGGCAGGTAGATCTAGGGTGTTGAGATAAATGTATAGATAGGGATATACTATAAGCAAGATCATGGTATAGGTTGTATCTTCAACGGTATTTCAGGGACTCAGGTTAACTCGAACCTCCATTTTTACTTATAATTACGCACTATTATATTTTATTTTCGCCTTATATATTCAGTACATTATTCGTATTGATGTCCCTTTGTCAAGTTCACTGTGTTTCATGCCATGCAGGTTCAGGCAGACAAGAAGTGGACCCGCTCCCATAGATTATGTACAAATATTAATATTTTATTGGTGAGCTCCACTTCTTTCTGGAGTATTGTCGAGTCTGGTCATGTATATAACTCTTTTGATATTTTAGGTATGTTGGGGGCCCTGTCCTGACTTATGTTTTTGTGTTAACAATCTCCTAGAGGCTTTGTAGATAGGTTCCATATTGTACAGCTTGATCGGTATGGCCTTGTCGGCCCTAGTATGTATATATCTGCTAGGTTGGGATTTGTGCTTGCAGGATTTCATGTCATATATGTCTCAATTATTGTCTTGAGGCCTTGTCGGCCTAGATAGTTGTATATTTTTGTGATGATATCTAAATGGTTCGCTCGGACCGTCCAGGCGCTGGGTGCCTGCCACACCCCTCGAGGTTGGGGTGTGACATCTTAAGATGTTTTAAGGCTTGTAAAAATCGAAAATGAGCAATAAAATGGACTGATCTTAAACATAAGAATCTAGGAGTGAAAATTGATTTTTTAAAGTAAGTGTATGAAGAAATGGCTTTGGGCTTGAAAACATGATTTGGACTTTGGATTTGAAATGGACTAATTTAATGACCCAAGAAATGGGCGTGAGTGACATAAAAAATGAATGGACTGCTAAATTTAATTTGGGTCTAAATACAAGCACTTTGTTTAAATTTTAGTCTGGGCGGAGCCCAAATATGATAAATGATTTTGGAAAACTTAAAACAACTATCTTGGACTTGAATTAAGTTAAAGATTTTGGAAATTTAGAATATTGATTTGACTTGGGCCATAGCATGCTAAAAGAATAAAACAAAAAAGACTATTTTCATCTTATTGACATAAAACCAAACTTGATATTTTAAGGTGAACTATACCACCTTTGATTTGAAAAAGGTTTTAAACTGAAAAGATGCAAGTTGAATTAATAAAAAATAGTTGGACTAAATGTGGAGTTCTACTCGAATTCATCTTTGAGTGTTCTTAGTCCAAAAACTAAATTGATTAAACATCTCGTGCATATTATTTTGGCGGATGTTTTAAACTCTACGTTTTAAACAAAACCTTGAGTTTTTGAATGTATGAAGAATGACAATTACTTTGCGGATTTTTAAACCTTAAATAATTTTATCATTTTAAAGCATGTTATAGAGCCCATAGGTCAACTATATCCTACGGATCCTTAATACCGAGGTGCTAACACCTTCCCCAGTGGGTCACCAAAACCCTTACATTGACTCCGGTTTAGATAGGATTTTTCAAAGGAATTTGAATAAACTCTTTCACACTGGTTTTCCTAATTTATCTATAAATTAGGTGGCGACTCTAAATACATTATCCAATTTAGGACACCATCCAAATTCTTAGTAGCTCTTTGTACAGTAACCTGTATAAAAAGCGAACCATAACAAATGGTTTCACCTAAGTTCCACTAACCAACCATATCACATTACCAAACCACAATTAATCAATGTATAGATGTATGTATGATATGAATACAATGCATATGCAATGTACCTTTCTCAACCTGGTATACGGTACATCAAGGTTTAATTATGATCCATACACCTATGGGGGACCCGCGAAGTCTATATACTACTCCTAGCCAACCAGAATTTCACACACGAATCTGGCTAGAGCTCCAGACTCATTTGTCTGAATAATATCATGTTGTATGCGTGTAACTCCATTCTCTGTGTATCAATATCCGTTACGGCGTGCAACCCGAGCCATCTGTGTTATTATCATCTCAATGTTGCCATAATCTCATAAGTGTTCTTACTTTTCTGACCTCTTAGGCCCACAACATATCCATACCACTCTCATATCAATATCATAGAACCATGAGTATATGAATGAAAATGACAATATAAGGAAAGATATCATAATATACCGAGATGCAACCAAGTAATGAGATGAAATATCACATGCGTTGAAAAGTTCAATAACACACATATAATTCAATACACATAATTTCAGATCAAAGTAGTCCATCAACAATAATTCTAGTACAATTATGATATCATATCAAAGCATGTCTGATGAATAAACACAACATTATCAAATATGGAGACGAGCCCACATAATGGCGACAAGCTCATATAATGGCAGTCGGAATCAACATAAGGTTGATCCCCCAAATCACCCATCATCACAGTTCAACACCGGTACACACTCAAACGTTCATCACAACCGTTTGAGTGAGACCCCAAAACACGCCCTATACCCCTCAACATTTATAATTATTATGTACTTCTATCGGAGTCTCGAAAAACTAAACTGTAGCCTACCTCAAAGGCGAACAGGTGCGCAACAAAATCAAGCCTCTGAGATAGCCTTGCCCTTCATTTGCGCCTCGCGATAGTCAAAGTATATTCACTAGTATTACATCATTAATATAAAGCTAACACAACAAAACAAGACTTTAAATACTCATCCCGGGCTCACGCTACCGAGACCCAAACTTTGTTACACAAAAACCTTTATTACATACTAGGTAATCCCATCCTTAATTTAATTGCAAATTTAAACACAATTGAACTTCCAATTGAACAATAATCTAAAAGCTCCAATTTGAAACCCTATATTTCCCCCCTTTTGAAAACAAACTTCTATAATTAAATTAAGCTTTAAAACATGATAATCTAATATTACCCAATCGTAATTCATGATATTAACACCTTTTGATCCATAAATATCCATTAAAATCATCCATATAGCTCTCTTATTCTCACAACATGCATAACTCATCTTCCTAAACTCAAATAAAATGCTAAATCACGATTAATAAGCTTAGATTCATAAACTTAAACTGAATAATGAAGAAAACTCTTACCTAAGGGTTGAAATTGCGCTTATGGCTCTAGATATACCCTTATGCAGTGTTGTTTCGAGATAGACTATTTTGAAAAAGAAAATCTGACCTAGAATTATTTATAGGATCCTAAACAGTGTTTCCACCTCATCAGAATCGACTCCGCTGGAGCAGACCCGCTGCGGCGGAAAACTTCTGCTGAGGCGAGAGTCACTTGACATCTCACCCCTCACCACGGTGGAACTGACTCCACTATGGCAAAAATCCATCGACTCTTAGATTCTGTTTCACTGAGCCAACCTCTCGCCGAGGTAGACCTGCCAGAGCGGATGTTGGTGCCGCCATGGCGGACACCAGACACCAGCAGATGAAAAACAACCAAATCCTACATTAAACATCCAGAACACTCTCGGAACCCTCTGGACACAAACCAGATATGCTCATCTAAGGTAAATAGTGCTACGGACTCGACCGTACCCTCAGATTTTACAAATAACTGAGCTAAGCCATAATTTTCTAAAAAATCATCTGAGAAAAGCAATTATTTAAATTTCACACATAAGGCCATAAAATACATATGATTGCCTCAAGAAGCGAATCAATGACTCGATTAAGTCATAAATAGCCCTCTGGAACTACCGGAAGCGACAAAACCCAGAAACGAACTCATTTAGCCAAAAGTCATCTTGAGTCAAATTAACTAACTCTAAGTTTCTAGACTTAGGCTTTTCATCTGAAACTTATAAAAATGGACCTCAGGATCTACGCCACCTATCCCAGTGTATCACAAACCCCATAGAGAGTCTACGGGAAGGGTTAAATAGGCAAATAAGGGTCTTCAACTAAAAACAACTGGATGGGTCATTACACTATTTGAGTCGGAATGATTTGATGCACTTATTATGGGTATGATAGGACTTTGTCCCGACCTTATGATGATGATGATACTACTCTTAGAGGCTTGTAGACATGAGTCTTGTGTATAGATTTTATATATGGCCTTGTCGGCATATGTTTTGATGTACAATATTTCATAATGGCCTTGTCATCTTATGTCTTGATGTATAGACTTCATAGTGGCCTTGTCAGCACTTTCCTATGCATATATGATTATTAGGTTGCTATCGTGAGCTGTTTATCACTTTTGACTTATTTCATTCTATCATGGCGGCATTGACAACTTAATTGCTTATTAAGATGTATGGTTAAGTCATGTAGGTGGTGCTCTCTAAGTAAGGCTAAGGTATTGGTCGTGCTCCTTTGGTTCGGGGGAAGCAGAAGGGGAAGAGGAAAATGGAATACTATGGTTTGGTTTTCTTGTTAAAGTACATCTTAGTATCATTCTGCCTTTATTTTAGTCTTTATGCATATGTTACAATTATCAAATTCCATTGATTTTGTTTTTTTAAAAACGATGGTGCGGACACAATGGTCTCTGACCAGGTCCAGGAACCAATTCAAATTTGGATCTTGACGTGTCAGTGAATTTTTAACCGTATACATTATTCTATAGAGTTGGTGTGTTTATCATAAAATAGATAGGGGTGGCTGGTTATTTTGGAATCTCATAGAAATGTGATTGGTTGGCCACCACTAATGGCGTGAGCTTCTTCAAGGACATAAAGCTTTGATTCCTCTTCTTTCTAATGGATCTTTGGTACTCCTTCTTCCTATTGGACTACAAGAACCCCATGATTAAGGACTCTTAGAAAAAAGGATTATTGTCTTGCGTACTATACTGAATTACCCTTATAAGGAATAAACTGGTTTCCTTCCTACATTTTTTTATTAAAAGAGGACAAAGAATAAGTGGAAAAAAGGGAAAGTTATATGGATTAGACTCATAATAGGGTCAATACGACCCACTATGGGCAATAAAGTGAGATAATTATGCATCGGAAAGCAAGTCTTTGACGTCACTATAGTCCAAGTCATATACAGACTTACTTTCAAAAATGTTGCTGACAGACTCAATTCCATCGAGCCTCTTTGCACATCCAATTTTTTATTCCTTCTATTAGCTCATTCACACTATCAATCAGAACTAATAAGTAACTATAGGAGCATTGAGTGATTCAGCCCTTAGTTAAGATATAGAGTTGGAAGAGAATGCGATCGGACAGAGGCTAGGGATGCTTCCTTCCCATTAGCTGGTTCTTATTGTGTTCACCAATATAGTTTTTCTTGCTCATTTCATTACAGTCAAGTGGATTTCTACACCTGAACTCTGCGGTGAGTTCAACCACCACCTCCGGTTCTAAACTCTGCTCGAGCGCCACTATCCCTTTATGGAGTTCGCAGACCAAGTGAAAAAGTTCCCCGATTACATTAGTGTTAAGTGGAAAAAAGAAAGTAGATACCGCGCAAATAAAGGAAAGTCCCTTATCTATCGAGAGAATGCACGCAAACTGGGGAAATGAGTGATAACATAAATTATACGGAGAGAAAAATCATCATAATAAAGTATAAAATTGATGGAAGAAGTGCGAGAAATATTCTTAAAAGAGCTTCTTCGAAATTTTATTATATGGCTTCCTAGGGTCGAAGTATCTTCCTTCAGCATTGAAAGTATGTTGCTTCTTTAGCGCAAATGAATCATTTCTCTATATCGTTAATCTTTACATAGATATCTAATTTATCTTGTCATTTATTACTTTTTGGTCTATATTGATTTATATACTCATCATCGTCAGCCGCTCTTACCAACGCTTACTTACAACTAAGCAAAAAATAGGATTCTCGTAGCTACTATAATTTATTTTATTTTATTTTATTTATCTCCTATTGTCAAGATGAATGTGGCCATACCTAGAGGACTGTCACATCAACAAGACAACTTTTTAGATCCTCTTTCAATCAAAATGATATTTCAACGACGCCCATGTTTGTAGTTCGAAAGGAAGAGGATCACAAATCCTTTATGTGCTTCGGATATGAAGAATTTGATCCACTAACTGAAAGAGTGATAGTTTTATTATCATGACCCGATTTAATAAGTCATGATGACACTAACTTCCATCAAGTTAGTAAGTCAACCAAAACCCATTTACAATCAATTAATTAAGAAAAATAGTGCAGAATCAATAAACAAGTCAATTTAAAGTCTTTAATAAGTCTTATAATCATAAAAATATAGAATAAGTATTACAACCTCTAAAACCTGGTGTCACTAGTACAAGAACTTGCTAAAATAAAGATACAATTCTGAGATATAACCCAAATACTATCTGGATAAGGAAATGTTGACACCTAATTTTTACTCTCCAGTAATTTTATTTAATTCGTCAAGATTCCCGAGTCACAGACGGGGTAAAATATACTTTTTACAAGACGAAAATAATTTTATAAAATTATTCCAAGAATATTTTGTCATTTTTATTTGACAAAATATCATCCGGTATACTTATTGTATATCACATTTTATTTTTACATAATTTTATCATTAATTGAAATTTTTAAAATTAAATTAAAGGTGATTGGACAATTAATTGTTCAAATTTTCAATTTAAAATGATCAATAGTTTATTCCGTCAAAATTGGGGAAAATATTTACTTAAATAGGTTAATTAAGTTACATCCCAGTTTCAAGTCCTTTATTTTTTCTTAAAGACTTCAATCTCTGATTAATATCAAATTTGGGCTTAATTTGAAGCTTTTGATTTAATTCAGTTATAATTTAAATTATTTAGATCATTTTTCTAATTTAAAAAATGACCACATCACAAAATGTGGACATTATTTACTTAAGCTTTTAAAATAACCAAATTTTGGCCCTATTTTCGTTTTAAATCAGTTAGGTCCGGCCCAATTGAACCGCGACCCATCCCAATCCACGTTATAACATAGACCTTACCCTTTCCCTCAATCATTTTTGTCACAATGCGCTCTTTGGGCAAAACCCTAAGCGTTGACGACTCTCTCTCATCGTCACAGTGTCCAAGAATGGCAAATATGCAGTGGCTTCAGCTTTTGCAGGCTCTATATGGTCATTTTGGGGTGGAGCATTTAATTCTCCGTCCTTACTCCACCATCTACAATGATGAAGAGGTAAGGTTTCCCCTTTCACTTACTTTTCTGTCTATCATTAATGATCCTTGTCCATTTGAGATTTCAAATCCTTGTTTGTGATTGGTTTCTACCGATTTAGGAGGGAAATTTCCCCCCAAATCTCACTATACCACATCGGATTCGACTTGAGTCCTCTAGGGTTTGTGGGTTATATAAATGGAACTTATTCCCTCATTTACAATGGGTCCAGACTTTGAAAATCTTAGGCTTTTGTATATTCAAGAGTCATTTTTTGATTAACTTGATTGATTTTGGGTATTTCGGGATCCAAGCCCTTTAGTGGAACCCTAACCACTCGAAATTCATCTCAGTTTTAAAACCCTTTTCTTTTATGAGTGCGAGTGTGATCGAGGTGTAGAGTGAGGATTCAAGCCCCTAACTCGACCAAGGTTGCCACTACATAAGGTAAACCCCTCTCATTTAGTTTCTTTTTTGTTAATTTTTGTTATTAGGTGTGTGAAATAGTTGTTAGCATGTTTAATTGGTTTTAATCTAGTTATGAACCCAAAATCTGCCTCTAGTTAACCAAAATAAAATCTAAATAGTATAATGACTTGACTGTAATTAGTGCAAGATGATATTTATGTTTTGTAGTGAGAATATTTTAGCACAACATGTAGTTACAAGTATGTTTAGTATATTTATGAAGCATGTTTGGTGATCTGATAAAGGATACAATACTCCTCAATCATGTTTAGAAGCATTGCAGTTTTGATACAAATTCGAAATGAGTTATTCTTGCTTAGGATGCATATTTAGGTACCTGTGTGGTTAACAAATATGAAAATATGCTCTCTTAGTTGCCTTATGTGTTTAGTTTAGTTTAGCATGAATCCATGTTTGGTATAATTGCAAATTTGTGCTAAAATGGTATTAAGAATAAGATTGGATGATTTAAATGGTTATGTTACCTATGAAACTGCATGTAGAACTAGTTTTGGATTCCTAAATGTCATCCTAGAATCTATTAGAAGCATATCTAGGTTCAATATGATAAACGAAATAGTTGTAATTATTTGTATTGAGGATAAGTGACCTATCAAGGCTCAAATTATAGCATATATAGGTTAAGAGTTTAGTTGAAGATAAGAATGGAACTAGAAGGCTCGTTTAGTTCATTTTGATACCACTACAGTTCTGAGACCTTAAGGAGCTTAATAATATTCCCAGATGTTTTGTTATATGTCTGAAAAAGAGGTTTCGTTCATGCTTTATTTTAGAAAATGCATCTGTTAGCCTATGTCAAGCCTGATATGAGAGCTGCACTTGGTTGGGAGTTTTACTAACTTGTTTGCCTATGTCTTTATGTCAATTTGAACTATGAAATGTTGATAGGTTGAATCTGTCCACCTCAGGGCCTCTAAGTTATAGTTTAAACAAATGTAACCATTTGTATGCTACATTTGATCATGTTTGTGTGTACTTTGTTTCATGTATGCTAGACTAATATCATCTACAACTATGCCATAACCGCATTCATATGGATTTGAACTCTGTTGAGTGACCTTGTTTGCATGTTAGTCTATGTTAATGCATATGTAGTCTTCCTGGAACTTATAGGAGTTCAATCATGACCATTTTAGGATTGTCAATTATTAACTTCAAACTGAGTAACCCTGCCTACCTACTGAAGTTCTGTACTGCTTATATGAATCATGTTGTATGTTCTGAATCACATGTTTAGGTGCTAATAGCTCACAATCATGACATGCCTTTATCCATGTTAACTTAAGGTATGCTGAGTAATCTGCCTATGCCATGTTTCAATCTTAGAGAAGTCTAGGAACTAAAGTAATGTTTTGTGCTTGTGTGTTATGTGAATTTGTCCTACACTCCTGTTTGTTAGGATTAGATCACTTAGTTAAAATGAGGCTTTGAACTTGAGTTTGTATGTCTTATGGTATTCGATAGCTGCTTTAACTAGCATATGTTTAGATTAGCCCCATGCTAACTTAAGGTTAATATGCTCATCTATTGAAACTAATGTTGAATATCCTGATAGGTATATGTTGTGTTAGGAAGTTAAGTGTCCCATATCGGTTTTGCCTAAAAGGGGTAGATAAAAGATTCATTTGCCTATTTGCCTTGTTTAAGTGAAGTGGAATCAGGTTCTTAGTTTAAGATCAAGCATTTCTTGCTGTGATAACCTCAAACCATGTCTTGTGTTACTTTTAATCTTGAAATGACTAAAAATTCTAGGTTGTCAGCTTGTTGTGTAGCTTTGAGTAAAGCCTTAGGTTTGGTCTTGTTTACTTACTATCAGTTCTGAACTTTGTCTAAGATGTCAATGATAATGTGACTGTTACTTAAGCTGGATTGATCTTATCTATACTACATGGGCTAAGTGTATGTGATATGGGGTCTGCGACTCGACAAATTAGCCTAATATGATGTATAAAACTATCAATAAGTTGCCTTGTATTTTGAATGATACAATGCATAACTGGCTTGTTTGAACTTTGAATTCATGAAGTAGACTTACACCGAGGGTTTGGACCACAAAAGGACCAACTAAAGATAACAACCCAAAAGTTGAAATACTTAGCAAAGTTTGAGAAAACTCAAATATATTTCATATAACTTCAACGTCTCTTTACATCAACTACATGCCCTATTTATACTAGTTCTAAACATTCTAGAAGGGCAACTAGATCGACATCATACATGGCACTCAGCCGAATAGAAAAGGGAGAGGTTTGGGCCGACTTGGGGAAGGGAAAAGAACCAACCCTTTATGTCCTCTAGGCCACCCTTTTGTGTCATCCATGTAGATAATTGCATGAACTAGCTAGTTCATGAACTACCTCCTTGGGGCACGTTTGGAAGCTTCTCCTTCTAGATGATTCTCGACCTAGTCATCCTATCTTATTACATGGATGGCTTAGTCATTTCATCCTATTACACTGCCTATTAATTAAGCTATAAGGAATTTAAGCTAGGAATTTAAAATAAGCTAAAAGTTTGTCTCGGCCAAGACCTACATAAAAGCCGAAAGTTAATGTCACTTGGCTTGGATCTTCAAGTCTTTTCTTCAATTCCACTCCATACTCCATTCCATGTTAGGCATGTCACCATATGATGGTTAGCAATCTTCGACACTCCTAGCAAATCACCTCGCAACTCATGTTGGAAACTTAAGTTCAGAGTCTTCTTTTCATCATATGCACTCTAAAATTGTGACACATTTCCCTTACGATGGCCTTTATTTCAAATTGAGTCATCTACCCTAAAATTGTGACAAATCGAGTCATCCATCATAAATTTTTGACACTTTACCTTTTATTCAAATCGGGTCGTCCACCCTAAAATTGTGACAATTACCTTTATTTCAAATCGGGTCGTCTACCCTAAAATTGTGACAAACCAGGTCATCCACCCTAATTTATGACAAACCAGGTCGTCCACCCTAAAATTGTGACACATACCTTTATTTCAAATCGGGTCGTCCACCCTCTAAGTGTGACACACATTAGGATGACCACGTCGAAGTGGAACACTTCCTATTTCAAAAGTGGATTGTCTTGGTACAAGACACTTATCTCGAAGATTCAAGATGACGTCATGAAGACGTCGCTACTAATTATGTTTATAGTGCATTTTTCTACTAACGATGATTTTTTAATGTAAACAACTCAATGACATGAATTACGCGATGACATGATTTCCCGAGGAAGGATATGTAGGAAATCCATGTAGGACTCGATCATACTACCAGAAAAACCTCAGTATCCCTTAGATAGAAACTAGGACATAATTTTTAAAGGGTCTAAAAAATTCCAATTCAGACTCTGCACGAGAGGTCGCCGACACAACTTTAGCTGCGGCATAATTTTTTAGAGGGTCTCAAAAAATCCAATTCAGACTCGGCACGAGAGGTCACCAACACCACTTCAACTAAGGCGGAATTTTTAAGAGAGTAAAAAATTCCAATTCAGACTCGGCACAAGCGGTTGCCGACACAACTTCAACTAGGGAAGAATTTTTGAGAGGGTCTCAAAAATTCCAATTTAGACACGGCACGAGAGGTCACCGACACAACTTCAACTGGGGCAACTTGCTACCAATCGAACCTCCCAATATCTAAAAATGCAATTTGTCAAACATCATCTCCTCTATACCGGAGATCACAAACAAAGTAGGGATACACCTTATGTGACATCCCAAAATCAGCTATGTTAGCCTTCAACATCAAACCCATTCAATGCATAACGAGCTATGGAATGACGCCACCGCCAAATCAACACGACGCTATCAAAGGCATCAACCAGACAATGATCGTTGCATTGAATGATTTCATATCCGACTTTATCCGTCATTCCTTACTAACTTCTGTATAAGTATTTTGCACGTAATGCCATCAAGTAGCGTGTCTATCGATCAAGCTGAAGACATGCTTGACATACCGAGTCGTAAGTCAAGACTATCAAGCCAAACAAAGTGGACATCAAGTCTCCAACAACAATCAGATATACCAAACGAAGCCTAAGCCGAATGGCTACAATTTGAACTTTCTTCTCTATTATAAATACTTTGTCGTGCATTTTTTTACTACTTCAATGCCTTTTGCTTTAAACATTTTGCATAAACTCAACATCAAGTCATTACTTACTTTCCTTGACCGTAAATTGGAGCGAATTTGTTGAAGAGGAATAACAAACTCTTCAGCAAAGGCAAAGATCTACAGAATATGTCCAAAGACCACCAAAGACATGGAAAGCATGGCCTGCCTCTACAACAAGCAAATGATGCTCAGTGGTCTTGCATACGCCACTAACCTTTCTACGGGCTTTTTCTTATAATTGTTTTAATTACGGTCGCTAGAGAAGCATCAACGTATCTACTAATCATTTGCTATGAGTATAGGTGGCACGACTATCAGAACGGACTTTGGCAATATGACATTAAGATAATCGCCAGATGCTCGAAGGTAAAGACGAAGGCGATGGTAGTCAAACTCTTCAAGAAGAATAGTTGGCCACCCACATCGATGAGTTTCAAATAAGGCATAAACCATATCAAACACATGGTTATCGATATCTCAATTTATGTTTACCCAGAAGTGGGATTTTACTATTTGCTCTCCCGGAGGTGGGATTTTATGACTTGTTTTCCAGAAAGTGGGATTTTATTACTTGTTTACCCACAAGTGGGATATTTATTCTTAACATACTTGATCGTCCGCCTTAGACACACTTGTTCATCCACCTTAGGTAACATTTATACTATATTATCTACTGATGAGGTTACTTAGATTCTATTGTTTAAACATGCTAAGGAGATGACATTCGCATGCTGAGATGGGTATTCATACAAACTACATGCGGAGAGGGTCATTCACGCACGAGCCAAACGGTGTTTGAAGTGGCATCCGCTCAATAAAAAAGACACGAGCAGACAGTGTCAGAAGTGGCATCAGCTCAAACAAAATATGCGCGAGCTAGATGATGTCACAAGTGACATCCTCTCAACAAAAATACACGAGCTAGAAGGTGTCGGAACATGCATCCACTCAAACAACATTCAACTAAAAGGGTCAAACGAGCCAGATGGTGTCGGAAGTGTCACCAACTTAGAACAGTCACCTAGAAGGGTACAACAAACAAAGCCGTGCGTGTATGATAAATATAAATAATCAACACGTCAGGTCCCAACACATGGAAACAGGTCAAGCTACTGAAAGAGGGAAGCAAGCAAACCAGATACAAACGCAAGTGGAGCAAATGTGGAACTTGTTCTTGGGCAGTCGGTCGAAGATATGTACCAACGAAAGTCAAGCTCTCTGTACATGATCTTGAACATCACTCCATGCCAAACTCACTTGCAAATCACAAAGATTTTTATTTTAAAGAAAAACCCGTAATTGATCAGGCATATACACCAGAAAGGTCAAAGGGATTCCCACGTAAGGGATTCCTTTTTTGGGCCACCGAGTAAAACTACAAGTGACCTGATTACCAAAAACTGGGGATATATAGGCCACTCAATCTCTGAGGATGTGTCACATTTCAACAAAATCATTTCGGAATTTTCTGGTTTGATACTTTTTCTTTATTGGATTTCTAGTAGTCTAATTGAGTCGAACTACAAGTGGCCTGAATTTTCATGCAACCTTAGATATGTAGGAAACCCAGAAACCAGGGTCTAGCCACAATTTTTAAAAAATTGCATAAAAGCGAGAAGTACTCTGTCACACCCTGCAATTTGTTTTTTTATTTTTTGGTCTAGGCTCGTTTTGGGCATAGCATCTTGGACGATTTGTTTTGGTTCTCCCCATCAAATAAAAAGCCCAAATGGTCATAATTTATATAACAAAACTCTTTGTCACACCCCAACCTTTAGGGGGTGGCCGACACCCAGCTCTTGAAGGTCTGAGCATACTATTGAAGTATCTAAAACCTATAACATGAAACTAGGGCTAACAGACCTCCATAACCATATAAGACAAGACTGAATGATAACCTGTATGTATATATATATATATATATATATATATATATAGAGAGAGAGAGAGAGAGAGAGAGATAGACAAGGCCACTACATAAGTACACTATTTAAAAAAGTGTTGACAAGGCAGCGACACACATACACCCACTATACATAAGTCTACAAGCCTCTAAGAGTGATATATACACATCAATAAGTCGGGACAGGGCCCCGCCATACCCAAAATGCTAGTAACATATGCAACAACACCTAGAGACTCATTTACAACTCTGAGAGGAGTGTGATAACCACAACTGAACTGGCAATCTACTGAGGAGGAGAGCCACTCTGTCTATCTGTATTTGTGGGCATGTACGCAGTGCTCCAGAAAGGGACATCAATACGAAATATGTATTGAATATATAGGGCATAATCAACTTTAAGTCAACCAACAATAATTAAGGAAGTGATAGATACCACCTGGAACTCATAATGTCACAATGCATCAAACTGTATAGATGTGTATAATAATCGCGTATATAACGTCGTAGGCCTTTGTGGGAAATATTTTCAATGTCATATATGTATAAGCTGCGTACATGACGCCATAGGCCTTTTAAGGGTAATATCATACATGTCAAATATATATATGAGTTGCGTATATAACACCATAGGCCTCTGAGAGCAATATAAATGCATAATATATATGTATGAAGACCAACCGAAGGACATATCATATCTATCAATCTCTGTCGGAGTGACGTATGGTTGTTACACCTCCACTCAACATTATGAGACTAACATTAGTGTCACTATATGACTATAGAACTCTTAAAGCATGAATGAACTTTACTGGGAATAATACCATCGAGTCATAAATTGAATATGAGACTTTTAACTACTAAGAGTGGAATAGTTATGAAGTAGTGTTTCGTTTATGTTCCGTTTGTATAGATCATGCCAAAAGAAGAAAGAAAGTATGACCTACATACCTTAAAGTCGCCACCTTATCAGGGTAGGTTAAGCTCGTCTCTTCTCAAATGTCAATCTATAATAATAAGAATCAATACTAGTGTTAATAGTTTAGACTTAGCCAGCTACAACCGTACTTATGCAATTATAGAATCATATCTTTCTTCTAGTTTTTCCTCCTTCCAATTTTATCTCATTAACTATAATATTAGCATCAATCATTCCTTCAATTCCATCGTCTACAACTCTAGAGGATTACCCATAGATTAGCTCAACTCACAACTTAACAAAGTTTAGCAATCCCTTTCGCTTTTGCCTTAATTTCTCGACATAACAAAGTTCTAGAAGTTCATGTAACTCATATACTCAAAGGTTAATGAATTCCTTACCTTGGATAGGAAGTACTTGCCTTAAACTTTCAACTTTGATGAAGAAGAACTCCATCAAAACAGTAGCAAAGGAGAGAGCATGAAGGAATACAACCTCTATGAGCTTCAAGGTGTAATACACATGTTCTTTCCTTCTGGATCAAGCTTGAATGGCTATGGAACTGTTAGAGAGGATTTAGGGGTCTTGTGGAACTGATTTAGGATACAAATGGTGAGTTATGGCGGCTAAAACACTTTTAAATCACGAAAAAGTCAGCCACCGCCTCACTTTTACGCTAGGTTTGACGCACCGTAAAATATTTTACACCCCTTTTCTTCTCCCCCATTTTGTGTAACAAACAAATTTCAAGTTTCTGTTAATTTTTACGGTGGAAAATCAGAGTTTTACGGCCCACAATTAATTTTACGGTCTTCTCTGCAATCCTTTTCTTAAAACGCACATAACTTCTTGCACTAAGCTTTGATTAATGAATGGTTTGTTGCATTGAGAATAAGACTCGTCGAACTTGAATTTAGATAGGTTATTCATACCTAAATCCATATATACATGGAGATATTCCCGTACCAAGTTGGGTCTAAAATCCAGTCTAAATTTTTGCATGTCGTTCCCCGATTTTCGGCTTAATTTATGAAATTCATTTACCCTCGAAACCCTTTGGTACTCCCTAAACACTTGATAACAACCTTCATTAACCCTATAAGGGTATCATGACCTTTCTATCTTACTTTATCTAGTTTACGATGATGTCAACGTACAAAGTGTGTGGTGTAACACTTTTCAATTGTCGGCTAAACATTAGGCCAATCAAATTTTGCTGCTCATGGATGGTCTTGCCATCTCCAAACAACGAAGGGGCAATTGTTGACACCTAATTTTTACCCTCCAATAATCCTAGTTGATTATTCAAGATTTCCGAGTCACAAACAGAGTGAAATATACTTTTTACAAGATGAATGTGATTTTACAAAATTATTCCAGGAGTATTTTGTCATTTCATTTGACAAAATATTATCTAGTATATATATTGTATATTGTGCCCTAATTTTATAATATTTTGATCATTAATCATGATTTTGGAATTTTAAGAGACAATTATAAATTTAATTGTTTTAAAGATTCGCAATTTAAAGGAATTAATGTTCTACTCTGTCAAAATCGGGAAATTGTCTAATTAAATATGATAGTGGAATTACATCTCAATTGCAAAGCTTGTTTTAAAATCAAAAGGCATTTTTGCAGGATTTAAATGTCCTAAATCTTAATTAGCGTCAAAGGTAGGCTTAAAACGAAGCTCTTCATCTAATTGGGTTATTTACGAATGTATTTAGCCATTTTATAATTTAAAATATGACCACAATTGATTAAGGTTGTCTAAAAAATCATTGGGCTCTTTATTTGAATGTAAAATCGGTCGAGCCTAAGGCCAGATGGCCCAAGACCTGGCCCAAATATCCTTTTGTGCGTAAGAAAGGGAAAAGCCCCATACTTTGCCATTTTGAACAATGGCCAACCCTTGCCGCAACTCTCCTCTCCTTCGTCCTTATGCCTAAATGGCAAATGGTAAGAGTACGGGTTTGTTCTGCGATTTGGTGTGGCTGAGAGAGGAAAGAGCATTAAATGCACTCCTCGCTCACCTGTAGCGCCACTGTACTACCACCCCCAACTTATGTAAGGTCATCCCTCTCTATTGCATTTTATGCTAGTTTTAATGGATTTTGTCCTAGAGATGGCAGTGGATCCTGGACCCGCTCCGAATCCGGTGGATCCAGATCCGTTTTATAGGATATGGATCTTCAAAATTTGGACCTGACGGATCCGGATCGGACCCGGATCCATTTCTGACTGATCGGATCTAGATCTGGATCTTGTATTTGAGATCCGTATCCGGTCCAGATCCGATCTGTGGATCCGTTTTTTTATTAAATATATTCATAACCTAGAATGTAATTTTATAAGTATTTTTTTTAAAATTGCTAAGCACATCCTTGCAAGTTTAATTTATCTCTGCGTTAACTCAAAAATAAAAAAATAAAGAGGTAACTTCGATAATAAAATCAATGTTATATTAGTGAATGACTAACATCTCCATAGACAAGTAGTTAAAATTATATTCACTTCATTTGTGAAGATTCCAAACACATGCAAGTTTTGCATTATGAAAATACTAGTCAACATTTTTCACAATTATTGTCATTGTCCAACATTTTCAATTAATAGCTCACAATCAAAACGAGTCAACAAACAAAATATCTCATATGAACATTTCAAAATTGAAACACATTAAACTGTTAGCTAAGTAAAAATCGTTTGTCGGTTCAAAAAAAAAATTCTTAGCAAGACAATTTTTTATGTGGATCCAGATCCGATCCGTGGACCCGGTGGATCCGGATTTGGATCTGTTTTTTATGGACCCGATGGATCTGAATCCGGATATGGATCTAGATATGAAAACGGATCTAGATCTGGATCTAGTAGGATCCGGTCCAGATCCTATCCGTTGCCATCCCTATTTTGTCCTCATCATGATTTCAAACTCTCAAATTTTATTGGTTGGGAACTAATTGGAGGAAAATTTCCCCAAAAACAGTTTTTCCACACCGATTATTGCTGGGTCAGATAGGGTTTCGACACCCTATAAATACACCCCTCTTTTCAAATTATCAAATAAGTTTGGATAAGTCTAAAAAGTCTTACCCGGTCTGAAGCTTGATATTTGTCCTTCATATTGATTGAGAGCCTTAATCGAGTTTAAATCAACTAATTTGACTTAAGTTGAGATCCAAACCCTTTAGTGGAACCCAAAATTAGTTTAATTAGTCATTCACATTTTAAAATATTTTTTCTGTGTGGTTTTGTGAGTTTGGAGGTTCGGAAGTGAAGATCAAGCTCTCCATCGACCTTTAGGCTGCCTCCACACAAGCTAAATGCCTCTCCTTTAAGATTTTATTTAAATTCTACTGTTTTCATGTGTGTTATATGATTACTAACATGATTAGTTGAATAAAATGCTCAATAAATTAATTTAAGACTAGTTTTGTTGTGTATGACTTGTTTAGATTAAGATCATGTTTGAATGTGTTAGTTAGACCTTGTATTAGCTAATATGCAAATTCTTTGTATTAGAAATAGTGTTAAGGTGTTAGTCTGAAGTTTGTTTTGAGCTATGAGTAGACTGTTAGGTTGAAATCATGGTCTATCATCTGATCATGAAGCATGTCCTGACCATGTATGGGCTATTCCAATTAGTTTAAGACCTAAAATTTTGTAACTTGAGATTTGCTTAAGCATGTATGACTATTAAGACAATATGATGTCTAAAAATGATAAACTAAGACTTGTTTGGTTGTGAACATTAGTTTAAAGGGCTATTGTCTAAGCATGAAACTGATTTAACTACATAATTTAACTTAGGATGGTTAATATGTTGGATTAAGATTTGTTCTAGTCATATGTAGTTTGCTCAGGTTAAAAGATGCTTAACATATTTGGTTAGGAATTGGTCTTAGCTAGGTATGACCTATTGAATTCATATGAGGATCAATGAATAGGTTTCTTGTTTGTTTCAACTGTGTATGAATTATTTGAGTCTCAATAGTTGTCTAGAAATACATGAAAGGATATTTGGTCAATTTGTTTGATAGGGACATAGTTTGGGTCTCTAGATATAGTGCTAGCAAAGATGTATGATCACTAGGCCATTCTTGGCATTCCTCGACTATCTAAGATCTGTTAAACTGATTTTAAGCAGGGATATGATTAGATGATTTGTTCGCGATAGCGTGATGTCTAGGATAGGTGTTTGTCATGTATTTCTGCTCTTATCATGGTTTAAATAATCTTTTGTGTGCCATCATATGCCTTTGCTTGCCCAGTATCATGTATGTGCAGAGTCAGTTGCGTGGATGCCCCTTTTGGTTTACAGTTATACCATGCTACATCTGCCTACTTGTGGCTTTATTCTCTAGGTCGCCATGCTAAATCTTTGATATTCAGTCATGTTTAGGTAAGAATGAGGTATTAGAAATGCATGTTGTATGATCAGTTGTGGTTGTCTGGGTCCTGGCTATTATATCCTGAAGTACTCTTTTATGTCAAAATAGGGTGTGCGCGCTATTTGAAGCAAGATGATGTCTACTTGTCTTGTAATATTTGTTGTCTCTTAGATCACTCATATTGGTTAATGGTCAAAAAATTGCATTGCTTGTTTATTTTTTATGACTGTCTGCTCACATATGTATACTTAGGGTGGTCTTGTCTGAGAAACCTGAACCTTGTGTTTTAAAATATAAGTCATCCTTCTTTGTATTCCTTCTGAAGCTAGAACAAAAATCCATGAATGACTTTCATCCTAGTTTTAGTTTCAAATCTTGTCTTTTCTTGTTTTAATTTTAAATGTTGTGTGCTCCTAAATGTGGTGTGTTGTGCATGAGTGAATTGATTAATATGTATCATGATATACTGCCTGTATATCAAATATATATGTACTCAGTATATGGATAAAGTATATCATGTATATATGCTGGAATAAGGAAAAGAATTGCTTATAACTGATATTGGGCTAGGCCCATCTGTATGCATGTCTGCCTAATCATCGAAAATGAAATATGGGCCTGGCCCATATGACTATGTTTATTGCTTCTCTACTGATCACATGATATGAATTGGGTTGAGTTCACCATTTGTATCTACTTCCTTCTATGACTGGTTGCTATTGGTTTGGGCCTATTGATTGTCTTGTAATAGATTTCGATGGGGCTGCTTGTAAATTCTTAATTTTTATTTGCATGTGATGAGTTTGGGTGCTTTCTAATTGATTTCTTCCTTTTTCCCCCTCTCAAGAGGTACACCGCGACGGCCTTATCGGGCCTGTCATTTCCTCCTTCAGCGAGTTGGGTTGAGGCCCAACTAAAAAACATTATTGATCGAGTCTGATTACTATGTAGTTGCGCATTGAAGGTCCAACTATGGGTGAAAATAGTAATTGATGGGCTTAGGTAGGCCCACCAGTCTAAACTTTTCTCTTTCAATTTTGTACATTATATGTATGTATATATATGCTTGTAAATAAATATACTTTGATATGTATTGGAACCTTTATTACGGTTATGAATCTAGGATAGGCAAAATGAAATGTACATCGTTTAGTTAGAATTTCCTTAAATGATTTTCAAACATGGATTAATCTGGAATTTAGAAATAAATGGACTGTCTTGTATCAAAAACGGGTTTTGAACTAAGAAATTGAACGGACTCTTTGGGACTTTGACTCAAAATAAAACAAACTATTTTGAACTTAAAACTGGATGAAATGGGCTTAAGAAACTAAACAAGAAAATCATCCTTCATAAAAATGAGTTGGCTTCTAAATTGCTGAAATTGATTTTGGACCAAGTAAACACTTGTTGAAAAATTGGTTGTGTGCTGAGCCCAACTTAAGTGATTTTGGGACTTCAAAACACTATTTTGGACTTGAGTTGTGGTAATGGTTTTGGCATTGTGGATACAAATTGACCTTTTGGGTATAGCATGAATAAAAGGAAAGAACTTCAATTTTTCTACCACTTTTCAAAACCCAAAATTTGTCATTCTAAATGTTAAACCTTAAAAGATTTTCAAAAGATGCAAGTGTTATTAGACAACTTTGTTGGACTAAATAGTAGAGTTAAATATTTGAGTGTTCTTTGTCTGAAAACAAGTTGATAAATTTATCTCCGTGCATACTATTTTGGTGGAAGCCTAACTCTTCTGTTTTAAAAGAAAATCTTTCAGTTTTTGAATAAATGAATGACAAGTATTTTGCGAATTTTAAAACACTTTGAGCAATTTAAATCATTTAAGCATGCTATAGAACTCGAAGGTCAATCGTATTCTACGGATTCTTAATACCGGGGTGTCTAACACTTTCCCCGGGGATCACCAAAACCCTTACCTCGACTATGGTTTAGATAGGAATTTTTCAACATGTTTGAATAAATCCTTTCAACTTTGTTTTCCTAACTTACCTATAAATTAGGTGGCGACTCTAAAAAAAATTATCCGACTTAAAGAACTATCACAAATTCCTAGTAGTTTTATGCCTTCGAGTAAAAGTGAACTGTAACAATAGACATACGTTATGACAAGGGATCATTCAAGGAATTCAAGCCAGAAATGTAAATGTTAAATGATCGAGTATCGGGCGAACAAGAGATCAAATGCCAACTAAGGGGGGAAGCCCGAATCAGTAATAAATTGAAATCAGGCTACAATTTGAATTTGGATATGTCCTAGTTTCGCCACGAATGCCAGAAAGATACTTTAGGATATATAAGTAAAAGTAAGGACGAATAAGGCTCGATGTGAGTATATGACGAAGTGATAAAAAGGTCAACAGATCTTAAAGGTCCAAGGTAGACGTTAAGGAAATGAGTTAAAGAATAAGAATGATGAAGCAAAGATATGAGTGGGCGGATAAGGGTAAACTTTAGATTTGTCAAATTGACTGGAAACTCCACGAGATGGATGATACAATGAACATAAGGTCCTTGAGTTGCAAAAGGGACCTGAGCCAAGTGGTAAAGGCGGAAACGTTAACTTAAGTACAGTGACCATAGTGAACCTATCATATCGACGTCTTATAAAAGTGAATCCTTCGATGAGAAAAAGGTGGGACGACCCTTAGCATGAGAAATACTGAAGAACATTACAATTATGTCAAAGGTTCTCTTTTAGAAAAGATATACATGACATACCCAGTAGGAGACTAGTCGAAGATGACGTGTAAAAGATCTTGAAGTTACAGGGATCAAGTATTGCACCCTTTTTATGAAGTAAATGTTGCTCTCAGGGAGGCACAAGCTCGGAGTCAGCAAAAAAATGGTAGGTGCCTAAGAGATAAGTTGATTAATGGGGAAGACGTCAAGGGTGAGAAATGTCTTGTTCCCAGCATTTAGACAACGGCGAAAGTAAGGTGAATAGTAAGGGAATGATACGAATCAAGAAATGATACTTGAGCAAGTGTGGGACATGACTAAGGAATGATAAACATATTTCACATTGCATAGCATCACTTATATAGTATTCAGAATTGAAACATTATAAGAAATAAGAGGGTCTGACGTAATAGACAATGATATGGTTGATGAAACAGTCACATACCCTTTGTAAGGGAACTAAAATGAAGGCTAAAGGAAGAATTCAACCCAAGAGAGTAACAAGTAGCCAGCAGAAATAGAAGCCAGGTGATGAAAATTACCTGAAGAAGAATGTGGAAGAACCTTTCCTTATCTTGGAAATTAAAGGAACGCCAAGATAAAGAATGTTGTAACAATCCATCCATCTAAAATTTATGGAGATGTAGAATGATGGGAAATAAAGGTAATAATGAGAACCTTATTAAGGTCGGAGAATTAGTGTATTGGTTGTCGGCACCTAAGGGGATGTTCACTCGAAGTGGAAGAATTAACTAAAGATTATTGATTGGTACCAGAATTGTTAAAGGTTCTCTCAATTATTATCGTAAGTCAGTCTAATCTAGAAGACTAATGCATAAATAACTCGTCAGTTCGCACTATAACAATTAAGGCTACCATCTTTCAAGTGCTCTCTTTATGGAAAACAACTTGTGAGAAATGGACTTCGGATATTCAAGATTAGCCCTACCTACATCCTAAGGGGGGGCAATTAAGAGTAAGGTCCAAATAACCAGAAATATGTTGTAAGGAGGCGTATTGAACTGGGAAGGAATAAGAGACGATCGTCTAAAGATCGATAACTATTACGCGAGGTGCTACTAGGTCAACATAGAAGGAAGTGACCCGAGGTAATGGTATTTGATTTGATGTATTAAGCTATGAGAAAATGCTCCGGTTAACATTATTGGATTTGAAAATAAAGAAAGATTTCATCCGGGACAGTTGCAATTGCAGTACTCAAACTCGATTGAGAAGCGCAGTGGCAAACAAACCGAGTATATCCCTAACCGTGGATGTCTACCTACCTGGTTCTTATGCTTTGATACTAAGGACATCTATTGGAAACTCACTTCAAGTTTTGCCATAATAGAATGTGAAGGTGGAAAACATTTTACTAAATCAAACAATTCCAAGACCAGTGATTTTGCCCATAATTTACATCTACAAGGGTGACGATATGACTAAAGTAAGTAAGAAATGTATGAAAACATGGAAGAGATGTGGAAGAGAAGAAGAAATGAACTAGAATAACCCTATCATTTTCAAAACCCGTGATATATGACAATCATCGTGCAATAGCTTTTCTTTATATCCATACTTATTCCCCATGACCTATGAACTTCTATCGTATATGTCTTATCTTAGGTATAAGGTCGCAACAAAGGAATATAAGAAATAGCTCAGACATCGAGATTCAATGACTCAGGTAAATTACATGTTACTATGTGATATTATAAAGAGATGTACGACCATGTGGGTTGATGTTGTACTGATATTATTTGTGTATCCCTATGAGGAAATAATTATGATAGCTTACTATGTGACAGCTGGAGATAGTCCTATTTACATAAGAAACTCTGTCGAATTTACCGAAAGAATACAAGAATCACTATACTCGTGTGATGATGACCCAACATTCGAGGATGAATGTTCTTAAGGGGGAAGGATGTTACACCCCATAATTTCATATATCGGGTACACCTTAAGATAGGGAGCCTAAGACAAGGAAGAGGGTTCCCTTGGAAAATTAAGGAATGATCGAGTTGAAACCCAAGAAGTGCAATAGTTTAAGAGTCGCTAAGCAAATTGTGCTTGCAATCCTTACATTGAGTGTGTTGTGTCAAAACGATGTAAGATGAAATGAGTTATGATGCCCATAAAAGGATAAGTAAGGCCTTGGGCCAAGGTTGGAAGTATATCTAAGAGATTTCGAGTTGTACACGTTGTTTCATGCACATTTATGAGCATGGTTAATCGATTTGAGTTCTGATGACTCGAGCCTCATTCCAAGGGTCATTATGACATAAATGGATGTTAAGAAGGTCTATGAATGATTATAAGTCATTGGGATCAAAGGAATCATATCTCGATGAAGTTTGACGAAGATAGGACAATATGCTAAGTATTTCGCATCACAGAACCCATTCCGCTTTATGGATTGGGCAGCGGATCGAGGCAACTATTTGGACACCTTCTTGCCACCATATATGGTGGTGTATGCAGCCACATATGCCCATATATGTCGCACATCCTCCCGTATATGAGAGGTGGTGGGCTGCCTATAAATAGCCAAATCTCAAACTTTCATTCCAAACATTTCCTTTACGACCCTTCACCTTCTAGATGTCTCCAAACCCTCTCCCAAGGTATATACACCATTGAAGAACCATTCCATAAGGTTGGGATGTGAATTATCCCTCAAGAAACTTGGATCATCTTGAAATCTCCCCGTGATTGCCGGAAACAACTTAGAGATCTTGGAGAATTGAAAGGAGCTTGGGTATGGGGAATCTCTTGGTTGGTTAAGGTATGATTCTTGCTACTCTTGGTATTCTTAATCCTCTCCTAGCTTGGAGTAATATTTTACCAAAGTAATCCATGGAAAGTGAGATAAACTCTATAGTGGAGCATGATAGTTATTGTGTTGATTGTTGGATGGTTTTAATGAGATTTTGGAGATAATTATTTCTAGATCCATGAAGTATGGTTGTGATGGTCTTGATAGAATTGTGAATATTGTTAAGGGTGTGATAATAGATAAAATGGCCATACTAATAAGATGATATAAAGTACGCACGCTAAGTGTTTGACAGAATATCACAACGACAAATTCTTGAAACTATCAATTGGATCTTGACACGGATTATCTTTATTGGTTGATGATTGTAGGATAATGGAGTCACCATATGAGTGGTGTTGGCCATAAACAAGGTATGTTAAGGCTCAATCTTTCTTTTCCTTGGTATGACCTATGAATACACGTAACCATAATGACGTCCCTTCAAAAGGAACTTTATTCTTAAGATTGGAGCTTGTGAACACTTTTGTTTCATATTGATATATTTCATGATTCTTATTGCTTTTATTTGTCAGGAACACTTCCCACCTTGATAGCATCTTGAATCTTATGCCTTTTTATGCTCCTTGTTAATTCTTGGATAATTGATACAGACACAGTTACATAATGATAATCGGAGGATAACAACTTTGAGTCACTCCAATTGGATCCATAAGGCCTTTTAGAGTCATTGCATGCATTGTATATATATATATATATATGTTTCTATTTTCTTACTGCGTCGCGCTATAGTCGGCATGGCAGGCAATTATATGTTCATACCACCGGTTGGGCAGTTATACATCATTATCTACCACTGATTGGGCAGTTACCACTGATCATCTGGGTAGATATTATTGCATCCTTTATGGCCGGGAAGTTATAGTAATATTACCCCACAGAGGGACTTGATATTATATTATATGGCCTCATAGAGTGGCCCAATTTTACCTACATGTACATATTCATGATTATGTCAGTAATATGCCCTTAGCGGCCCTTTTCGAGTTTCAGGTTGATTCTATACCCTTTTCTCTGGTATTACACTTCTTATTTACATGTTTTACCTTCCTTACATATTCAATACATTCTTTCGTACTGGTGTCCCTTTCTGGGGTACTGCGCCGCAGGTACATATAGAGATATAGATGATCCCTCGCAGTAGGTGACTCGACTCAGCTGAAGGTTGTCAAGCTCCTTTCTTCTAAAGTTTTCTAGTGAGCTCATAGGTATGATTGTTGCATGTATATGGCGGGGCCCTGTCCCGACCATATGTTGTTGATGTACTCCCTAGAGGCTTGTATACAATCATTTTGTACATAGTAGTCTTGTGTGGCCTTGTCGGCCTTTTCAGTTGACCTGTTGTGTTTGTATCGCCCTTGTCGGCCTTGTAGTATATACATGTATGTTGGCATTTTCTGTGTGTAGGTTCTTGTGTTATCTGATTAAGTAATCATTCATTAGAGGCCTTGTTGACTCATTTATTGTTGAGTATGCTACAAGTATCATGAGTGGTACGCTTGAGCCTTAGGACACTGGGTGTCAGCCACACCCCCTAAGGTTGGGGTGTGATAGATACTAGACAAACTATTGGACTAAATTAGTGGGGTTCTACTCAAATTAAATTTTGAGTGTGCCTTAGTCTGAAAATGGATTGACTAAATTGCCTCTATACTAATCATTTTAAGAGGAGTTTAACTCCTTGGTTTTTTCAAAAGCCTTTTGTGAGTTTGAAATAAATGAATGACGTATTAATGACTCTTTGCAGGGAATAAACACTTTTAAGCAATTTATAACAATATATATGCTATAGAACCCGAATGTCAACCATATTGTATGTATCCTTAATATCATGGTGTCTAACACCTTACCCGGGGATCACTAGAACCCTTACCTTGACTCTGGTTCAAAAAGAATTTTTCACAAATTTTATGAATAAACACTTTTAACTTGTTTTTTCTAATTTACCTATAAATTAGGTGGCGACTCTAAAACTAAATTATCCAAATTAGAGCATCAACAACCTCCTAGTAGCTTTTATGCCTCCGTGTAAAAGTGAACCGTACATGAAAGACATATAGTAAAGTGGCCTACTCAACGACCGACGTAGCCTTGTGACCCGCTCGCGCTAGGAACCGAATCTACTCACAAAAAGGTGCAGCAATTGTAGAGTGAGTACGGAAAAATAATGTATACTCATCACAATCGTCGACCAACACTAATTAAAACTGAGATAAGGGTTGGTCTTTTGATTTTCCACACTTTAACTATGGTTAGTCCATCACATTATAATAATAATCACAAGTTTCAATCCTAAAGGTAACAAGCCTCTAAGTCATCAAGTCCGTTTAAGTAGCCAAATAAATAAGTAAGAATGATTCAATCAACAATATAGGTAAGACATCTAAGTCAGATATTAATAAGATGATATGATATACAAGTGTTATGCAATGCAAGGACTTACCATCATTGGTATACACACGTTCAAATACTATGAATCGTGACCCATAGGGGACTCGTGAGGTTCATATACCACTCGAAATCATTTCTCTTCGGGTTCCTAGCCAATATTTGACTTTTAATCACATCACTTAGCCAATTTAGGCTCACAATACGTATCTAGACAATCAGACTCATATTAATCGCATCACTTAGCCAATTGAGGCTCACAATACCTCTCTCTAACCAATTGAGCTCATATCAATCGCATCACTTCGTCCGGAACCATTTCCCCTCGGACCACACATATGTATCCTCAAGTATAATTAATATGCATAAGATACTATATAAAAGCATGAATATGACATGCACAACAATAAAGACTCAATATTTTTTTTCTCTTTTAGATGAAGATTACATAGTGATGATGTTATACCCTGCACTTTGTACGTCGACGTAATCGTAATATAGATAACGTAAGGAAAGATCATGATACCCTTATAAGGTTGTTATCAAATGTTAAGAGTGTAACAAAAGGTTTCGAGGTCAAACGAATCAAAGAAATTAAGTTCGTCAAAATTCGGGGAAAGGCAGGCAACAATTCGGACAGGATTTTTGGCTCAACTTGGCAGGGGTATATCTGATGGTATATGAGTAGTTATGGGATGAATAACTTATCTAATTTCAAGTTCATGGAGTCTTATTTCCAACTCAATAAATTGTTTATCTATACGACATCAGAGTTGAAAGATATTCATGTTTTCATCGGACTGTGTAAACTATACGGCAAACAGCCGAGGGAGCTCGCCTGGTGAGCTCCATAGCGAGATTTTTCTCACCCTGGGCTTCGCCCAGTGAGCTGGAGTGACAAAAGTGAGGTGGTGGACTTTAATTTAAGTCCCTAGATCGACCCAAGCCTCGTTTTATCACCCTCACAAGCCCTAAGCAGCTCTAAATACTCTCCCAAGGTTCTCTAATGGTGTATTAACCATCCAAGCCAAGTTCGGAAGTAATCAATGTCAATACTTCACCGGGAAGTTTGGGGTGTGATCTTTTACCTCCCTCCTCTTTGAGGTTGTTGATTTGGAAACTTGGTTGTTGAAAGCAAAGAGTGCTAAAGGATTGATTGTTGGTTCTTAAGGTAAGCTTCATCCCCTTCTTCATGTATTTAAGCTCATACAAGTTATGGAAGTGTTATTGTTAAGAGATTATGAAGCGATAGTCGGAAACTTGTAGATTTGGGTCATATATGATTGTTGGACTATTTTAGTGGAATTCTTGAGGTGTTTATGAATGGATGTGATAGAGTACGGTAGTTGTAATGTTGATGTTGTAGTAGTTGATGAAGGGGAAATGATTGTGGCTAGTTGACATGGAAATGGAAGCATGAGAACTATGCATGATATGTGTTCGCTGAAATGTTTGAATGAGTTTTCTTTTGAGATGTGAATCTGTCGTCGATATAAATCAATTGTATATTGTAGACAAGCACTCATGGAGTATACTAGGACGTGGAATTTATATAGCTAAGGCAAAAAGATATGTAAGGGATATCTTTCATTATTTCTGGCATGATTCTGTAAGCATATCCCCTTTTATTAGAAGCCGAATGAGGCTAGTTCGTCTTTAAGCTTCTTAGTGATGGAATGAGACCGTCTAAGAGTTAAGAAGTCAATAACGAGTAGAGCTTAATGTAAAGTCCTAAGAAGTAGAGCTAGTAACAAGACATTTGTAAGATGTCCACTTATACGTTAAGAGTTCCGAATAGAGAGAGATCCAAATGAACAAACTAATAAACGAGTAGTAGAACAACATAAGTAAAGAAAAACTGAGATCATACTAGCTAGAAGATCATAGTGTAATAGCCTAGCAAGATGAGCACATACGCATAATTGAGGAAGACTAAGAGACTCCCAAAGCAAAGAGAAATAGAATACGGAGTACGACGGGACGAGTCACTTAGAAGAAAATAAAACACGAGTCGTGCAAGTTACTCCCCAAAATTTAAGTAGAGATATGTAAATCATAAGGATAGGATAAGTAATATAACAATATAGGTCAGATGTGACCAAAGATAGTTCAAGTTCTCTAATAGCTAAAGGAAGGAGATCAAGAACTAGTAAGGACGAGTCGTGAACTACAGGATGTACTAGATGAGTATGAACAAGTCCAAGTTATAAATTAGAGACGCAAATATATAGTTTACAGAGGGTTGCTTGTTGTGTATGTATGCACTTGCCTTCGGGACTATGATGTTTCCTTCGGGGCTATTGACATTGCCTTTGGGGATATGATACATATAGCCTTCGGGGCTATACAAATATGCGCATTTCCCTTGGGGCTATACAGATTGCCTTCGGGGCTATTGACCATACAAATTGCCTTCGGGGTTATTGGCCATACAGATTGCCTACGGGGCTATACAGATGTGCGCTTACCGTCGGGGATGTACATATATAGATTGCCTTCGGGGCCATTCAGATACAATTGCTTTCGGGGCCATTCAGATACACTTGCCTTCGGGGCCATACACTTACACACCATATCCCTTGTGAAGCTGGAAATTGTGTTTAGGTTACATGCTAGATAGTAACATAATAAAGATCAGAAATCATAGATAGAAAGGATAGTACATAGAGCCAAGACAAAATAGATTGTATGAATAAACAAGGGGGTCGAACGGTCCAAGCAACAACGACCAGGTAAGTTGATCGAGAGATTGTAGTCAGTCCACTCCTCTCCCTTCATTTCAATAGAGATTTCCAGTATATTTACTCATGTTAATCAGCTTTAGAGTTTATATATATATTCAGATTGTTTTCCGCCTTACATGTTTGGTACATTCTTTGTACTAATGTCTCATTGCTGGGGGGCAGCATTTCATGCTTGGATGACTGTTAATCAGTTCGACGAGTTCGCCCAGCAGAGCAAATTGGGATTCTGCAAAAGATAAGTAAGACTCCATCTCTTCCGGAGTGCAACTAAGTCTAGAGGTCAGGTAGCATATTTTCTATACAGACAATGAGTAGGTCGGGGCCCTGTCCCTGCTACATTTGATGCCAGTTATATATAGAGGCTTTGTAGACACAGATTCATTATGTACAGCTGTCAGCGGCCTGATCGGCCCTAATTGTAAGTTTTATTGAGTTTACCTAGTATAAGTGTTTGAGAGGCTTTCTCAGCCCACAATAGCGTATAGTAAAAACAAGTTCAGCTTTGTCGACCTATTTTGAGATTGTTTTTACAGTATTGCCTCAAGGGCCTAGCTTGCCTACAAGGCTCAGATTGAGAGTTCAACTTGGTACGCTCGGGCCTAGGCAGGCACATAGTGCCAGCCACACCCCCCTAGGTTGGGGTGTGACAGATGAGAAACACACAATCACAAATAAAGCATGCATATAATCATGGAGACAGAAAGTTCGGGCCTCATACCCCAATCACAATTCACAAAATTATTTATCTATAAGCTAATTTCCAAAGCATGGCATTCAGACCAGAGTATACAAATAAAAGTACATAAATTATCTTAGCATGGCACCGACAATCGATACAAGTGGTCGTCACCTCACAAATATCAGAACCCCCTTAGTTTCCCCATTACTCCCTCTTATTTAGTTCATTTAAACCAACTATGATGCTTTAATTAACGTCAAGAAAGTCTCAACTTGTCTAATTTGAAGTCCGAAGCTCAGACGACCACCACATGACCTTACCCTTCTTCAAAGCCTCCAAACGATCCCAAACTGCTCAAATACGTAATCTACGTAAGTATACGAGTCTGTAGACACCCATATTGCTATGATAATAATTATGGTCTAAAAGGCCAATCCAAAGTAGTACTCTACGAGTTTAAATGAGTCAACTGGTACCCATATTGCTATACTTTAGTTCGGATCCCAAAAACAATCCCAAAAAGGTAACCCGAGCCCCTAAAGAAAAAATTGGAATTTTATTTCAAAATTAGTTTACCCTAGCTTAATTAGACTAAATCCAGAAAACCATTCAAATAGCCATCATCTTGATCCTCAAATCCATGATTTACCATTTTTTAACTTTTGGGTTCAAATCCCCAATTTCTACAATCTACACACTGATAAAAATGATAACAAATGAAAATATTCCGGATCTATTTGTTTTAAACACTGTTCAAGCATAATTTCTTAATCTCGATCGTGACGCCAGGTGTCGCGATCATGAAGGTCAAGAATTTTTCTTACACCAGAAACCAACAACAACATTTAGTAAAATGGTCATATCTCTCTCATACAATGTCGAAACGTGATGATTCTTGTTGCTATAGTTCCAAAATTACAATACGTATCTAACGGTTCAATCGAAACACAAATCAAATCTCATTTTCTCAATATGGTACCACTTATGCTCAAAACGTCAAAATAAAAAACAAACATCAGACAACTCTAACCCATTCAAAATTCATCGGACTCTAACAAAAAATTGTTGACAAGTCCAAAATCATAATACGAATCTGCTCGAACTCTCAAATACCAAAACGGTATCGTCTTGATCTGATGTTGACCGTGGTCAACTCCAAATCCTATCACAAGCTTGTTTCTCAACCAACCACCTAAATCACACCCGTAACTCTATGGAATAGAACGAACGACTCGACTAAATCATAAATCACATTACCGACCTAATAGAATCGATGAAATTTCAAAAAGACTCAATTACCCCTAATGTTGACTTTGGTCAATCAATTCCCTTAACTTAAGAATTAGTAAAAATTGCTCCTTCTTACACAAAACTCACCCCGAATGTCTTGGGATTCGTTCCGACCATGTAACTACAACAAAACTCACATTTCGAACCTAAAGGAGCCATCAAAATTCGATTACGGACACACTTACCCAAAAGCCAACTATTGGTCAAACTTCTCAAACGTAGAACTTCAAAATTTTAAAACTTAAATTTTCTTCACCAGTTTCATCTTATTGCCTCAAAAATCGTACCACTAATCTCCGCAAGTCATAAAAATTAATATGAAGCTGACAGAATCAATAAATTTTCAATCTGAGTCTTATTTCTTTGCATCACCATATTTCACCATGAAGATGCATATTACATACTAAAGCTGACTTAATTGTCAAAACCCAACAAAGCAAACTTTAAAATTAGTTTCAAAATTTTTTACAGGTCATAAATAATATTACGAATCCAATGAAATCCTCATGTCGCCAATGAGAGCACGTTTTCCTAAAATGATCAAGTAATATAAATAATTAAATACTAGGATTTTTAAAATGAAAGTTTCTTTCAAAGTGAATCATGTGATATCCGTTTGACTTCAAATTTTGCAAGCAAATCAAAATAATTAATACAGAGCTTTTGGAGTAGACGACATGCAAAATAGTGAATCAGATCTCTAAATGATCGACCACGTCATTACATCATTCACTACTTAAACACACGTTTATCCTCGAACGTAAAGAGAAAAAAGGTATCTGAACTATCGCAAAGCTGGGATATCCACTCCATATGTCCGATTCGGTCTTCCAAGTAGCCTCCTCGATCGGATGATGCCTTTATTGAACCTTCATTGAAACTATCCTTTTGAATCTCAACTTTCGAATCTGCCTACCTAAATGGCTATCAACTATTCCTCAAAAGTCAGATTTTGACAAAGCAACACTGAAACATATTGAATCACATGAGCACCATCCGACTGGTACTCCTTAAGCGTCAAAATATGAAATACGAGGTGAACACCCGATATATCAGGTGGCAAAGCTAACTCACAAGCCACCTCGCCAAAATATTGAACAATCTCAACGGGATCAATATACCACATGCTCAACTTATCTTTTTGTTTCCGAACCTCATCACACTCTTTATGGGTGAAACCTTCAACAAAAATTCGTTTGCCAACCATAAATTCAAAAAGTTTAAATAATAAATATCTGAAAGTAATTTGAGAAAAGCAAGAAGTAGTGATTAGAATCAATTAAAAAGATAAAGACATAAATAGTCTCCTATTAAAATAATAGTCAGCAGATATACATTTTTGTATATAGTTTATACATTTTTCATACATAATATTATATAACAACAAACCCAATGTGATCCCACTGGTGTGACATACATAATAGTAAACACACACACACACACACACACACACACACACACACATATATATATATATATATATATATAATTATTTTAGTCGATCAGGCAAGTATGTGTAACTTGTCCATTAAAAAAAGAAAAAAAGACATTGTATGGACAAACATAAATGTTAATGGTCCATGTTTGAGTTTAATGCCGCGAATTGGCCATTCGGCCCAAAACATTGACAAGCGCTAGCCAAGTGGCCCAATCACTATAAGAGATCAGACTTTTTTGGTGGTGGCTAAAGTCTCTGCAAAAGATCAAAAAGTAGTCACTAAAGGTCGTTGTGTGTACTGATGTTGCTAAAGGTTTTTTGTGACGACTCTAGAGGGTCGCCACAAGAACTACACATTTTATGGTGACTAAGCTTGCCACAAAAAAGAAATAAATATGCGACCAAAAAAATTCTCAAACGAGAGAAATGAAGAAGAGGGAAGAAGAAGTGGTAGGGGAAATTAAGCCTTCAAAAAATATCCCAAACACATGTATATTATGTGTATAATAATTATATAATATGTGTATAATTAGTAAGTATACGTTGATTATATATTTATTATACATAAATTATACACAATGATATATTTTCTAAACACATACTTTAGGATAAATATTTTATACAATAATGATACGATTTTATACGTATGATACATTTTCTATACATATACAAAAGTGCTACATATTTTATACAATAATAATACAACTTCTATACATATGATGGAATTAGTTGAAAAAAAGTTATGAAATGAAATTAGTTTAAAAAGACTAAAAAATATCTTTTAAAACTCGTGGGCCATTCGATTGTCAATAGTTTGAGTCAGATGGATACTCGTGTCCTTTTCCAATCCTTTATCCTTAATATCCAAAAGGGTTATTCGCAGGAATGCCCTATTTCGGGGCGGTCTTTAATCTTTGTCCCTCAAATCGCTGGTTTTTAACTTTTGCCTATATTTTTTTATTTAATGAAGCTTTGTGGATCAAAGTACTCTTATTCACGCGTCTACACAATCTTTGTCTTGCGATTTTTTATGCTGTAGAATATGCATTATCCAGCATAGTTTATATGAAATCTTTACCTAGCGAAATTGTTTTTTTACTCTGTGGGGTTTGAACCCGAATCTCTGGTTTTGTAGACGCGTGAATAAGGATACTTTGGTCCACAAAGCTTCATTAAATAAGTAGAGACAGAAATTAAAAACCTGCGATTTGAGGGGCAAAATCCATATGAAGAACAATATGCACATTTTTTTGTATAAAAAACAATCATATTTCTAACTTAATAATGAAAAAAATAATTGATCAAAAAACCTGCTTTTGCTTAAAGTGTTTTATTAATACAACAACAACACCAACATATCCAGTGAAATTTCACAATGTGGGGTCTGGAGAGGGTAGAGTGTATGCAGACCTTACTTTTACCTTAGTAGGTAGAGCGACTGTTTCCGAGAGACCTTCGGCTCAAGACAAAGTACAAACACAAGCAAAGTAAGACAAACAAAACGACTAAGTCATGATAGCGAATTCTGAAAAAGATGTAATATCTAATGCAGGTAAATAAGACAAATAAAATACACATATAAGTATAAATCAAATGACAGGGGACTAAAAAATAATATTGTGCCTACTAGTATGATAGGCTAAGAGGGCTTACAGTAATAACACTACAACTACCAGTTTGTAAGCGTAGCTAGGACTACACTGGACTACCTATTACCCTTCCACTCAAATTCGTGTCCTCCATAACCCCTATCTAAGGTCATGTCCTCAGTGAGTTGCACCTGCGCCATATCCCGTCTAATTACTTTTCTCCAATACTTTTTCGGCATAGCTCCTTCTGTACCCGTCCATAGCCAACCTCTCACGCCTCTGCCGAAAAAAATATCTAGATATTTTTTTGTTTGATTCCTTAGAGAAGGGGTTAGTGCAATTGTTACGAAATTGCAGAATCTCCACCGAAGTAAAGTAGTAAACCCAAAGTCCACCATAATTTTGTCCTCCTTTACAAATTGTAAGAAAGGAATGTATAAAGGGAATAGAATCGAAATATTAGAAACTTAAAGGGGTTAAATAGCAAATTCATGGTGCTAGTTGAATCTCAAACTTATTAATGGATCAAAAACCCAAACCCTCTCTCTCTCTCTCTCTCGCGCGCGCTCTCGCCTCGACTTGTTGGTCTGGCGGCTGATCCGTTGTCTCTCTCTCGCTCTAGGGTTTTATTACAAGTCCATCTTTTTTGAAAATCTATATTTGTTATGGCCGCCGTTGCTCCTACTTCTGATCGTATCCTTATCATATATTTACATATGGGTACTCGGTTCTTTTTTCCTGTTCAAATCGACCCAAATTTTATTTTTTAGGTATCTTTATGTTGTATGTGGTATAACTTTAATCTGGGTCTATTGGGTTTATGTAGATCTGGCTTGTGAATATAACTTGCTGTTATTTGCGGGATTGTTTTGTTTGGCGAACCTATGCTCTTGAAAAAATTCTATTTTTTCTGTTTCTTTTATTGGTTTGTAAGTGGCCTTTTATGGTGTAGGCTGTTTAGAGTTTCTTTTTTTTAAAAAAAAAATAATAATATATATATATATATATATATTATATTTGCAGCTGTTTTATTGGGTTATTCAGCTCGTGTGTACTGGAAAATTGGATAGCTGATTTGGTGATATATATCTTGGTGTTTTCTTTTTAACAACAGTAGATGTTTAGTTTGTTTTTGGTTTAAATTTTTATGTTACATTCTTTTACTGTTTGAAAATTTTAATTTGAGGTGTTTCATAGGCTAATTATGGTAAATTTACATAATTTGATAAGATGTCTGTTGCTCGGTACAAACTTAATTGAGATAAGTACACCCCCGTTTACTAAGCTCCCTTTATGCATGGTCACAAGGGTCTATTGTACCACATCTTGAACCCGACAAACTTAGTTGATGTGTTGGAAGTTATTCTTGGCTTAGTTATTAATGAGTTTTTTTGGCCAAGTGTGTGAAGAAGTGTTGTTCCTTTACTTTTCTGCTATAGAAGCTGCAGATTTGCTGCAGAAGTTGTCATTGGATTCTCAGAATAAGACTCTTGACATATCAGAGCCAAAAAAGAAGGTACCTGTTAAAGTGTTCTCTCTCTAAATGCTTTGTTTTGGTGAATTAATTAGTCTGCAGTTCCTTATTTGAAAATTTGATCCCTTTTTAGCCTTATGTGGAGTCGAAAGATGTTGGAAATGGTCAGATGGATCGGTCTATGACCCCTCTGTTGCAGGACTTCATGGATCCAAGTTTGTGCTATCTTCCTAATGGTTATCCCTCAACAGCATACTATTATGGTATGTTAATATCTCTGAACGAATTTACTGCTTCATTTTGTGTCAGGACAGCCTACAGTAAGTATCTCTGCTAGAACCTTATTTAAAAAGTGAGGATAATGGTGTTTCGGATATTCACTTGTTAGCACATCACTTGGTTCATACTGATATTATTTTTTATCCCGCTATAGGATATGATGGTTCTGGTAATGAATGGGAGGACTATTCAAGATATGTGAATCTGGAAGGAGTTGAGATGCCTGTAAGTTATTTTGTTTGAACGTTAGCTACAGCGTTTGATGTGGTGATCTATTTGCTTGCTGGATTGAATTTTTTGTGTAGCATGATCTTTTATGCTGTTTGGACTTGCTTTATAGTTTGAATAAATATTGGTTGCCTTTTTGTTTTATGTTTTCATATGTTCAAATTGTAGGGAGCTTATGGGGACAACGGGTCAGTTATGTATCACCATGGCTATGGTTATGCAGCCTATAGTCCATACTCACCTGCTACTTCGCCTGTCCCGACCTTGGGGCATGATGGGCAGCTTTATGGAGCGCAACACTATCATTATCAATATTTCCAGCCCCTCCCTCCAACCAGTAGTCCATACAATACTCTGGTTGCTCCACCTAAAGGTGAGATCGCCACCTATGCAGCTGCTGACCGAGCACCATTGTCTGTGGATTCTGCTAATGGAAATTCTAATGGCATTGCAAATGGTGTAAAGGGAAATACTGGGCCTACGTCTGTGAGGCCTGCATTCCAGAACTCATCCTTAAATGCTAATGGTTCTTTTGGACGGGGTGGTGCCTTTCCTGGAGGAGTTGCTTCGGGTTATCAGGAACCTAGATTTGGTTTTGATGGTGTACGATCTCCCATTCCGTGGTTAGATGGATCAATGTTCAATGATGGGCAAGCTTGGCCAGTGTCGGGTAATTCTATTACACCATCATATTCAAATGGCGCTGCTGTTCCATCATCAAAAAATCAGAATGTTCATCCCCATCTAATGGTATATTGTTATTCTAGAATATTTATCTGTTCTTGCTATTCAGAAATTTAAGGTCTCCTTAGATAGACTTAGCTGCTGTAAGGGTTTTCTTCATTTATGTTTTGGACTCTGTGTTGATACTGACTCTACTGTTCCATTATCAGGGCTTGCACCACCCTAGGCCCTCGTCTGGCATGAATACAACTAATGGGTATATGAATATGATGTATCCCAACAAATATTATGGGCAGTATGGGAACACATTCAGTTCTGGCATGGGCTTTGGGTCTAACCGGTATGATTCTCGCACTACAGGCCGTGGGTGGATTGCGGTTGATAACAGGTTTAAACCCTCCAGGGGTAGGGGAAATAGTTTCTATGGTTACGGCAACGAAAACATGGATGGTTTGAATGAGCTCAACAGGGGACCAAGAGGTAAAGGATCCAAAAATCAGAAGGGTTTTACACCAGTTGCTTTGGCAGTCAAGGGGCAGAATATTCCGCTCACTGCAGCCAATGATGCCGAAAAAGAAAAACCAAGCTTGATATCGGCAGACAGAAAACAATACAACTGTCAAGATTTTCCAGTGACATATGCTGATGCCAAGTTTTTTATCATCAAGTCTTACAGTGAAGATGACGTGCACAAAAGCATCAAATATAATGTGTGGGCTAGCACACCAAATGGTAACAAGAAGCTTGATGCTGCTTACCAGGAGGCTCAACAAAAGTCTGGAGGCTGCCCTGTTTTTCTTTTCTTCTCAGTGAGCTTTCATATCTAAATTGTTTCTCTAAGCCTATTGTTTTAATTGTTCATACATAAATTTGCATATTATTTCTATTTGTTTTAGGTCTGCACAGTTTTTTTGACTGCTTATTTTTTGCTCATCTTATGCTGCAGGTAAACACAAGCGGACAGTTTGTTGGTGTTGCAGAGATGGCAGGACCGGTTGATTTCAACAAGAATGTGGAGCATTGGCAGCAAGACAAGTGGATCGGCTGTTTTCCTGTCAAGTGGCACATTGTGAAGGATGTTCCAAACAGCTTGTTGAAACATATCACTTTGGAAAACAATGAGAACAAGCCTGTTACCAACAGCAGAGATACTCAGGAGGTATTGTGAACGAGATAGAATGTGTAGTGGTTTCTTGCATGGGATCTCGTCTGTCCTAGTTCAGTTGATCTTCGCCCTTCGTTATTATCAATTAAGATTCTGCCAACTGTTTCACCTATCCTAAAAGAAAAGTGTTTTACAAACTTTTCGTCTATTGTACAGGTTAAAATGGATCAGGGCCAACAGCTGCTTAAGATATTTAATGATCATATTAGCAGACAGTGCATCCTTGATGATTTTGAGTTCTATGAGGATCGTCAGAAGCGAATCCAGGAAAAGAAAGCCAAGCAGCAGCTATTCCAGAAGCAGGTAGAGCATATATATGTCCTGCATTTCTGATTAATAAATGAATTTAAATAAGAAAGAACATGATGATTAGGGTTTTTCACTTGTGCATTTAGCAGTAGTTAATATTTTTATAGTAATTATCCCTCTCCTGATAGTAAATAATGGTTTTTTTTCTTTGGTTGTCTCAGTCGCAGCAGGTGTGGGAAGGCAGAGTCTCTGAAGAGAAGAATAAAGAAAATTCCAACAGTGAACTTAAATACCAGAAACTTTCAGAAGTTTCTGCTGTTTTGAAGAAGGAAAGTTTACCGGCTCTTCAAGCTAATGATGTGAAGGGTGTGAAACCAGTCGTATCGGACAAGAAACCTGTAGCTAATGGGATAGCAAATGGGGTTGCTAATGCATGCTAGCTTCAGCCTAATTAAGGGTGGCTCGTGGTTAACAGGTCCTAAATCGGAGCTTTGACCACATGCCTATACTTGGTTAGATCTCACAACCATTGGGCTGCCCTTTTTGTCCTAGCTGCATATGAAGGAGCATGAAGAATGAGATCCCCAGAAAAGTCGATAGTGGCACGGCTATTTCATCTGCTTCTAGGACTTCAGAAAGTATGTTTAGCCCCATATTATTCCCTCATGGGGCAGTTTCTTTGCTTTCTTTTGCTGCTGACGGGTTTCATACACCTTTGGGATTTGGGTTTTAGGATAATTTACATTTGCTTTTTGTTTCTTTCGACTTGTGGGGTTTTGGTCCATTTTTTCTTCTCTTTTTCCTCAGGTGTTGGGGTTTTACAGTTGGGGTTCATGTTGTTATTAGTTTTGGCTATCTTGTAAATCTAGATCCATCTGTTGTGGCAGGTCAGTACTGCTTTTTGTACTAGTCAAAAAGAGCTGGAAAAGCAAGGTGGGAATGCAATGCAATATAGTTGGTTAAAAAAGCTTTTGATAGTAATCCCATCTTTTTGGTTTCTTTTCAACCTTGAATTCATGTTAATTTAGGGTGTGTTTGGTACAATATTTTCCGGATTTTTTTTTTCATTTTCTCATGTTTGGTAGGTCAAACAGATCGTTATGACTGTTCGGAAAAGGAGCAATTCTTCAGGAATAGACTCCTCTTCAACCTCTATAAAGACAAATACGTCCTTGAAGTAGTGTATTCCATTTGCATGTATGATTTCAGGCTTTGTTGTATCAGAGAATTGCTTGTACTCTCTAAAGAAGATACGGGCAATACCTCTGGAAACATAGTGATCTTTCACGCCCGAATAGCAACAACTTTAAGTTGGGGTTGAGATCTCTTCCAGTAACATTGGTTCCTCATGTGTGTTGTGTCCAATATCTCACTTGATCATTGACATGTTGTTCATATTATAATTAATGGTCAGATTCTCATACCAGCTCACCTACTTTGGGGCCGTTCGGCCGTTGACGTCATATAACAGTTTATTTCGTAAATATTTTTTGTATTTATCTCCAAGATCAAATCAGTCTTTTAATGTATTCATCACTGCAAATACCTCATTATAGTTAGTCTTGTATTCGTCAAGTATAATACACTTTTATGGTATCAGACGCTTACTAGTGAAAGAAATAATCTCTTCATTATTTTCATTCATTTACAATTTTCATAATAGGATAATCTTATTCCTATTCTACTTTCAAAATCTTATTCTACTTGTACAATAATTATACAATTATGGTAAGTGTACAATTCTAATTTAACTACAACAAAACATTACCTAAAATAGACCACCAAACCGTGATATACACGGTATGTACGGGTTTAACAACCCATTTTTGCCTATTCAGCCCGTGATATATATACATGACATATATACCGTGTATATCACGGGTGTTTATCACACCCCCCAGTCATAGCGGGCGGTCTTCGTACGCTGAGACTGTCCCTAAAATCTTCAAACAAAACAGAGGGAAGACCCTTTGTAAAGATGTCTGCAATTTGATACCTGGAAGGGACATGTAAGACGCGTACTTATCCACGAACTACCTTTTCGTGAACAAAATGGATATCCATCTCAATATGTTTAGTGCGTTGATGTTGGACCGGATTCTCAGAAAGATATATTGTATTAACATTATCACACTAAACCAATGTAGCTTTTTGAATAGGAAAATGAAGTTCTAAGAGAAGATTACGTACACACCGTGTATATCACGGGTTTAACAACCCATCTTTGCCTATTCAGCCCGTGATATACATGGCTTATATACTGTGTATATCACGGGGTGTTTATCAATTAGGTCTCTTTCTTTTTTCATGCTTTCTCATTTTCTCAAAATCTACAACTTTCATCTCCAATAATCTCTACTGAACATTGTTCTCTCTCTCCCTCGTTCAGCACATTTTAATCTCTAACATCAAACTTAATTCCTACCTTACTAGATTACACCATGCATGTGTTATGGAGAAAACTCTTTTGCTAGTTTTCAAGGGGCATGTATGTTTATGGCTTTACTAATGGAAGGAAATAAGCTTTCCTTGTCCACTCTCGGCTTATTATTTATTACTTGTGTTATATATATATGGTCAATGGTCAATAGGACATATGATCCAACATGTAATGGAGATCTTACAAGAAAAATGCACTCATTTGCAGATCCAGAAACAATTAAAACAGAACGAATTAAACTTCTGCAAAAGTGTAATATATACAACGCAAAGTTATGATAAAGACCCTCAAAAGAAAAGAAATAAATATAAAAAGAAATATAATAGATATGGTTACAAAGATTACGACAAGTATAAGAAAAAGAAGTATTTCCTGAGAAAATCATCAGCTAAGAAACCATACCTAGATAAAAATAGACACATAAGAAAATATAGAAACGATAGAACTTATAAAAATAAGTTAGAATGTTTTACGTGCGGCAGTATAGAGCATTTAGCCAATACATGCCCAAAAAGAATAAATAATAATACTAGAAATTCACAGCTAATAGAAGATTTTCAAGAAACTCTAATTAACGTAGACGAATATATGTCAGATACAGAAAATATCTATTCAGTAGTAAGTATAGAAACATGAGAAAATAGTAGGATAGACTCTTGATTGTAAGGCATTTAATTCATAAACGAAATAGGAATAGAACAGCTAGACTTAGATTTCAATAATCTAGTAAACACAAATATAGAATGTGACCATTTATTCGAAAGAAATAAAGGTCTAGATAGCACAGCTTGCTGCATATGCAGATGGTTTCCTAGCAGGAACAAAAGAGCTAAGTGCAAGAATTGTTATTTAGAAGGCTGCATAGAATGCTTACAAAAAGAATTTAGTATTATAATAAGTCCTAAAGAAACAATTAGAAAAATACCAGAAGATACTACACTAGCAGTAAGGGTAATGACTTTAGAAACCCGTATAAACTCTCTAGAAGTCAGAATTTTCCAAATAGAAAAGGGTAAGCAGAAAGAAGGAGAAAGTGTTTTAGCTAGTCAACCAGATCAACTAGAAGAAGAATTAGCTACAGAACAAACACTAGAACTAATAAACAACTATGAGACTTTAATATGTAATGAAAACAAAAAATTTAGTTTCCTAAAATTGTTAACCAAAATAAGGGTTAAAAATTATGAGATTACTACATTAGCCTTGGTAGACACCGGGTGTATAAATAGTATTCTCAATAAAAAGATCATTCCGAACAATTTAATCAAAACTCTAGATAAACCTTCTACGGCAATGCAAATAGATGGAACACACAATGTATACAAATACTACCTCCAAGATGCATTAGTAAGTTTTATTAGTACTTGTTCAAAATTTTACAATCCAAATTATAAAATAAATAAAATTTTGGTAAGAGATCTAAATATAAATACAGACTTTATAATAGGACTAGATTTTTTGCTAGACAATGATGGAAGTTGTACCATAACTAGAGATGGTATTATTTTCCAGAAAAATAGTACATATACTCCAGTACAGACTCAAAAAACTGAAACTAGAATTATACAAATCTCTCCAGTGAACCTGCAAAACAGTTTAGACACAAGTTGTTGTCAGGACTGCAGAGACGGAGAAAAATATTATTGTCAGAGTAACAAAAATCTAATGCTAGAAGACATACTAGACGAGCAAAATGAAATAGAAAAGAACTATTCACTAATAGATATAGAGACAGATTTTTATAATTTTAAAAATGGGATAGAAAAAATAGGAATAATTAAAGATAAGACAGATTTAGACAACATCATAAAAATCCTAGACGAATTAGAAATAATAGGAGAAAACCCCCTGAAGTATTGGAATAATAACAAAATCCTTTGTGAATTAGAAATAATAAATTCAGAATATATTATAAAAACTGCCTCAATAGAAGCAACTAACCAAGATTTAGACGACTTTAAATCACAGATTAAAGAATTACTAGATTTAGAAATAATAAGAAGATCCACTTCAAAACACAGATCGGCGGCGTTTATAGTTAGGAACCATTCAAAAATAATTAGAGGAAAAGCTAGAATGGTGATAAACTATAAAATACTGAATGATAATACTAGAAGTGACGGATACAAATTACCTGATAAAACAGAATTAATCAATAGAATACAGGGTAAAAACTTCTTTAGTAAATTCGATTGCAAGTCAGGCTATTGGCAAGTTAAGATGCACCCAAATAGTATAGAATGGACGGCATTCACTTGTCCAGAAGGACATTTCGAATGGCTAGTCATGCCATTTGGCCTAAAGACAGCCCCGCCAATTTTCCAAAGAAAAATGGATTCCATTTTCGGGGACTACAAAAGATTCGTTATAATATACGTAGATGATATACTAGTTTTCAGCAGTAATATGACTGAACACCTAGGACATCTACAGACAGTTTTTAGACTTTTCGTAAGTAACGGAATCATAATCAGTAAAAAGAAAATGGAGTTATGTAAAAAATACATAAACTTCTTAGGAGTAACCTTAGGAGAAGGAAAAATAAAATTACAGCTGCATATAGCAAAAAAGGCATTAGACATGCCAGACAAGCTAGACAATACCAAAGATTTACAAATTTTTTTAGGAATTTTAAATTACGCCAGATCATTCATTAAAGATCTAGGAAAGGTAGCAGGACCATTATACTCTAAGACTGGCTCAACTGGGCAAAAACATTTCAACGCTGAAGATATAAAAATAGTAAAGCTGTTGAAAAAGCAGATCAAGAATATCCCAGACTTAAGTATGCCGTTAGAAACAGATTACCTAATCATTGAAACTGATGGCAGTTTCGAAGGATGGTGAGCGGTATTAAAAGCCAAAACAAATAAATATTGTAGCAAAGCCTCAGAAAAGATTTGCGCTTATCAAAGCGGTAAATACAAAGAAAAAGGAAATATGAGTAGCATAGACGCAGAAATCCTAGCGGTAGTATACGGTCTTAATGCGTTTAGACTATACATTCTAAACAAATCAGAAACCTTAATTAGAACAGACTGCGAAGCCATAGTGAAATTCCACCAAAAAATAAACGATAAGAACAGTAGTAGAATACATTGGCTTAATTTTTTAGACACTATATCTATTTACAACTTAGTATTCGAACATATTAAGGGAAAAGACAACAGTTTAGCAGATCAACTTAGAAGACTAAAGATTACTACAAACTAACAGACTTTGTTCATCTCTTAGCAGAATGAGTTCGTCAAAGACAAATCCAAAAGACAAGGGGAAAGGCCCAGCCAAACCCCAAGACGATTATAGACAAACAGTATTGGGGAACCTGAATTTCAGGGCCATAACTGCTCATGAGACTCCCACACTAGAAAGACTATACTATGGTAAGAATAATTTAGTTTCATTTTCAGCTTCAAACTTAACATTTAAAATACTCCCAGATTATGTTTTAGACAAATAACAAAAATGTTTAATAGACAATTTGTGGATAGCCCACAACAGAAAAGACACCAGCCATTTCGTAGCTACTTTAAATTGTACATGTCATTATTTTAACGAAAAGAATTTAGACAAACGTTTCAAATTTTATGTTGTAATTCATGGAAAGACAAAAGGTATTTTTCAGACTTGGTTAGAAGTGGTAGACTCTATTAAAGGTTTCAAGACACCACTGTTCAAAGGTTTTAATGTGTTCACTGAAGCCTTGGACTATGCTCGAGGAATACTTGGGCCGAACTACTATATTACCCCAGCTCTCAGAAATAGCCTAAACCAGACACCTCAATATAATATCCAAAAAGACACAGACAAGATTATTTTTTGCGATCATTGTACTACAATGACCGATACCGTAAAAAGACTAAACCAGATAAAAGAATTACTCCAAATCCAAAATACACATCTTTTGGAGAAGGTTGCAGAGCTAGAATTAAAACTCAGACAAAACTTGCTCAGGCAACAAACTCAGAGTTCTCCATCTCTTTCAAAAATGGATGAGATAGGTGTGCATTCCCTTCTGAATGCTAAGAAATCTATTGTGCCAGATAGGGGTACAACTAGTCCGGTGCAAACGGTTGCCGGTAAAGACAACTCAAATCCGTTAATGGCTGTCATTTTGCCAAAAAGTGAACAAGAGGAGGCAACCTCCTCAAAACAAAGACGAAGACTCCCACAGACCTTTACAGGATCTACATCCAAGACAAGAATGAGACAGATAAAAAAAGGACAGACTAAAAGTATAGAACAAATAATTAAAGAAACTCTTGAGAACATTTTTAAAGAACAAACGGAGAACAAAAGCGAAGACAAACATGAAAACCCGGTGGATACACCACCAGTGGCGTCCATAACACCAGAACAAAATCCGGAACGTAACCAAAATCTGGATAGTATAGACCATGTATCAGAAACCAGTTCAGACAATGAGTTCCTAGAATCAAACTATGCTCAAGATCCAAATGACAATGATGACTCAGTCATGAGTTTTGATTCCGTGGCGTTGCATAATTTGAGCACATAAAAGCCAAGGAACAGACAAGACAGAAGAATAGCAGAAAGTAATCAAATAAAAGAACGATGTAGAATTCACCACAGAAAGCAGACAGAGATAGCAGAAAAGAAAAAGCAGATGCTAAAGCAACTGCAAAAGCAGGACAGCGATGAAAGACGACAAAAAAAAAGAATAAACTTTACGGAAAGTTAAAGTGACGATGGGGCCCACAGCGCACCTGGCCTAAACTTTTCTAAAGATTCTTTTACAAGATTGAAGTCCGAATTTGAAGTCCAGAAAGACCCTATAAATATCAGAACAAGAGAAAGAGAAAGAGAAAGACAGAACGAAAAAACCGAAAACACAAGAGATCAACACTCCACTCCCAAATGATAGCCCTCTCTTTCCCTCACTACCCCATTGTATAAATCCCTTCATGTAAGATAGCTTTATTTTGGAGTAGGCTTATTAGTGTGCAGTAGCTTTTCGGGACTCTCGAAAGGGAAACCTCCCCGTACTTTGAATTATGTAAGTTTTTAATTTCAGTAGTTATCTCCACCATGTATATTATGTTTTTTATGAAATCTTGCAGAAATGCAAGAACCAGTATGTTAATATGAAGTTTTTATTTTCATCATGAATCTTTATTTACCGTTATAAATCATGTCATAAATCTCGAAATTACTGTTGTAATCTTAAACTGCAATATGCTTGGATATGGTTATCTTCTAAACTTAGTATATGGTTAACTTTTAGACTCCGTCATGACCTCAATGGATTAGCCTGTAAATTCCTATGTCAACGGTGGTTGATTATTGGCCTTTTGATGTCCGCTGAAGGACTGTTGTGGCCTGAAAATTGGGTGTGGCTAAAGACGACTATCACGATAGGGGTAAGGTCTAAAAGAAGAGATGAATTGTTCAGAAGAAGAAGTAAAAAAGCATAGCGTAGTCAAGAGCATAACAGTAACCAAAGACGAATGATAGAAATGATGAACAGTAACTAAAGACTAGTGACTGGACATCGTCCAGGATAAAAAAAATTATATATATATATATATATATATATATATATATATATATATATATATATATATATATATATATGGATTGGCAACAACCAATACAACAGGTCCAACAACAGCAATTACAAATTATTCCTGCTCCTGACCTAGTAATAGTCAAACCCCTAGCTCAATCTTGTTTCAATGCCTCTTTCATATATGATTGGAATATAGATGGGATGACCGAATACAATATTCTCAGTTTTCTCCAACAAATGACCATGACTGCAAATGCCTACAAAACCCAAAACGGTACGCAAGACAAGACCATTACGGAACTACTCATTGCAGGATTCTCTGGTCAATTGAAAGGTTGGTGGGATAATTATCTCGCTGATCAACAAAAGGAAGATATCCTCAATTCCATCAAAACCGACGAAGAAGGATTACCAATCCTTGATGAACAAGGTGAACCCCTACAAGATGCCGTAGCAACCTTGATTCTCATAATCTCTTTAAATTTCATAGGAGATTCTTCGCATTTGAAGGACAAAAATGCCGAATTACTTTCAAACCTCAAATGCAAACAACTCAGCGATATCCAATGGTACAAAAATACCTTCCTAACCAGAGTTATGCTCAGGGAAGATTCAAACCAGCCATTTTGGAAAGAGAAATTCCTGGCCGGATTACCTACCCTTTTAGGAGAAAAGGTTAGGAACAAAATCAAAGAGAATTGCGGTAAATAGATTATACCCTACAATGAGTTTACATACGGACAACTGGTCAGTATAACTCAACAGGAAGGTTTGAAGATCTGTCAAGATCTGAAATTACAAAAAACCTCAAGCTGGAGCTAAAGAGAACTAAGTGCGAACTTGGAACCTTTTGCAAACAGTTTGATACGAATTTCTCAAAATCCTCTTCCAGTTGTACAGGAAACTGCAGCAAGACTCATAAATCCCTTAAGAGTACTTCTAGAGGTTACAAAAAGAGAGATTTCAGCAAATTCAACGAAGAGTATTACAAAAATCCATACAAAAATACTCATCGTCTCAAAAGACCAAATACCAAAAATCTGATTTCAAATACAAAGACATTACGTGTTACAAATGTCACAAAAAATGACATACATCGAGATACTGCAAAATGAATAAAAAATTACAAGAATTGAAACTCGATGAGGACGTCACCCAGAAAATTTCTAATCTTCTCGTTGATTCCTCCGATTCAAATGCTGAGTCAGAACCTGACTACTTTTCTCTGTCTTCTGAAGACAACAAAGCCCTCCAAATAGATGAATTGCTTACAACCAGTTCTTCTGAATATTCCGATAAGGGTAAGGGAAAACTCATTTGTGTTTTAACCAAGGATCAATAGTTCATGTTAGAAATGGTTCAATACATAGATGTCGAACACCAAAAAGATTATTTGTATAAACTCCTCAAATCTTTTACTGAAGAGAAAAAAGATTTCAAAAATTCGATTTTGCCAAACACCTCCAAAAATACCTACGATTTGACTAAAATCCTGAAAAAGGGTAAATGGATGAAAGAATCCAAGGAAACCCCAATTCTAGAACTCCAGAAAGACGTGAAACAAATCAAAGTAGAGATCAAGGCTCAACGAGAAAAATAAGACCAAAACTCTCTTCTACTGAAAACGGTCATTTAAAAAACCCAGGATAATTCTGAATCCAATTCCGAGTCAGACAATTCCGACTCTGAAGATCCAGGAGAACCTCCTGACAACCCTTTCGTTGAAGAGGTCCCACAAGAATTCCTTGCTGTCTTACGACAGATCACGTCCAAAAAATACCTTGTTCAAATAACCCTTAAATTCCCAGGCAATTTTAGGATTACTACTATTGCTCTTTTTGACACCGGTGCAGATCTGAATTGCATAAAAACAGGTCTAGTACCTAATCAATTTCATGAAAATACCCAGGAAACTCTAGCAGCGGCCAATAACACGAAGCTAGAAATCAATTCCCAAACCAATGCGTCTGTTATTATTAATAAAGTTTCTATTACGATATCGTTTGTCTTAGTAAAAGACATTCACAATTCCGTTATCTTAAGAACACAATTTATTAATCTTATCACTCCTTATAAAGTCGATAATGATTTTATCCCTTTTGATTCCAATAAAGAGAATTTAAAATTCCATTTTTTGAAAAAACCAAAAGCTAGCGACCTTGATTTGATTAAAACTTATTCTTGTCACCTAGGAGAATTAAGAAATAGTTTTTATCAAAATTTCGAGTCCCTTGCAAACTATGATACTTGTTCCTTTAAATTAATTGATTCCTTTGCATACAAAAAACTTTTGAAACGATTTTCGAAAATTGCATTAAAAAATAATTTATGCAAACTTATTTCTGACAATTTTTACTTTAAAAATATTTTAACCAGTGGTTTATTCGAAAACATGAGAAGAAACCCATAGGTTTACAAAACCAGCTACAACACAGAAATACCCTGTCAATATCCCTATAAAATTCCACAGATTTCCAATACCAGATACAACAAAAAAATGTCCTATCACTGTCCTTTGCCGCAATGTCCGGGTTTCAAAGAAAAAATATCCAGAAAGGACATGAAAGAATCTGGACAATACTGTTACCACGCAATGTGTGGAGCGTTACTCCAAAAAAGAAAAGAAGAGATACCTCCTTCGCCAATAAATACACCTGTTGCTGCACCACAACAACAATCAAATTCCATGGCCCCTAAAAAACCCACAAAAAAAAAGAGAAAATTTCCCTGAAAAACCGTCATGGTATGAGATAGTCATGAAAGAAGAAAATGAAAATATTCCGGCATCCGTACAAAAAACACCGACACAGGAGATGACTGTTGAAAATCTCCTGCAACTTCTGGCAAAATCACCAGAAATACAGAAGGCATTGATGCAACTTCAAAATCTCAAACAAGAAGTTGTCCAAAGCTCAGGAGAGGAAAAAACCTCTCAAAATTTTCCAAAAACCGAGAAAGGAGAATCTTCAAAAACCCTTTCTCAAAAAGAATTTTCAAAACTGCAACTTGAGAAAGAAGAGTCTTCAAAAAATCTTTCTCAAAAATAATTTTCAAAAAATCAACTTGTGGTACCACAAGCCCCCAAAAAACCTGCTCCTAAATTTTTTATTTTTTCAAAATATTGTAACTCTTGAAAAAAGATTTTTTAATAAAGACCCTTTTCTAGCACTACAAAAGTATTTTGGACAAAAGTGTTTTTATAAATCATGAGATATTTTAAAAAATCCATATTTTTACCAGGCTATCCTTGAAATATCAGGATCAACAACAATTAAAAATAATTTTTTCAAGAAAAACGCTGATCCCTCCTATTCAATTTGCAAAATTCTCAGCATAATTGCTCCTATTGATTGGGGGAATGACCTGTCTCAACTACTAAATTTCCCAGACACCCACAAAAATGAACCATTTTTTTGATATTCCTTTTAATTACTGGGATTACCAACAAGCTTGGTTCAATTCCTTTTTCGTTCAAAATACCAACCAAATCCACACTTGGCTTTTCCATTTTGATACCTCATGTGATCCATCACAATTTCCAACATGGTGGAATTCATGGTGGGAACAATTCAGATCCACCTTAGAAATACAAAAACCAGAAGTCACTAAATCTTTTAGCCTCTTTAAATCCCAGTTTAAACCTTCAGAGGAAGAAAAGAGATTTGTGCCTCTACACCTTTTTCACACAAATTTCCACTTACCATGGGTCTTTACATGGTTCGTAGATTATTCGAAAGACAAAATCCCAATTATCCGAATAAGATTCAAAATCCGATGGTGTGATAGCTTTAAAATACCAAAAAGCCTCGCACCACAAAAAGTCCAGGAATGGTTAGATACCCAGAAATCCATTCCTTTACAGGCGCCTCCACAAACACCACCGGCACCACTACAAACAAAGGAGCACACCCAGTTCCTTTCACAGAAATCCCAGATGGCCTCAATGCTTGCAGCGGCCAAAAATTCAGAAGAAATGCAAGCCATAATTCTGAAATTTGCACCGTCTTCATCAAAACAAGGCTCTTCGTCAGAAGAAGAAGAACCAGAGATTGATATTGAAGACAGTCCGGTTTTTGGCAATAGTAGATTCTGAACAAAATTGCCAAAAGAATTCAAAATACCCGGAGTAGAGTTCAGATAAAATTCCGACAAAAGAAAGTGCTCAAAAAAGCTACTTTCAGAAAAGCAAAAGCAAAAGCAAAAGCAAAGATTCCCGCAATAATTCGAGAAAATGCCAAAAGGAAGAACAATGATTCTCCACTCGGATGAATAGTGATGCGGATGAATAGTGACGCGGATGAATAGTTAAAATTCCCTTTTATTACGAAAATACCCTGTAAAACTCCTATAAAAGGAGACTCCCTCTCCCTTAGGAGGACAAGTCATTTTTTACTAGTCTTTTAGTAAGTCTTTCTCTTTCTACAATTAGAGAGAAGTTGAGAGCTCTTACAGAAATTCCCCTTTAGGTTAGGATTAAATACCCATCTAAATACCCATATGATTCAGTTCATATGATTCAGTTCATATGATCCATATCATATGACTCATATCATATGATCCAAATACCCCTGAAATTCCCAAGGGTTCTCTCATTATAATTATCTTTGTAAATTCCAATTTTTAAATGAATATGATTATGGACGGTACTACCTCCTAATCTTTTAAAATACTTTATGCATTTAAATTCTTTAAATTCCTGCATTAAATACTTGGCCGGTTCAACCGCTTATTTGATTTAAATTCCTGCAGAACCTTGTGATCCATGGTTTCCATAACTGGAATCTTGAATTGTAAGTCAAGCTTTATTTACCTTCTGAATTCTTCAATTATCCTTTAATTTTTCAATACCTTATATCCCGATTCCTTCCGTGTCTGTTATCCCCTTTAGATCCCCGGCCTAGTATTTAATTAATAAGTACGAAATTAATGTGAGTAGTTGTAACTTTTCTAAAAGGGTGTTGATTGTTTGAGAATATATATATATATATATATATATATATATATATATATATATATATAAGTATTATTTAATAATAATAATAATAGTATTTAATTAATAAGTACGAAATTAATGTGGGTAGTTGTAACTTTTCTAAAAGGGTGTTGATTGTTTGAGAAGTTGGTTACTAATCCTTTCAATTAGGATGTTTTGTAACGTTGGCATTTTGGCAGAAGCCTTAATATAAATGAGCAACACTTGGTTAACTTATGCATCTTCCAATTAAAAACACACTCCTTCATCTTCTTAGTGTCTTCTTCAAAAGCTTTCTATTACATTGGGTTGAGTTCTCGTGGTAGAAGAAATTAAAAAGTGCAACGTTAATTTTCAGAGTATGCATTGTATCCTGGGATAGACTTTCCCGTAAACCACTTACACGGTGTGGGGGAAATTACTATCCTAAAGGTAATTTCCTGGAAGCGTCTTGCCTATCCGTTCCGTACTTTCCATTGAATTCTTCTTCATGATTTCTCTCTATAACTTATTTGTTAAATTTGTGTTGCACAAGGTTACTCCATTGTATTATTTTGAATATTCTACAATAATTTTAGGATAGTAAAATTTAAGTTAAATGTATTAGCAAATATTCTCCATATATTCCCCATATATTGTGTAATTATGAGTACTGTATATTTATGGTATATTAGGATCCTTACTGTATTAGGATTCCACCCTTGTACACACTATATATATATTATAATAATGAGAAGACTCCCTAAGGGAGATTATTACAATCTTACATAGTATTAAGAGCCAAAACCCTAAGTCTTCTCTAGCAATTTCCGTCCCCCCTCCTAGGTTTTCTCACAACCACCGATGGTCGCCACATTTTTGGTCGAGAAGACCCCCTTCTTTTTCTTTGTTCTTCCTTGTCTTCTTTCTACTACTTCGATAAAATTTATCCACCATAACGACTCCTCCTACAACTCCCACAGTAGCCTCAACCTCAACCGTCGTCACCCCTGACATATCAAAATCATCATTTTCACCCTCTATTCATCCAACCCTCACCGTCACCAACATCAAGAACTTATTTCCCATAATTCTTGATCAAGAAAACGATCAGTATTCTCCATGGGTTGAACTTTTCAGTATTCATGCATGTGTCTATAACGAGCTTAACCATATCGACGACTCCTTCCCTCTCCCCCCCTGAGGTTGATGACTCAACATGGCATCGTCTCGACGCCATTGTCAAACAATGGATATATGTCACTATCTCTCAAGACTTGCTCCTTACCATCATGAAAACCGGTGCCTCGGCCCGTGATCTATGGATTCGGTTAGAGGAAACTTTTCAAGATAACAAGCACACTCGTGCTGTGTACTTGGAAGAACAATTTAGTAATACACGTCTTGAAAATTTCTCTAACATGTTCGATTATTGCAAGCAGTTGAAACTAGTGGCGGACCAATTGTCCAACGTCGGCACACATGTTTTCGAAACAAAGATGGTCCTCCAATTAGTTACAGGCCTACTAAAAGGTGAGTACGACATTTTATCCACCATGATACAGCAGGTTGATCCGTTACCCAATTTCAACAAGGCCCGCTCGCAATTATTGCTAGAAGAAACTCGTCGTGCCAAACAGGACGAGCATAATCAAAAGGCATTAGCAGTCGAAATGTCTCCCTAAAATACCATCACCGTCGGATCGCATCCGCAAGAAAATAATTAGCCGCAACAAAACTGCGGCGGCAGAGGCCGAGGCGGTGGAAGAGGTGGAAAGGGCCGTGGGAAAGGGGGCCGCGGCCAGTAGCAGAATCAATAGCCGTAACAACCCAATCCCTATATGATCTGGACCGGACCAGTTACCTAATTTCAGAACGGTAACTGGGTCACCTATCCTGCCCAAGTCTCGGCTTAATTTCCTTTCCCACAGCAGGGAATATTGGGCCCCATTCCAGCAGCTCAGTCAGCCTAATTCCAGCCACACCAAGCCCACTTAATGCAAGCCCAGTACCCGCAGCCGTCCTCTGGTCTAGCCCCAACTGATTTGGGCCACACTTTTAGCAGTTTGAACTTGCAGCAGCCCGACGAAAATTGGTACATGGACACGGGAGCCACATCTTACCTCACCCGCTCTACATGTAATATTCCCTAACTGTTTCATTTAAAGTATCCTCAATACATTACAATTGGCAATGATCATCGCATTCCAATACAGGGCTATGGCACCACCTACACACAATCGCCCCACCCACCCTTTTGGTTTTACTGTGAAGGATCTTTGTACGGGGACACCTCTTACGAGATGCAATAGCACGGGGGATCTCTATCCATTCACATCCACCTCCACTGCCAGCTCATGCTCTCCCATTTCTCTCGCTACTATCTCTCCGTCAACTTTGCATAATAGGCTTGGCCACCCAGGAGCCCTAGTTTTTAATTTTCGTAGAGGCAATAATTTTATTAAATGTAATAATGAGAAACTTGCCCAGCACTGTGTTGCTTGTTCTTTAGGCAAACATGTTCGTCTTCTTTTTAAATCATCTTCAAGTGTTACGTTTTCTCTTTTTGATATAATTCATGCTGATTTGTGAACGTCTTCTATCTCTAGTTCACTAGGTCATAAATATTATCTTGTCTTGTTAGATGATTTTCTCATTATATTTGGATCTACCCACTCAAATTTAAATCAGAAGTGTTTGCCAAATTTCTTGAGTTTCGTACTTTTATCGAAATACAGTTTGAAAAATGCATAAAATCGTTTTAGTGTGATAATAGTCGTGAATTCAATAATTCCATATTTCACCGATTCTGTAGAAATAATGGCATGGTTTTCCGATTCTCGTGTCCCACACATCGCCTCAAAATGGTAAAGTAGAACGAATCATCCGCACCGTTAATAACATGGTTCGTACTCTTCTATTTCATGCCTCCCTTCCTCCATCTTTCTAGGTCTGCAGTCAAAACGGTAGAATACGTTCTAAATATTTTACCTACTAGCACACTTCACAATATGAATCCAACTGAAATTCGATACCGTAGGATCCCCTTGTACGATCACCTAAGGATATTCGGTTGCCTGTGTTATCCCAATCTTTCATCCACTGCCCCTCACAAATTAGCACTTCGAACTACTTCGTGTGTCTTCGTAGTTTTTTCGTCTAATCATAGGGGATATCTGGGCTATGACTTGTCCACTCGTCAAATCCACGTCTCCCGTCATGTCATGTTTGACGAGACCATATTCCCCTTTTCGAATCTTTAAAAATTCCAAAAACTGGACTATACTTTTCTTGACGAGCCTGAAAACTAGACTATACCAAAAATCCCGCCGTCAGCTCTGCGACAGTGTTACCGGCTACCACTCAGTTACACCCATCGCTGGTTGCCACCTCCAATGGCAATCGGTACAGCCCCTCTATCTCACCGCCAGTTCTCCGACCCACCACCACCCAAAATATTTACCCACTGCCAGATGCTATGCCGCCTCCACCAAACAACACTTCCGACAGACCAGTTACCCAACGCCACATCCTTAACCCACCACCGTCACCTTACCCGACTATATATACCCCACACCAGACCACACCACCCAACCCACATCTTCGACCATACATGACCCATCGTCGTCCACACCAGACCTGCCAACAACCCGCAACCCACTGCCCTATTCCATCACTCCCCAACCCAACACCACGTACCAGGTCAATGACTCGCAACCGATAACCCACCAAAATAACCACCCACCCACTGCCCCAACACACCGAATGAAAACCCATGCCCAACACGGGATTTTTAAACCCAAAGTCCATTTTAACCTATCTACACAAACAATCTCCCCAATTCCCAAAAACCCCAAATTAGCCAAACTAGACCCTAATTGGAATGCGGTTATGTGTGAGGACTTTAATGCTTTAACAAAACAACACATGTAGGATTTAGTTCCTAGACCGGAGAGGGCAAATGTGATCCATCGCATGTGGCTCTTTCGTCAAAAATACAGAGACTGGTGATCTAGAGAGGTATAAGGTGAGACTTGTGGGCAATGACACAAATCAGCAAGAGGGTACCATTCGCACTGGTTGTCCAACCGGCTACCATTCGCACAATTATGAGTATAACTATGGGCAAGCATTGACCGATTCATCAGCTTGATATGAAAAATGCATTTCTACATGGGGACATGAAAGAAATGGTTTACATGCACCAGCCACCTGTCTTTGTCCATCCAGCAGCCCTGCGATATGTATGTCGTCTCCGTAAGTCACTATATGGTTTGAAATAGGCCCTAGAGCGTGGTATGAACGCTCTGTCAGGTACATTATGCAGATTGGGTTTGTATGCAACATGTGTGATAATTCTCTTTTCATCTTTAATCAAGGTAGTAACACTACTTACTTAATGCTATATGTGGATGATATTGTTCTCACTGCCTTATCTGATGGGTTGAAGAATGAGATTATTGCTTTACTTAAAACCGAATTTGCTATGACTAACTTGGGCAAGTTGAGTTACTTTTTGGGGATATCAGTGACCAGATCTACAGATAATATGTTCCCGAGTCAACGTAAGTATGCAGATGAGATCGTGTACATGGCTAAGATGGCCAATTGTAAGATCATGCCCACTCTTGTAGATTCTAAATCAAAGATTAGTGTTGTTGATGGTGCTCCCGTCTCTGATCCTACTCTTTATAGGAGCCTTGCAAGTGCACTTTAGTATCTTACCTTCACCAGACCTGATATTGCTTATGTTGTTCAGCATGTGTGTCTGTTTATGCATGCCCCCAGGTAGTCTCACTTCACTGATCTTAAGCGTATCATCCGATACATTAAGGGCACACTTAACTATGAGTTGCATCTATACCCCTCTGCACCGACCAAACTACTATCTTATACGGATACAGATTGGGAAGGGTGGCCGGACACGCGACGCTCCACCTCCGACTATTGTGTATTCTTAGGGGATAATCTCATTTCATGGTCTGCCAAGAGGCAAGCCACACTATCCCGCTCGAGTGCCGAAGCAAAGTACAGATGAGTTGCCAATGTTGTCGCTGAGATCTGTTGCCTCCGAAATCTACTTTTGGAGCTCCAGTGTCCCTTGCTTAAGGCGTCCATCGTCTACTGTGATAACATATCTGCCATATATCTATCTCACAATCCGGTTCAACATCAGAGAACCAAACATATTGAGATGGATATACACTTTGTTCGTGAGAAGGTTGGTCTCGGTCATGTCAAAGTGTTGCATGTGCCTTGGTCATATCAGTATACATATATCTTCACAAAAGGGCTTCCCAGACAGTTGTTCCTCGACTTCAGATCCAGTCTTAGCGTCTGGCCCCCCTCGCTCCGACTGAGGGGGTGTATTAGCGAATATTCTCCATATATTCCCCATATATTATGTAATTATGAGTACTGTATATTTATGGTATACTAGAATCCTTACTGTATTAGGATTCCATCCTTGTACACACTATATATATTTTGTAATAATGAGAAGCCCAAAGGAGATTATTACAATCTTATAAATGGAGTATTAATTCTTTCTTGTGCAATTCATATTAAGATATATAGAGACTTGATGATGATTCTAATGATGGAAGAAGGGATCGGCGTACAACTTTGTGATTCACAACAAAATGACAAGTTTTAGAGTACTAAAATTTGAAGACTGCATATATGAAGAAATTGCAGAAAGAAAAGGAAGGATATGTTCCAAGAGTTTGATTTTCCTAGTCAGAGTTAATGTAGTTTTGTCAATTATCTTTTTTCTGACGTAAATCCCAATTGCAGAGAGATGTTTTACCTTTCATTAATATGTTGAGATAGAACAACAAATCTAGTATCGATAGAGATTCTCTATAGTTCTATGGCGTACAGCTTCAAGGCATGTTTGGAGATATCTTCAAGATAATGGAAGGCGAATAGGATGGGAAATAAATTGTTTCTTGAACATGATCTGACATCTAAATAGATGGGTTATGAATTTTCATTGATTTAGGCATTACAAAATGTCCAAGTGGACTGACGGTTACAGAGGGGGGGGGGGGGGATCAAAATATCTTACCCTTGTACCTATTCTGAAATGGTTGCTGACGAGGAAAAAGAAAAGCGTGGATGCATTATTTCTCTGTAGGAAATTTTGAGACAGGAAAGAGGGTACAAATAAAAGCCATGACAACATTTTAATAAGTCTTCTTCACATATAAAGGTTTCAATCCTATCAGTCTAAGAAAAAGTTAATGTAATGATTCAAGGATAAAGTAGTAACAAAATCAATTTCTACTTTTTTAACTCCACTTATTTATGAATTCTATCTTTGGTGATTTTTATGAAATTTATTTTATAAATATTGAGAGAGATTGGAGCCTTTGTGCTAATGAAAGTTGAGTTCTACTTTCTTTACTCCACTTATTATTTATTCATAAATTTATATTCTTGTGTTTTGATGACATTCTTTGAGGTAAATAAGTAGTTTATAACTTACTTTATAATGATCTTGAAATGCATGCTAAATTTAGGAATAACATTTTTGATAGGTTTATAGTGATTTGTTATTCCAAGTGTTAATATTGGGTTTGGTGTTGTGACATTTGACCCAACATATCTTCTGAAGTATTGATTTGAATGCATAAAAATGTTGGGACAAATGTCACAACATTTGGACCAATATTTTTTAGAACAATTTTGTCTTACTTCACGGTAAGCAGTAATATTTTACTGTGAGGTAAAAATGACTTAGGGCTGGTGAATTCGAGCTATGTAAAACGTGTGAGAAAGAGTTAAAGCTTGGGGAAGAAGTCGAGTATGGAACAAGTCAAAGTTGTTGAGATTTTCACTCCTTAATCATCTCCCACAAGCTGCCCACCTTTCCCTCAACCTCCACAACCAATCGATGAGATTTTCAAGGAAGACTCTCTACTATAAATAGAGAGGCCACAACAGTGTATCGATATCCAGAATCAAAATGTAAAAATACCAAGAGAGCTCTTGGAATTTCATCTCAGAAATCTGGATCACAAGTGTTGCCTAAGTGTGTCGATAACATTCTGTCCAACATTACAATTGATGTTTAGATTCTATATTAGTTTTGTATGGAGCGATTGTAATGAGAGGTTGTCTATGTCTACTTATTTAGATTGTTCAGGCAGAAGTCATCTGCGACTTCAACTTTTAATTCCTTTCCGTTTTATCTTGTAAATCTGTAAAGAAAGGAATTTGTATATAATATATATACAATACATTTGGTTACTGACCATCATAAGTTATATAATATTTATAACTTATGAAAATTTAATTCTTTGTGTTCTTTAAATTCTGTTGCATTTACTTTTTAAAGTTACTGTTTTACTAAGTGTTGTCACTGGTGTCGGACGACATTATTGCCGACATTCGAAAACTGTACTTGTAGTCGATTGAATTCCATTCATCTTATTTTTATTTGATCCGTAGCTCCCTCTCACCAAGCATGCAAAATTTGAAAAACATCATAAATCGATATAACTATGTCGCATAAAGGTCATGTGGAGTTTTATTCAAATTGTGAAACAATATGAAGTATTTAAATTGAATAAATCATATTTATACTTGAATGTGTTTATCATGAATTTAGTGTCTCTCGAGGGAAACATAAAGTATTGCTCCTTTGTGTACAATGCTTGACAACAGAAAATGTGACTAATTTGAGTTTTGGTAAATTTCTAAACTTGAGATTATCTACTCATGTGAATTGATGGATTGTGACAAAATATTAGAGTCAATTATTTGGATTTGCGAATCACTATATTTCAAAATTTATTTTAAGTGATTCATACTCTAAATTTATTTTGCTATGACATACTTTTTGTTAAGGAAATAAAATTGAGAAATGACTAGTGCTTGGTGAACAAGATTGATGCTTCACCATAAATATTGGTGATACGATTTTAAAGGATGATAAAAGCTCTACCTCATAGTGAATAAATCTCATTTCCATTCTTATGGAAAGTACTTTGAACATGAGACACAATCAGGTAAGGAATATATTTCTTGTGATTAAAGGGTACGTACATTTGAGAAAAATAAAAAAGAGATAAGGGAATGGTTAATATACAAAGTGTCGTCACACAAGTGACGCTAACAATTCTTATGTATTGTGATATTACATTAAGTGTAGCTTATAATAAAGTATTGACCGAGCTTCTCATTAAACATTTATTATGTGAGAAGATAGTGTAGTCATAAAAAACATTGAGCTATTACCACTTTAATAGAGATAATCTTGAAGGGCGTCTACTTTTTCATGTGAATGTCAGTCGTAACTGAAAATTCATATTCTAAGATTTCAAGGATTAGTCTTCATAAATTATCCAAAATATGTTAACGCCGAGGTTACATTTTCAGTGCATAAATATACTCAAGAAATGGTGGGGGTAATAATACAAACAAATAACTTGCTATTCCTTTAAAGCATGTGTTTGACTATATGTACTGATTTTCCACACAACAAGAAGGCTGAACTTTGTTCTTAACAATTTCGAGCTTATAAAGTGGGGTGATAAAGCGGTTGTGGACATCATTGATGAGATTGTCTATGCAAGTAAGAAAGTGAGAGGCCGCTTTATGTGGAAGTAGTGGTAAATCTTAGAGTACTTGCTGAACAAGATTGAGCGCAAGACCCATATTAAATCAACACTGCCATTGCAGAACAACAACTCGTGTATAGTATGAATATGAATTTTATATTCATATTCATTCTAAAGGTTCAAGGCTTGTTAACTATCTTTAATAATGTGTTATACAAACACCTAATAATATCCTTTATGCGTTTTTTAGACCACATATTATTATTAAATAATAAGTGCGCGATTGTTTTATATATATATAATTTATAAGTATGAAATTAATGTGAGTTGTTGTAACCTTTAAAGGGTGTGATTGTTTGAGAAGTTGCTTACTAGTCCTTTCAATTAGGATGTTTTGTAACGTTGGCATTTTGGTAGAAACCTTAATATAAACGAGCAACGCTTTGTTAACTTACGGATCTTCCAATTAAAAACACACTCCTTCATCTTCTTATTGTCTTCTTCAAAAGTTTTTCATTGGTTGAATTCTTGTAGTAGAAGAAATAAAGAGTACAATTTTAATTTTCAGAGTTGGCATTGTATTTTGGGAATGAACTTTTCCTAAACCACTTGCACGGTGTGAGAGAAATTACTATCTTAAAAATAGTTTTCAGGAAGCGTCTTACCTATTCGTTCCTTATTTTTCATTAAATTCTTCTTCATGATTTCTCTCTATAACTTAATTGTTAAATTTGTGTTGCTCAAAATTACTCCATTGTATTATTTTAAATATTCTACAAGTATCTTGAATATAAAGTGTTGTATCTCAGTAAGTGCGGAGGCTGAATAAGATCACTATGTTGCTACTTATGCCCCTGCTGAGATTACTTGGATGCATTCTCTCTTCGAATTTTTCACCTCTCTCTCATCACTTGTTACTATCTACTGTGTTTGTCCGTAAAGGTTTTGGGCCTAATACACCCATAAAGGGGTGCTAGCTAAATAACACGACTCATTAGTTAAATTAATCCTATACCCTAATACGATCTATATAAACACCATATGGGTATTGAAAGAAGCACACTGTAAATTATTAGAGAACGGCTAGGGTGAGTAGAATTATCTGCATAACACAATAGGATATTTAGGCCGTGGAACTAGAGATTCTATCCATACGTGAGAATTTCGACGACCAGTAATTCGAGTCGTGATTGCTACAGACGATCCGCTTCCGCAAGAAGAAAACCTGTAAGTCTCCGAACTAGCAACTATTACATTGGCATAAGAGCAAACATGCTCGTTTTCTGGTCGTGTGAATTATTTATACGCAGTATGTAATTTTAGGATTTTTAAGTGTTAAAACTGATTTTTAATTGTGTAATTTCATGTTTGAATCTGTCTGTTTTGTGCATGAAACTTTAAGGATTTTAAAGATCTTTCTAGAGCTTTCCGATGATAGGTGGATCATAAAATTTGGCCTCGTAGTTTGTGATTAATTGAACTTTTAAATTCTAGGATTTCACTAATACGAATTTAATCCTAGAAAATTCAATTATCCATGTTTCATGCTATTTTTGTGTGAAATATGTAATCTGTTGCAACATGTTTATGGAGCAAAATTAATTCATCAATTGTGTTTTTCATCGAAAAAATAATCGGACTTCCAATTTAAAATTGATTTTGGGTGTGTTTAAAATAAAAAATATTAACTTTGATCATATGGATCAATTTTAAACGTTTGTTCGTGTAATTGATTACCCAAATAGGTCCTAAAACACGTTTAGGACCGTAACAAGTGTTTTGATTGAAGATTGTTTTGGTCGAAAATCATATTTTTTTTATCGGGACCTTAACGAACCTGAATTAAGAAAATCCCCAATTATTTTCATGATTTTTGGAAACTTTTTGATGATATTTTGAGCAATTGGTGCTTGACATCAATCCTAAAATACGTTTGATACAAATTTTAGTGTGTTGATTGGATCAAGATAGCCTAAAAATGGAGAACATTGAGTTGGATCGCTGAAATACTCGTTTTCCAGTCCAAGGTCACGGCTGAATTGGGGAAGGCTGAACAGTGATTTTTTGCGTAGTCCAATCTTGGCCCAAAATTGTGTCGGCAAGTGAGGGCCACCCGCAACTCCGATTTTGATGATTTTTTTTGTTTTATTAGAAATTTAATTTATGATTTTTATATAATTTTTAGCCATTGAAAAACATTTTTCCCGTAATTAATACCGTTATGAAATTGTTAATTTCGTATTTAATAATTTATGTGGTATTGTTTTTGAAAATAAAAATATGGAAAATCTATATATGATTCATAGAATATGTCTATGTTACTCACTCTCCCTAAAAGATTATGAAAAATAAAAATTCCTATTTTTAAGTGAAATTAGGTATAAATATTGATTTTCTCCTTGATTTGTTCTTGAAAAAGTATGAAAATTAAATGTTCAGATTTAATTAAATTATTCTATTGACATAGAAGTGTATCTAGAATAATATCTGACTTATTCTATTTAATGTATTTATTTATGAGTATATATCACTTGTTTAATCAAGAAATAAAAATATTTACTAAAATATTTGGTGACTTAGCTTGAGTTGATATGTTTATTTTACATTTAATATCTATCTTTAGACGATAATTGAAAACGTAGGAAACTTTTGACTCTAGGATTTATGTTTATGTTTATGTTTAATAGCCCCATCAATTTGCTAAAGTTATATTTATGTGTATGTAAAAATATTAAACATGCGTGCTTTTACGCTAATTGTGAAATTTTGTATTTTACAAATATGTAGAATTTTTGTGTTCCATAGATATCATGTCTATTACTTTAAAGAATATTGTTGTAGAGCTTATCAAAAGTGAAAAGCTCAACGGTGAAAATTATAAAAATATTAAACTGTAATATGTGCTGGAAGAACTTTTTTTTTTAAATAATGTCATGGGTAAAGCCTATGATGCTTGAATTTTTTTTTAGCTCGCATTATGTTGCTGAGATATGAAGATTTCACAGGAAATTTTACTCATAAAATTATCAAAACTCTGTAGGTTGCTCTCGAATATAAGTGTGGTAGCATTACGGTAACTATACTTAAGATCATAAGTTGACTATTGAGCACCAATTTCAAGCGATTATCTTTTTTCTTCCTCAAATTTAGGAGCATATGAAGATGTCCATGACCCATAATAAATGTAATAGTACATTTTATAATATGAGACAACACCTAGAGTTAGAAGAGGAGCGGCATGAGATTGCCAAACAAGGTGAAAGCTGCACAAAATAATTTCTAGTTCAAGAAAAGGTTTTAAACGTAAAATCAGAAGAAACTAGAAAGTTAAGGTTCATCCAAATAAAAATCCTAAAATGATAACCAACAAGACGATAGAAAGTGAAAAAATTGTGGCTAAAGTGAAAAAAATGTGGCTAAAGTGAAATGCTTCAATTGTGATCAAAAGGGTCACCATGCTAGTGACTATTGCACTAAGCATAATAAAACACTTCACAAGGAGTCTAAAAAGGTACTTTGTGTTCCTTACGCTAGTAATAGATGTGTTGCTAGTTGTATTTTTTTCTAAGATTAATATTTCATCGTAATTGCCTAGGAGTCGTGTACCACATTGTGACAAAAATGAAGCCTTTGTGGACTTTTAATGGATCCCACATATATATTGTGGATTTATGTAGAAAATGACATTAAGGTTGTTAAAAGGATCGTATCATGTGAATTAGTTTTACATGAAAATCGAGACTTTATCCTACATAACACTTTAATTGCTCCTTAAACTTTCAATTTTTTTTTATGTTGATTTATTATATTTAGGTTTCAATTGGAATTTTCATGAAATTAACGCATAGGAAAAACTTATTTTGGTTATGCTTTTATCAAAAATAATTTTATTTATAGATTTTGGATATTAGTTCCTTAATCCAATTGTTAGGTCCCCCAGATGCCTTATCACATAATCACAAGAATGACGTGAAATTTGGCGTGCTAGACTTGGCCATATGGGCCTATGAAATATGGATAAGTCCACTTGTAAATATTATCTAGTTCAAAAAGCTAATAGAAAATCATCTGATAACACCACCAAGACTCATTTTTCATTGCATAGATTCATTCGAAAGTTGAATATTCATGAATGTGAAAATGTGGCAAAGAGCTTCTAATTTCATGATATTAATTGATAAAAATACTCATTTTGATAATTACTATTTGATGTCACATAATCTAATGCAATAAGTTGCTTTAAGAAGTATGTGAAAATATTGAAAATCAATTGGACAAATCAATAAAGTATTGAGATTCAGTCGATCAAGGACATGAATACGTCTTGGATCCATTAAGAGAGTCTTATTTATTATGAAAGTGTTGATAAGTTGATTATTTCAATGCTTCACAATTAAAGGTGTTGTGAAAAGCATAAATAGAATGCTCATTGGAACGATTTGATCAGTGATAGCGCAAGTAAGTTACATGTCTTCTATTGGAGATGTATTGCACTAATTTATTGCCTACACTCTTAATCGAGTGCCAACGAAATCAATTACATCTACACCATAAGAGTTGTCGAGTAATAGAAATCTCAAGTATCTTGTGAGACCTTTGTGATGCACAACTTATGTATATAATTTTGTCTTGATATATTGGGCCTAAGAGAAAGCAAAAGTATCTATACGCGATACTATAAATTACATATTTACGGAGCTACATCACAATAAAAGCGTAACTGAATTCAACTAAAGAAATTTTACATTTTTAGATAATGAATAACTCAGAAGGCGAGATAAGTTAAGACTTGTCTCCTTATGAACCTAAGGACCAAGATCAAATAGGATCCCTTCATTCGAGTGGGAGATTTTTAAGTGATGAAAGATTGATTTCTCATCTAGATCAACCTTCATCATCGGATGCAACTGAAAGTGATCCTTCTCCGAGTGGAAGCGACAATAATTTTCTTATTTCAAATGGGAGTGAGATGAATCTTATTCCAAGTGGGAGCAAGATGAATTATTCTGGTCCAAGTAGGAGCAAAAATAATTCAAATGGGATCAATATGAGATTATATGAATCTCAGTCAAGATATAATGCTCCTACAAGATGGAAATGAGCTAAGAATTAGCTTTTTTATGCCTTTTAAGGAATAAAATAAATAAATGTAATGAAAGAACAAATGGAGTCTAGGAGAATCAACCAAATTTAGGAACTAGTTGATCTCCTAAAAAGAACACAAAACTATTAAAACCAAATGGGTTCCAAAAGATTAACACAAGGCTTGTAGCACAGTTAAGATATATGGCTCGATTTGTTGCTAATGTAACAGGAGTGATTGACTATGCTGAGTTTTTCTTACCTGTTATGTGGATTCACCTCTATGAGCTTAATTTTGACTATTGTTGCTAGCTTGAATATATAATTGCGTCAAACAGATGTAAACATTGCCTTCTCTCAATGAAGAACTAAGTGAATAATTTATTTGGAGTAACTTAAGGGTTTCATCCAAAAGGCCACAAATATATAGTTTGTAGACTTTTATAGTCTTGTTATGACACAAATAATCTTCAAGACAGTGGTATATACGTTTTCTTAGTATGATCAATTCTATTGACTTCAAAATGATTCACAAGGGATCATTACGTTTATACTAAAAGATCTAAGAGCAACTTTATACTTATCTCATTATATACTAATGACATATTAATAGCTGAAAAATCATTTGGAGTATATACACAAGGTAAATGCCTTGTTATCGTCTCACTTGGAGATGAAAGATATGGGTAAAAGATGCATATATTCTCGAAATAAAGATTTTGAGAAATTATTTATTTCTTTGAATGATTGAACTTACTAAATTGTGACCCTATCAAAACTCCAATGAATAAAGGAAATGCCTTGTATGCTAGACTATGTTCTAGGACTCCAAAAGAAGATGCACAAATAAGTAAAGTTCCTTATGCAAGTATGTTGGTAGTCTAATGAATGATATGTTGCTAGACATAATATTTGTTTTGCAATTGGTTTGTAAACAAATATGAAACCAACTTAAATCTAGCACATTGAAAATACAGTTAAAATGAATCATGAGGTATCATATAGGAACTTTTGATTATGCGATTTTCCATAAGGGCATGACATGGAACTGAGGGTATACATTGATGCTAATTGTAGAGGAGATATGAACAAGTTAAGGTCCACCTCTATATGTGTTTTATGCTCAATAAAGATGATATATGGTAGACAATGAAAAATAATTACACGTATCCATGATGAGGTTGAGCTTGTGGCTCTCTCCTCAGTAGCGCAATAAGTTGTTTGGTTAAAAAAGTTTTTGGATCATATGTTGATGTTGCAGTTAGTGCTGAACTAATAACAGTCTTTGTGACTGTCAAGCTGCTATTTTTAGCACCAAGAATCCTAAATATCATCATAAAGTCAAACATACTGACATTAAATTTAATTTTGTGATGACATGGTTGCATGCAAAGAACTGAACGTAAAGTATATCTGCACAAACAGTTACAAATCCATTGACTCAGTGAGATCCCAGAGATGCGTGTTTCTGATCATGCAAGATCTCGAGGACTGTGTGAACTTTAATATAGTCATTGATTTTAGATTTATTTTTTTCAACGTTCATGTTTCTTATAAATCAAAATAAGTTTGATTTGCATACACTTATTATATGAATGTTTGTTGTACATTCATACTTCATAGTATAGAATGCTTCTAGTGCATTCTTTGATATTATTGAAAAGTATGTTGGGTAGATAGAAGTCAGCCTTCTCACACAGGTGACCGCCTCCATTAATAGTAGTCTTAATGGGAGATGAGACGAGATTTTAAGCAAATTATCATATGGGATAATTTGAGAGCATATGGATTAAAAATCTTTAGCATCACACAAGTAATGACAAAGAGTCATTAAAGTGTTGTGTTAGTGGAAATACGTTTTACTTAATTTACTTGAAAGGCTAGATGTGAGTTCATGTTAATTGACTAAATCAAGGAACTCAGTTCATATGTATATGGTGTCTGGATATCATCTGTACAACATTATTTTATGAGATACAGACATACGCTTCATAGGAAAGGAGAAAATGATGTAGCATGTGGGCAAATTTTGACCAACAAGATTGACAAGTTTTATCTCGACTTATTATTGCGTGAGACCCAAAAGTGAGTACCCTCAGGGCTCTTTTTAGTGGCTCAAAACTTGATTTGATGTTCACTATCTTAGCATGCTATCAAATGACCATGAGAGATTCGATTTGGCGGAGCATGACTAGAAAAGCAAATTTAATTCAAGTTGAGAGAGGCGTGAGAAGAGGAAGATCATTAACAGAATCTCATTTAATTTGTGTTTGCTGGTACCGGTTATGGGTCATAATTGTGAACACAAGAAATTATGATACATGAGATCTAGAGAGATGTATCAATGTGATTCAAATGATCTAGGGCATTGAACATACTTTTTATGATCTATTTGAAGATTCTCATGAAGACGACAAGAGAATATATATTCCTAGCAGATGTATAGAAAAGTGCTCTCATAGTATGATGGTTGCACGACCTATTTATCTAGTAAGAAAGATGCAAGAGAAAGAAAAGAAAAATATGTTTTCATTTAGCTCGATGGAGCTTGATCACTCCCTTATGTGTGAGTAGGAGATGTTAATAAAGGTTTTGGGCGGGGTGCTAGATAAATAAGACGGCCCATTAGTTAAACTAATTCTATGCCCTAATACGATCTATATAAACACCATATGGATGTTGGAAGACGCACACTCTAAATCGTTAGAGAACGGTTAGGGTTAGTAGAATTCTCTGCATACCACAATAGGATATTTATGCTGTGTACCTACAGATTCTATCTGTGCGTGAGGATTCCCGATGACCAGTAATTCGAGTCGTGGTTGCTACAGACGATCCGCTTTCGCAAGGAGAAAATCCGTAAATCTCCAAACTAGCAATTATTACAGTGTTTATATTACTAGTGTCTCATAATCCAGTTAAACAGGCTCGCACGGAGTACATTAGTATTGATATTCACCTTTTCCTTACGTGGGAAGGTTGCTTCTGATACATTGCAAGTTCAATATATAAATATTATATTGTTCATCAACTTGCTAATGTATTAGGGAAAATACAAAGCTTGTGTGAGTTTATTATTTGTTCTCTATAGAGTTGTTGCTTTACAGTTTCTTTGTTTGGTAGGTGTAAAGGTTCTAACTGAAAAGGGTATGAATATGGTGTGATTCACCCATCACACCCTTAGCTATGTAACGTTTTTTGATAATTACTCGATCTCTTTTAATTTATGTGATACTATTTTCTTTTCAATCAATCACAAAAAATGACGTCTTCTATATTAGTAATAATTTGACTTTAATTTTTTTATTTTACCCCTAATTATCAGATAATTTATAATATCACAAATATCTATTACTGATTTTAGACTATAAGTTTCAAACGTTTTTTTTTTCATTCTGAAATTCTGTTGACATTCAAACACTAAAACACAACGGAGGGAGTAATAAAAATTCTTTAATTGCCAAAAAATGAAAAATTATCTGACGAGGAACAATTTTTTTCTTTATAATTTCGATACAACAAAAATTTAAATTAATCGAATCAATAAAATTTAAAATATAGGCCTCTAAAATTACTGGTAAGTACAAGTTCACTTACAAAATTTGCTCCACTGCGCACCAACTATTTTGTATGTACTATTTTTGCAAACCATATATAATAGAGTTAATACCTAGAAATATCCTAAACTATTCATATTTTGTTAGTTAAATATATAAGTTACGGAGCGTTTTTGTTAGTTAAATATATCAGTTACGGGGTGTTTTTGTTATCCTCATAAACTATAATATTTTCTATCCAATATTTCTTGCAGAGTCAAGTGACATGGAAGAGTAACTTCACTCTTTTCGTAAGGTGTGTGAATTAGAAAATAGACCAAAAGAGCATCTACTATAGCATTTTACATTTATTAGTTCAATTTGTAGTCAATATATTTTATACAAAAAGGAATCCATGCAACGATAGGAAATTCATTTTATTAATTTTTCTTATTTCTTATTTGTTATTCTATTTCATTTTCTTCTTCTTCTTCAAATGTCTACATATTTTACTAATAACAATAAATTAATTGAAACTCACAACTAAATCTATCAATAATTGTAGACTCAGTTAAAAAACAAACTCACAGCACACACAATTTTATTTTAAGTACGTTTTAATATTCAATTTTTCCATTGAGTTTATTTTTATTGAGTAAATTTTGTTCTAAATTGTATTTAAGTTTACTGTTATTGGTTCTATTTGCTTTATTATTATTTTAGGAATACGTGTTTTCAACTAGATTTCTTATTGTCATAAAAATTTGTTGGATTTTAGAGAAGAAGAAAAAGAAATCAATATATTTAGATAAGACAAAAAAAAAACCAACGCCTTAACCGGTGCACCACTCAATCTCTTTTAATCTTGAGTTTCTTAAGATAATATTAGACATATTTTAAGAATTATACACATAATATATCGAGTTTAATCTGATGATCTTGTGTCACGTGATCCAATTTTTGCACTTAAATTTGTCACAACTTGGCGTTGCATGAGTATTTGGATAGAAATGTTATAGTTCAAGGGCAATAAAAATCAATATCAATATATAATATAAAGTTAGGCATAGACAAGATGATGTGACACTTCTCTATGGCCACCATTCCTATTTATCTTTTTTCTTACATTTTTCCTACCATTTTTCTAATTAATTATATTTAAAAGCTTGTGTAAAGACAATAAAAACTGTAATAAATATAAATAACAAATACAATAATGAAGAGTAGTGTAGGCAGCATGAGCGTTACCTACAAAATGAGGAGGAATGTGAATGCAATAAAAAAAATATAGTAAATGATAAATAAAGAGTACAAGCTGAATTCAACTTTAATTGCAATACAAAGATTTACTTCTTTTCCTAAAAAACCCCTCTCTTCCTTCTAATTCTTGCATTTTCTTCCAAATTCCCAACCTTCTTCATCTGCTCTTCCTTTTCTTCTTTTCCATTTTCTTGATTTTTGATAGATTGGTGCTTACATTGTTAGTTTCTGGCGTTTCCTGTTTCCTTTTTATGTTATATTTCATATTGATTGATTTTAGATTTGTTATTTTTTGCAGGTTGATCCGTACGTTAATTTGTTCGATCTAAATCAAATTAATTCCCACAAAGATTTATATATAAGATTATGGAAAAGGAAGGAAAGAGGGTGCAACACCCACAAAGATCCAAAATTTGCAGGTATCTATTATATTAATTCTCTTGCTTTATATATATATATATATAAATTGTGCTCAGAAAGTGTTTGTGTCTGTGCATATATATGAAACTATTTTTTGTTAAATTCGTGAAAATTGTAGTACAATTTAACCCAATAAAACACACACACATTATTCATGGTGATATTTTTGTTTATCTCGATGTACTTATAACTTTTTTAAAACATTTATTAATTTTTATCAAATTCTAAAAATATATTATAAAAGTCGGAAGCTCCTTATTGAAAGTTCGATTACGATAATACCCTTTAAAATTGAATGACTATCAATTAAACACTACTTTTTAGTACCCCCTCCAGATAAAAAAGAGTATCCACTTAGATATTTGCACACCCCTTAAGAAAATACTAACTCCTAGATAATTTGATTAAAATACATCTACTTAAATACTCATTGGAATTTGGTCATCTAACACTCAATAAGGATATACAGTCTCGGGTTGTGGGTCGTGGGGCTTTGGGCTTCTTATGATATTATCGTTTTGGACCCAAATTGCTTAATATTTACAGTTTGGTCCCTGGAGTTTCTGGAAAGATGAAATTGGGAACGACAGACTTTCTGCCTGCCTTTTGGGTTGATTTTTGGAGCGTTAAAACTCCATTAATCTGCACATAACTCCTCCCTAAAAGCTCATTTATGTTGCACATTAAATCAGTCATTTACTTGGCTGATTAACTCCTCACTAATGGTCATTACTTGGCTATTAACAATAATTAGTTGGCAGTTGAGAAGTCTCTTTCCTTATACTATATATTGAAGTCTTTGACTCAATTGTTGAGACTAAGAAAAAAGATACAAACAGAAGAGAGAACGAAAACAACAGAAACTCAGTCCAAAAAACGTGAGCAGAAACAGTGGACAAACCGAAAACTCTTCCTTCCTTTTTCATTCTTCAGCAAGTCGTTTGGTGTTTTCTTCGTCAGAATCAACCTATTTGGTTTGTAGTGTTGATTAGTTGATGTTTTATCTTGGGAGACTATTGTCCGTTAACGTAAAAGCATATATACGGGGCAATCTTGTCTTAAAGACAGACATCCATCTCTCGACTCAACCACAATTGTAACAATCCAGATTTAGTATTTCTTGATTTCAGGTTATCAAGATTCAAGACTCAACCATCTTGCGGCAATTATAATATTGACTTGTTTGTTTATCCTTTCGAACACTTGTAATATTTATTTACTTCCCGTACTGCTTTACATATCCAACAATTTTAAGACAAAGTTGTATTAGTGTTCGAAAGATGTCGGTCAACAGTTGTGTAACCAAATCTGGCTATGACTATGGTTTTCTAATAGAAGAGAGTTTTGATTATACTATTAAAGGCCAAGGTGTTCATGGTGTCACCGCTCCCGAGAGTGGTGGGAACAAGCGCCCACGAGATGCTGAGGATGTCAACTGGGACAAGAGGAGAAGGCTGAAGATGTGGTTCTATCTTGTAGCAGAAGGCCTATATCTGTCCCAGACAAAGGATCCGAATTATGGTAAGGAGGAAATGGACACTCAGTCCGACGAAGTGACTGAAGTGGACCAGAATCCGAAATTGGGATAAGTAATTTTTCTTCCTTGTCAACAATAAGATTAAATGATGTCTGATTAAAAAGGGCTTAAAGTAAGGAGGAATATGAAAATGTATTCCCGAAACAATTTATATTCCTTACGCTTTAAAATCAGAAGTTTAATCTCACCTTCCATCCCGTTTAAAGATTGGACTATTGTAAACAATGACGTAAAAGATTCGTTCTTTTGGGTGTAATAATTAAAAGTGTGTAAAGTATGTTCGCACATACGAAGGAGAGAGATCCACTGACTGTGCGAAAACTGTTACCATTCTTAAGCAAGGGCTACGAATTGTCCGGGCACCAATTTCAAGGGAAGAAGACTAAAAGATAATGGTTTATCTTAAGACGTTGCCCCTGTCACACTATTTGACAGAAGATCCTTCATTTGATAAGATGATATTGGACACTCAGTCGTACAAAGCCTACGGGCGACTGGAGTGGGCCAGAATTCATTTGATAGGATGATTTTGGACACTCAGTCGTACAAAGCCTACGGGCGACTGGAGCGGGCCAGAATTCCAGGTCTTAAATGATATGAAGGCCAAAAGAAAGGCAGAAAAGTAATGGACACCTAGTAAGGTGGGCCAGAGTTTCCAGGTATTAAATGATCTGAAGGCCAAAGGAAAGGGAGAAAAGAAATTGGACACTCAGTCTGCCAAAGCCACTGGAGTGGGCTAGAGTATCCAGATCACATATGATTCGGTTACGCCCTAACCACGGGCAAGAGGTTGTTCGTGTGAAGAAATGCCACCTCTAAAGTAGAAGGGGTTGGAGAGGTTGTCCTCAATAGGACTTCAGGGAATGAGATCACTCTAAAAGGAGGTGATACATGTCCCAAACTTGGTTTAAGGGACGATGTTGGTCAAGCTGGTATGAGACTAGTCCACCAGGTCTGTAATAACTAAGAATGGTACATTATGTCTGTAGCCAAATGAATGATATATTTGTAATCCGTGCATCTATGTCATCATAGATTAAGACACGTTAAATCGAAAGTCATTCAAAAGCTAATGAAGTTGAGATTGTTGCCTTCTGTCGACATAAACCCTCAAAATAAATGTGAGGTAGGCGAAGAGGCAAAATCACCTTTCCATTCCGTCAAAGGAATAGCGAAAGAAGCACCGCTCCTCTAGAACTTAGTCACACTTACATAGGTGATTTGAAGTTTATACAAAATAGATGGGGGAGACAAGTACCTTGTGACCTTCATTGATGATGGTATAATGTATTGCATCCTTTGTTTGTTGAAAAGCAAAGATGAAGCTGTTGAAGCGGATAAACGCTACAAAGCAGAAGGTGAAAATTAACTAAGCCTACGGATTGAGGAATTCATAGTGATAGAGGGGGAGAATGTGAAGAATCGTTTATCAAACGACTGCTCATTACTCACCTCAGTCTAACGGTGTTAGCCAAACGCAAAGCCGTACGCCCAAAATGTGTGGGGCAAGGCGATCCTTACCGCTAATGCGATTCTCAACAGAACTACGCATAAGGATAATGATAACCCTCCGTGTGAAATATAGAAATGATCCCACATACAAATGTTATGTTGTGGGGTGGCTTGGTAAATGTTGGAATACCGAAACAGGTCAAGTTGGACCTAAGACTGTAAATTGCATATCCACTGGATCTACAAATAACAGTAGTACTTATCGCCTCTTAGAGTCAAAGAATGCTGAATTCTTTGACGATAACTTTCCTTGAAAAGGAAAAATAAGTAATTGCTCGAGGTTAACAAGAACCCGCGAGTGCCTGACTGTCCGAAACTAGATGTTCCATATCTACAGGCTCGAAAGTTGCTGACTATCCGAAACTTAATATTCCAGATCTACAGAACTCAGAGATTCTAGATGTTGAACCGAGATGGAGAAAATAGGGGACAAAGACTTGTTCCAGACCTTCTAGCTTGTATGGTTGAGAATGAACCATGGAAAATTAACAAAGAATTGTCATCTCCAGAAGCGCTGCTTTGGAAAGAAGCTACAGAGAGAGAAATAGATTCCATCTTATAGAACCATACTTGTGTAATGGTTGACCTTCCTTCGGGAAAAGAACCTTTGGGTTGTGAAAGTGGATACTCAAAAGTGAGTACAAAGTAGATGGATCTACTTACGAGTATAAGGCCTCTACTACTTGTACATGTGCTCCCCTGTCAATAGCTTAACATTCAGGGCCATTGCAGTCTTGCATGGCATGGATGTTGAAACAACCTTCTTAATCGGAGAGTTGGAAGGGGAGGATCAGAGTTGGTTTGTTCGACTGTTGGGCTTCTTCCTGAACTTTCATTTTTATCCCTGAAATGTTTATATTTTAGTCCTGGAAGTTTCAGATAAAATAGAAATAATGAATCTGACAACAGAGACATTGACTCTAAAGTTAGAAAGCCAACAGTTGGAAAACCAACAGTCTGAAAGTGGAAGTCATATTGAAATAAAAGTCTCGATATGAAAGATATGGGTATCACAAATGACATTTTAGGAATTGGAATTTCTAAGACATCTAACAGACTGGTCTAATTCCAAACTCATTTGTGAGGTAATTGACAGTCTCGTTGAAACCACCAATGGATATGAATCATATAACTGATTGGAATCGTGGTGCACCCATATACAAGGAGCGATAAACGCAGGTCACATGTAGTTCAATGTATGTTACTACAACCGACCCGGTATCGGTCTACAAAGTAGATCAGTTGAACTAAGGTTCACTCGTGGTTTTTAAAAATGATCAATAGAAGGCGTTAAGTTGGATATGACGATATCTGAAATATTTGCTTATCTACGGATTATGGTATTTTGGATGTCCAGTGGTTCTGAGAGAACACAGTGATGCAAACTGGACATCATATATGAAGAACACCAAAGTTAGAGGACGTCCCTTTTTGTGAGAAACTCGTGCCTTCGGCAGTTATACACTGCGGCTAGCCGGTCGGCTTCAGGAAGAGCACGAATGACGATGTCTGGACATATCTGTCAGATCTGTCGGAGACATAATACCGTATAGCAGTTGATCATCACATGTGTCACTTCCTTGATTATTAATCAAAGGATATATCGGACCCTTTAACTAATGGACTACCCGAAGATCAAGAATTTTTCCTGTCTAGGGGAATGGTTTTAAAACCCAAACAATACGAACCTTTACGGTGGTAACCCAACCATACTGACTGAAGATCCTAAGAATCTGGTTCAATGAGAAAACTAAGCTGCAAAAGGTTCAGTTAAGCGCTTCGGTGGAAGCAAGAGCACTTCAGATTATGAATTCTGTAAGGAAACGTAAATCCAAAGCCGTTCCTGTGATAGACATTAAAGTGCTACCTGCATGGTGGGTAAAAGTTAAGGTTCCAAACCTTTAACGATCCTCAAACGATTGAGGTTAAGGTTGGAAAAACTTTTAATGATTCCTAACACTTGTGAAGTGGGGTATAACAGGATACCTTGTAGGAGATCACCTATTTAAGTGCGAGGACAGGCCACCTCAAATGAACGCACTTAAGAATCCAAGTGTGTCCACGGCCACAACGGACAGAACAATAAGAATAAAAATGAATAAGGAGAGTTATTGTGTTGGTATCATTGTCTTGGCTTACACTAAACACTGACAGTTCAAGACATCACGTTCACCGCGCAATAAGTAAGTCCGTTGGTATTCAACTAGGGAAGGTTCAAAGCGGAAGCTACCTCTCATGATGCAATATCTTTTCGCTGAAAGATTGCTGAAAGTAGGCACCTTGTGTGTGCACCAAAATCTTTTTCAAGCGGGGATTGTTGGAAATTTGCCTTTGGTGGGGAGGTGCGTCCATCCATATTTAATGACTTAAACACTAGGGTTCCGCATGTTAGAGGCTTTGTATCTTCACACGTGCATAATCTACTAAGTGAGTAGATGACCGTAGGGCCAATGATCGTCAAATTTTATTAAGAAATGAAAGAGATATTGGTCCACGAAGTAAGGTGTTTGAGGCATGGAAATATGGTGTGGGACAAATCTACCACATCGGTGGGAAAATGAAGAATTGTTCTCTTTATAAGTCTCAAAATTGGCTAAGGGTTTGGGACCCCAAGGGGGTAACCCATGTGTTTGAAGGAGGGAGGACCTAGATGTGCTTGGGTTCCAGGCTAAGTCCACACGCGCGCCGCCGCCGCCCGCCCGTCCCATCCGGGCTTGGGTCTCGGGTCGTGGGTCGTGGGTTACACATTAAATCAATCATTTACTTGGATGATTAACTCCTCACTAATGACCATTACTTGGCTATTAACAACCATTAGTTGGCAGTTGAGAAGTCCCTCTCCTTATACTATATATTGAAGCCTTTGGCTCAATTGTTGAGACTAAGAAAAAAGACACAAATAGAAGAGAGAACGAAAATAATAGAAACTCAGTTCAAAAATGTGAGCAGAAACAGTGGACAAACATAAAACTCTTCCTTCCTTTTCCATTCTTCAGTAAGTCGTTTCGTGTTTGTTTTCTTCGTCAGAATCAACCTATTTACTTTGTAGTGTTGATTAGTTGTTGTTTTATCTTGGGAGACTATTGTCCGTTAACGTAAACGCATATATACGGGGCAATCTTGTCTTAAAGACAGAGAGTCATCTCTCGACTCAGCCACAGTTGTAACAATCCAGATTTAGTGTTTCTTGATTTCAGGTTATCAAGATTCAAGACTCAACCAGCTTGCGGCAATTATAATATTGGCTTATTTGTTACTCCTTTCGAACACTTGTAATATTTATTTACTTCTCGTACTGCTTTACATATCCAACATATGTTTACTGTTTCCTATTTTGATTTTATTAGTTATACTTTGTTTATTTCAATTTACGCGTGTTAGTTACTATTTGGAGAGTCAGAATATTTTCTTTGACCATTTTTTTTAATGTAATGTGACTATTTTTAAAATAAAAGCCCATTTAGGGTGAAGTTTAAAATTTAGAGAAAAAGGAATATAAAAAAGAATATTGAAAGAAAATGAGAAAGAATAGGAAAAGATATAACGAAAATGTAATTTAACGGACACTTGGGTCGCCACTTATTTCTTTTGTTTTCTTCCTAAGTACACCACACCTGCACTCATATATACATCTAAAAGTGCAAAAACAACCATTATATTTTTTGGTAACTAAAATAAAACCTTACATTTTTCCCTTTTTTACTTTTTAAATTTAACCATGAAAATGCAGTTCATCGAAGCTCCAATTGTAATAGTAATACTATATTTGTGATTCCATCGATTAAAAAAATGAAGAAAATGAAGAGCAATGAAAAAAATTAAGAATAATATATTTCTATATAGAAATATAGTATTATTAATCAATAGTATATTATAATTGAAATATTAAACTAACAAAAAATGGATAGTTTAGGATGTTGTAGAATATTCAAAATAATACAGTGGAGTACCTTTGTGCAACACAAATTTAACAAATAAGTTATAAAGAGAAACCATGAAGAAGAATTCAATGGAAAATACGAATAAGCAAGACGCTTCCAGAAAACTATCTTATCATGAAGAAGAATTTAATGAAAAATACAAACGAATAGGAAAGACGCTTTCAGGAAACTATCTTTAGGATAATAATTTTTCCCAAATAGTGCAAGTGTTTTACGGGAAAGTCCATTCTCAAAATACAATGCCTACTCTGAAAATCAAAGTTGTACTCTTTGATTACTTCTATCACAAGAACTCAGCCCAATGGAATAGTAGACTTTTGAAAAAGACAATCTATATATAATATAAAGCTATGAATAGACAAATCGATGTGTCACCTCTCCATGACCACAATTTCTATTTATTTTCTTTCTCATTATTTTTTGCATTTCCCCCCTTATTTGTTGTCTACAAAATCTACAAAAAAATAAAATTAATACATCTTCTGTATATCATTCAGTATTTAGCATTAACATTTTGTACCCACGTTCTATACACTAATGAGTATCTCATTTACTTCTGTTTCTATAGCAACGTTCCTTCATCATTGAATTCCATTACTTTGTCTAACTTTTATAACAAATTTAATATAATCTTGAGGTCACAATACATTTATTGTTAATTAATGCTCCGTTTTGACACCAAGGTACGTATAATATTATTGTTGTTTACAAAGAATTTGGAGAGGCAAGAACTGCAAACGGCTAAAGGTACCGGGAAAGTCAAAGAATGTAAGCCTTTCCCCTATAATTAATGTATATTAATGTTTATAAAAATAATTAACAACCTTAAATCCAAACAAAAATAAGTTACAGGTTCAATTCAATCTTCAAGAATATTTTAACCATCTTCATATTCCCCAATTATCAGCTTTTATTCAACTTCCTCTCACTATTTGACGATAATGCATGTATTTGTGCGTATTGGTGCTGCAAATAATTGTATTGCTCTTGTTAGATATACCATAGATACCGTGTATACCTATTGTATATTACCGAATAGGTTGTCTAGGTTATGTACATAGAGGTTGTGTATATTTGGTATGTATATTGTTGTAATAATTTAGGATACACATTACATTAATTAGTCTTATAGACTTACCATAATTGTATAGTTAGTGTCCAAGTAGAATAAGGTTTTAGAAGTAGAATAAAAATATAATTCTCCTATTATGAAAATATGTAAATTGTATATATACTCTTTCAATTAATGAAAATAATCAAAGGATTATTTCTTTCATGATATCAAGAGTCTATGTTAATATTTTTTCCCACTTTCTCCCTAATATTTCCGTCTAAACCACCGAATCCGAGCCCCTTCCTCGGTTTCCGTGCCATGAAATTATTTTTCTCTTCCCAATTTTTTCTCCCCAATCCCTACGTCACGTCTTGCGTTGCTATTATGGCTAGGAACATGTTTCACCCTGCCCTTACTGTTTCTAATATCAAGAATCACATCCCTATCATTCTTGAAATAGAAAACGTCCAATACACGACGTGGGCTGAACTGTTCAAAATACATGCACGCTCGCATCAAGTTCTCCATCATATTATCCTCGCGGCTCCTACAGATTAGAAGGTGCCCAAACCAGAGGATGATCCTACGTTATGGACGACCCTTGATGCTAATGTTCTTCCGTGGATTTACTCCACTATTTCTAGCGACCTCTTGCAAATGATTATCGAACCCGACGCTATGGCGATGGAGGCATGAAATAGAGTACGTGAAATATTCCAAGATAATCATAATTCTCGTGCTGTTACCCTTGAGCAGGAATTTTCCCACATCTATATGAAAAATTTCCTAAACGTTTCAGCATATTGCAAAAGGTTAAAGAAATTGGCGGACCAACTTTGCAATGTTAGCGCGCCTGTTTCAAATGATCGTTTGGTCCTACAAATGGTTGCAGGACTTTTAGAGGCATATAGTGTTGTTGGCACGCTTTTTCGTTAGAGCAGCCCTCTTCCGCAATTTTATCAGGCTCGTTCTATGCTTACCATCCAAGAAGTTGGCTTGGCCAAAAAGGCGGTTACCGGTGCTAGTCCCGTAGTCATGATGACGTCCTCAACAAAATCTCCGGGTGGTGTTGATCATTCCGGCCAAAATCATACTCATGGTGGCAGCAAAAATAGTCTGAAAAATAATGCCAAAAATCGCGGGGGCAAACGCGATGGTTCCAGAGATGGTCACGGTGGCAGTAGGTCTCGAAATACCGGCAGTGGGCCACGACCCAACTGGTCCCAGCCTTGGGTCCCCTGGTCATGGGCCCGGGCTAGTGGGCAGTGGCCCAACAATCCCTACGATCCAGCTATTTCGCATTCTGGCCACTGGACTGCCTAACAACGTTTTTCCAGGCCCAATCCAGTTTGGCCCAGTGGTTCTCGCCCCAGTTTTGGGCCGGGACAACAACCCGGTGTACTTGGGCCCCAGCCCCCTCAGGCCCATCATGCAGCGAGCCCCACTCCTACCGACATTGAAGCCGCGATGCACACGTTTGGAATAAATTCTTCGGACCCAAATTGGTACATGGACACCGGCGCCACTACTCACATGACGTCCGACTCAGGTACTCTCTCGTCTTATTCCAATTTGAGCAGCAATCGTGGTATACTTGTTGGTAATGGTACTAATTCGTGGTTATGGTCATAAAACATTGTCACCCCCCCCCCCATACACCCCTTATTTTGAAAAATATCATTCACGCTCCAAAATTGATTAAAAATTTGGTGTCTGCCCGAAAATTCACCACTGATAATTCTGTGTCCATAGAATTTGATCAATTTAGTTTTTTTGTGAAGGATTTCAAAACGGAGAGTCCTCTCATGAGGTGTGATAGTATGGGAGATGTTTATCCTATCACACCACGTTCAGGGTTCTCGAGTCACGCAATGCCATCCACTTTTGCAGCTCTGGCTCATTCCTTGTGGCATGCTCATCTAGGTCATCCAGGATAATCTATTTTGTCTTTCTTAGATAAAAACAATTTTATTTCTTGTAAAAGTGTGCGTAGTACTCCAAATTGTCAATCTTGTTCTTTAGGAAAAATTGTTAGGTTGCCGTTTGTAGACTCTAATTTTCATACTTTAATGCCATTTGATATTATTCATAGCGACTTATGGACATCTCATGTTCTTAGTTCTTTGGGTCATCGGTATTATGTTCTCTTTTTGGATGATTATTCTAAATTTTTATGGACTTTTTCGATAGCGAAAAAATCTCAAGTTTTTTCCATCTTCTTAAAATTTAGAGCTTTCATTAGAACCCAATTCGAACGAGAAATAAAAAATATTCAATGTGATAATGGCAGAAAATATGACTACGGGGTATTTCGGGAATTTTGTGAAACTAATGGGATCAATTTCATTTTTCTTGCCCTCATACGTCTTCACAAAATGGGGAAGCAGAACGCAAAATTCATACCATTAATAACATTGTCCGAACTTTATTGATTCATGCTTCCGTACCCCTTCGTTTTGACATCATGCTCTACAAATGACTACATATCTCGTTAACATTCTTCCTTCTAAAGGTTTGACATATTCTTCCCCTTTTCAAATTTTATATAATAAGACTCCTTCATATTCACATCTTCGGGTCTTTGGGTGCTTATGTTATCCGTTATTTTCGTCCACCAATTAACAAACTTCAAGCCCGGTCTACTCCGTGTGTGTTTTTGGGTTTCCATCTAATCATCATGGTTACAAATGTTTTGATTTATCCTCTAATAAAATCATCATTAGTCGCCATGTAATTTTTGATGAATCCCAATTCCCGTTTGCTAAGGTTAGTACTCCCGTGCCTAGTTCGTATAATTTTTTGGATGATGGTATATCCCCGTATATTATTCACCATTTTTCGGACGTCTTCCGCACCCCAAATCCTCCCGTGGGCCCATCGCCTACCGCCCCATCGCCTGCCTCTCTAGCTACAAAGGTTCGCAACTAGGTCATGTCCGCCATCGGGCTGACCCAGCCCATTAACGCCACTGGTCCAGTCCCTGTTTCACCATCCGATTCTTGAATTGGGCCAAGAGCCCACCGTCGCTTGGCGATCCGTCTTGAGTCCAGAAAATTCTCAAAATCAACCCAATTCTTCCCCGAGTCATAGACCGGTCACTCGTAGTCAACGGGGTATTTTTAAACCAAAAAGACATTTTAATTTAAATTCTAATGCTCTTAAATCACCCTTACCCCGTAATCTTGTGTATGCATTAAATGACCCGAATTGGAAAATTGCTATGACCGATGAATATAATGATCTTATTGATAATAAGACGTAGGAGTTGGTGCCCCGTCCATCTGTTATTAATATTATTAGGTCTATGTGGATTTTTGCTCATAAGGACAATTCAGACGGTTCGTTTGCAAGGCATAAGGCTCGTCTTATGGGTGATGGTAAGACTCAGCAGGTTGGTGTGGATTGTGGGGAGACATTTAGTCCGGTGGTCAAGCCGGCTACCATTTGCACTGTGCTCAGCTTGGCTCTTTCGAAAGCATGGGCCATTCATCAGTTAGATGTGAAGAATGCTTTCTTACATGGTGATCTTAAGGAAATAGTCTATATGCATCAGCCCTTGGGGTTTAGGGATCCCAAATATCCTCATCAGGTCTGTTTGTTGAAAAAGTCCTTATATTGGCTTAAGCAGTCTCCACGGGCCTGGTATAAGAGATTTGCCAACTATGTTTCGACTATTGGATTCACTCACAGCAGGTCGGATAATTCCTTGTTCATATATCATCGTGGTTCTTCCTTGGCCTATATACTATTATATGTGGATGTTATTATCTTGACTGCCTCTTCTGATGCCTTACGCCATTCTATCATGACAATGCTCAGTTCTGAGTTTGCTATGAAAGACTTGGGAACATTGAACTATTTTTTGGGGATTGCTGTCACTCGTCATACCGGTGGATTGTTGTTATCTCAGAGGAAGTATGTAGCCGAGATCATTGAGAGGGTTGGGATGTCATACTGTAAGTCCACTTCTACTCCAGTTGATACTAAACCCAAATTGGGTGCTCCAGCTGGCTCCCCTTACGAGAATCTGACCCGATATCGTAGTCTTGCAGGGGTCCTTCAGTAACTTATGTTCACGAGACCAGATATTACATATGCCGTCCAATATGTGTGTTTGTTTATGCATGATCTCAGGGTTGAGCATATGAATGCGCTCAAACGCATTATTCGGTACATCTAGGGGACACTTGACTATGACTTGCATTTATATCCGTCATCGACGTCTACACTTGTCTCGTACACTGATGCTGATTGGGGTGGTTGTCCAGACACCAGACGGTCTACGTCTGGCTATTGTATGTTTCTTGGCAATAACTTGGTCTCGTGGTATGCGAAACATCAGTCGACTTTGTCCCGCTTCAATGTCGAGGCCGAGTATCGAGGGGTAGCTAATGTGGTCTCGGAATCATGTTGGTTATGTAATTTGCTGTTAGAGCTTCATTGTCCTATTCAGAAAGCGACCTTGGTTTATTGTGATAATGTTAGTGTCATCTACCTTTCTGGTAATACGGTTCAGCACCAGCGCACTAAACATATCGAGATGGACATTCACTTTGTTCGCGAAAGTGTTGCTCGTGGTCAAGTACGTGTCTGCTATGTCCCGTCCAGGTATCAAATTGCCGACATCTTTACAAAGGGTCTTCCCTCGGTCATTTTTGAAGATTTTAGGGACAGTCTCAGTGTTCGAAGACCGCCCGCTATGACTGCGGGGTGTGTTAAATATAAATATACACAATATACATGTGTATATTATGTATACTCTCGGTCTCGGTTCTCGGTATTACTGCCCACCCGTGGGCAGTCTCCTTTTCTTCTACAATTATGTAATATAATGTTGTAGTGTAATTAGTAATGTACACTTACCATAATTGTATAGTTAGTCTCCAAATAGAATAATATTTTAGGAGTAGAATAAGAATAAGATTTTTCTATTATGAAAATATGTAAATTGTATATAATGTCTTTCAATTAATGAAAATAATGAATGTATTATTTCTTTCAAGATCGTCGCATATGCATTAAACCTTTCATTTGAAAAACAATTATTATTTTAGTTTTGATTTACTTAATACTAAATAAAAATAAAATAAATTTACACAAAATGCATCTATAATATCACTTAATTTCAGATACATCCTTTCTATTTTCTAAATCAAATATTTAATACTCGTGCACTATAAAAATCCTACACAAACATGACACCCTTGTTGATCCGTTAAAGTTTCTTATTTCAAATCTATAATAGTAGTAAATAAACGAATAGACGAAGCTGCCCTTCTCCGCATTTCCAATTACATACACACCTTTTACGTCTCTAGAAAAGTCTTCCATTGCTCAGAATTCTTCTTTTCTTATATTTTATGCTTTTCTTTTGTCTATTCAAGTTTCAAATCTTATTGGTGGCTTTGTTGACTACCAGAGTAGAGATGTAACATATTTACTACTTAACAACAATTCTCGTACAATTTCTCTGGTCACACATTACAAGTACCAATAGGCTATAAGTTTGTAAAGTAAACAAATGGCATTAGATGAATAAGCCGACGCACCCAGTTAAACTCTAAATTTGAACAATAATTAGAATGTTTTTCCAATAGACAAGAATGTATATAAACATTCTCGTGCTAAGTATATTTTCTCTGGTTCTTAGCCCTTTGGTGTGTATCTTAGCTAGCTATAGATCTTTGATCTGAGGGTTTCTGTCACGATATTACACTTAGTTACTGATACTACTATTTTCTCCCATTCCTCATTGTTTGACATTATTCTTTTATTAATATGTTCAGGAAAAAAATTACACATTTTTATAATTGCTTAATGATAAGCTTTTATATTAATATAAATATTATGACATATTTAAGATTACAAGATTCAAATAATTTATATTCGTACAAATGTTATGAAATATTTAAGATCATAATTTGTTTTATTTCTTTATAACTTTGTGTCAAGACAAATTACGATAAACAAAGTGAAGCAGAAGGAATACTTTGTTCTACAGTCTATATTTAGTAAATTTATCAATTCCAAGACAAGTTTAAGACTACAAGATTTTAAAAAGCCCACACATCTTTAATTTAAGATCATAAAATTAAAAAATCTCCATTTTCTTTTAAAACTTCGTGCTAAATCAAATTAATACACGTAAATTGAAACGGAGGGAGTATTAATTAGCTTAGTTTATCCAAATACATAAGGTGAACTAAGTTAAAATAAAAGGACCACTGTATTGTGTGTGTGTTAATCATATTAGATTCTTCTATTTCAGAAACATTCCTTTTAATCGGTACTTTCACTACAAACTTTCTACAGTATATGTTAGTATTTTTCTTCTTGCAGGCAATAATTTTGATTAAAAGCACCACAAGATTGAATACGAGTTCAACCAATATATGTAAGACATAAGCTACTTTTTATCTATTACATCAAAGGCATAAAAGAACTTTTGGATGCCTTTGTTGGATCTTTATTTATTTCATCACGTCGAATTTCCTTTCTTATTTTTTTGGGAATTAAAACAAATTTTATTAATTGGAAGTGATAATTACAAAAACAAGGGAGGAGGCAACCAGCAGTGTGCCCTTCTCAAATGAAAACCTACGCAGCCTTTAATACAAAGAAATTAACAACCACAACTCAAACCTAAATAGAACAAAGAAAACCGAACAGCTAGCCTACCTTTGTTCCAAAGTGGAGTCCACAGTTTTGTTTTCACAGCAAGTTGGATTTCTACAATGGAAAAGGTGAAAATATATTCCTCGTTATAAAAATAGTGTATATATATCATGTCGCTAAACAAATGATGTAAATATGCATTTTTATTGATAATTTTAAAAAAAATCATTTAGCTTATTTTTGTAATTAAAAAATATCACGTGGCTTTTAAAAAAAACTATCCAAATTTTTTTAGTAGACTTATTTTTTAATGGAACGTGATAATTATTTTTTGGTGAGTTGGGATTTAGAAAAATAGATAGACTTATTTTTTTAAAGCAACATAAATATTTCTTTTAACTAACAAGACCCGACCAACTAGAAAAAATTACCATGTTGCTTTGAAAATAAGTCTACTAAAAAAATAGGTAGACTTATTTATATAAAGCCTTGTGCAATTTTTTAAATAAAAAATAAACTAAATAATTTTCTTTAAAAATATATTAGCCAAAAGGATATATTTATACCATTTGTGTAATGACAGGGTATATTTACATCATTTGTGTAATGACAGGAGTATATATACACCATTTGTGTAACTACATGGGTATATATGTATTATTTTTTAATGAGAGATATATCTGCTCCATATCGCAAAGTTGAGGGGTATATTTGCACCTTTTCCCTTTCCATAATTAAGTATTTTCTCAGTCCGTTTTATTTTAATATACTTTCCTTTTAAATATGTTTCAAAAAAAAAAACAAATTGGCTTAACATTTTAGTTTACACTTAATGACATAATTTTTATAACCATATAAATATTTATAATATCACAAATTTTAAAAGTTTTTCTTAATTTTAAAAAAAATTATTAAGTCAAATCACACAAAGGACAAAGAAAGTAATAGAAATTCAAAAATATAAAGATAATATGTTAATAATATAAGTATTTGGTATAACAACATATCCAATGGCCAATATATTCCCACAAAATGGGGTAAAAAGACAATACTTGGTAGAATAAAAATATAAAATGAAAAGTTAAAAACAACAAACCTAAAATCTACTACTCTAATAGAACTTATTTATGTTTGGGGGGGGGGGGGGTTAAAAACCGAAAAATATGTTGGATAATTTAGTCTCTTCATTTGGTAAATCAATTTTATTACTCTAATATTCTCATTATCTTAGACCAGCTCAAGCCAAATCATTCTGATTTGATGGCTACTCTTTGTGTTATAAAATAAACAGGCGTGTAAAGGATAATCTCTATCTACGTGGACCATGCGTAAATTATTTTATTTACGTTGGCTTTAGTCCATTCTAATTAACTGATACGTAATTTAAGAGAGCTTTCCAAAAACAAATATGATCTAATATAAATTATAAATATTTATGTAATTATAAATTATTATAAAATAAAAAATTAAATTATTTTAATTAAAAAATATGACATTCAAGAAGGAAGAATGATATTTTTTCCGTCAATTAGTGATATTTTCGTTTTGCAAAAAAAATAAGTTTACTAATTTTTTAAGCTAAAGAAATTAAATATAATATTTTAAAATTAAAATTTAAATATTCAAACATTATACAACATATATATATATATATATATATATATATATATAATCGGCAAATTTTGTCATGTTACTTGGACAACTATTTAAATTTCTATCTCCAATCTAATCCCAGATGCATCAGCAATATAATTTTGGTGTCTTCAACTAGTTGAATGGGAAGAGAGCTTATAACTATTCCAATTTCTTTTTTTTTAACTGTAAAGCTGTTGTAAAGTTTTATTGTGGGTGTTAGATGATATTAATCTCCCTTGGGGAGTCTTTCATTAATATCAAGGTATATATAGAGTACAATATTCATCTCTTATATAATAGGAATCCTAAGCCTATACAAAAGAGGAATCCTAGTCTTACCATAATTATATTTACACAATATATGGAAATATTCTAATTATGGGTAGGGAATATATTGTTTCCTATATTTACACGTTTACACACCCCCTCAGTCGGAGCGGGAGGAGGCCGGACGCTGAGATTGGATCTGAAGTCAAGAAATAACTGTCTGGGAAGTCCTTTGGTAAATATGTCTGCATACTGATAGGATGATGGAACATGTAACACTCTGACATGGCCTAACGCAACTTTCTCACGAACGAAGTGTAGGTCTATCTCAATATGCTTGGTTCGCTGATGTTGAACCGGATTATGAGAAAAATAGATGGCAGAGATGTTATCACAATACACAATAGATGCCTGACGCAAAGGACACTGAAGTTCTAACAGTAAATTTCTGAGCTAACAAATCTCAGCTACTACATTTGCAACACCTATGTACTCAGCCTAAACCTTTGGGCGAGATAGGGTAGCATGTCGCAGCGGACCAAGAAATCGATTATCCCCTAAGAAAACACAAAAGCGGAGGTGGAGCGTCGCGTTTAGGACACCGCCCAATCTGCATTCGTATATGAAAGCAACACATGCAGTGCAGAGGGGTATAGGTGCAAACCATAATCAAGAGTGCCCTTAATGTATCGAATGATACACTTAAGAGCAGTGAAATGAGACTCCCTGGGGGCATGCATGAATAAACACACCTGCTGAACATCATAAGCTATGTCTGGCCTGGTGAATGTGAGATACTGAAGTGCACCTGCAAGGCTCCTATACAGAGTAGGATCAGAGACTGGAGCACCATCCATAACACTGAGCTTAGATTTGGAATCAACTGGAGTAGGCACCTCTTTGCAGTTCGCCATCTTAGCCCTGTACACAATCTCTTCTGCATACTTACGCTGACACAAGAACATATGATTGGCAGACCTGGTCACTGATATCCCCAAAAAGTAACTCAGCTTCTCCAAATCAGTCATTGCAAATTCGGACTTGAGCAAGACAATAACCTCATTTTTCAATCCGTCGGAGGAGGCAGTAAGAACAATATCATCCACGTAAAGTAATAAGTAAGCAGTGCTACTACCTCGATGAAAAATGAAAAGTGATGTATCACTCTTGCTGCATACAAACCCAATCTGTAAGATATCCTGGCAAAGCGATCATACCACGCACGGGGGGGCCTGCTTCAGGCCATATAGTGACTTACGGAGACGGCACACATAGTGAGGAACTGCTGGATGGGTGAACCCTGGTGGCTGATGCATGTAGACTGTCTCTCGCAGATCCCCATGTAAGAATGCATTCTTCACGTCAAGCTGATGGATCGGCCAGTGTTTGCCCATGGTTATGCTCAAAACTGTGCGGATGGTAGCCGGTTTGACAACCGGGCTGAAGGTCTCACCACAATCAATGCCCTCCTGCTGATTTGTGTCATTAGCCACAAGACGGGCCTTATACCTCTCAAGATCCCCATTGTCTCTGAACTTGTGACGAAATAGCCACATACAACGAATGACATTCACCCCCTCAGGTCTAGGTACTAGATCCCACGTGTGTTGTTTAGTTAAAGCATTGAATTCCTCATACATAGCCGCATTCCAATTAGGGTCTTGTTTGGCCAATTTTGGGTTCTTTGGAAGTGGAGAGATGGTTTGGGCAGACAAATTGAAATGGACTTTGGGTTTGAAGATTTCATGCTTTGAACGAGTTTCCATTGGATGGGTAGGGATAGTGGGCGGCGGAGTGGTGTCTGAGACGGGGGGTAAAATCGGATAAGGAAAAGGTGGGGGCGAAGCCGTCGGAGGCGCCGCGGCTCATGGATCGAGAGTCGCGGCGCTAGAAGGTTGACAGGCTTCTCTGAAGTTTGGGCGCCGCGGCGCCTCAGCACAGGGCCGCGGCGATGTCGACGGTGTTTCAAAAGATTGCTCTCTGGAAATCAGGAGCCGCGGCGCCTCCCCTCAAGGCCGCGGCTCTGACGACGGAACATAGGATGTGAGTTGTTCGATTATGAGGGGAGAGATGGCAGACTCGTCAAGAAATGAGTAGTCATGTTTTGGAATTTTGGAAGATTCAGCGGGAATGTGGTCTCGTCGAATGTGGCGTGATGAGATATGCGGATCGGCCAGTCGACAAGTCATAGCATAGATAGCCCCTATGGTTGTGGGAATCCTAGAAAGACACATGAAGTGGACCTAGGAGCGAGCTTGTGAGGCGGTGGAGCTAAGGTTGGGATAGCACAGACAACCAAAAATCCGTAGATGATCATAAGAGGGAATTCTATGGTAGAGGATTTCGGTAGGGGTCATATTGTGAAGAGTGCTAGTAGGGAGAATATTTAGAGTGTATTCTGACATTTTAGCAGCATAGACCCAGAAGAGTGGAGGGAGGGAGGCATGAATCAATAGGGTGCGAATCATATTGTTAATGGTGCGGATGATTCTTTCAGCTTTACCATTTTGTGGTGAGGTATAAGGGCAGGAGAAGCGAAAGACCATGCCATTATTGGTACAAAAGCGATGAAATATAGAGTTATTGAATTCACGACCATAATCGCACTGAAATGATTTTATGCCTTTTCTTTGCAGTTCGCCATCTTAGCCCTGTACACAATCTCTTCTGCATACTTACGCTGACATAAGAACATATGATTGGCAGACCTGGTCACTGATATCCCCAAAAAGTAACTCAGCTTCTCCAAATCAGTCATTGCAAATTCGGACTTGAGCAAGACAATAACCTCATTTTTCAATCCGTCGGAGGAGGCAGTAAGAACAATATCATCCACGTAAAGTAATAAGTAAGCAGTGCTACTACCTCGATGAAAAATGAAAAGTGATGTATCACTCTTGCTGCATACAAACCCAATCTGCAAGATATCCTGGCAAAGAGATCATACCACGCACGGGGGCTCGCTTGAGCCATATAGTGACTTACGGAGACGGCACACATAGTGAGGAGCTGGCGGATGGGTGAACCCTGGTGGGCGATGCATGTACTGTCTCGCAGATCCCCATGTAAGAATGCATTCTTCACGTCAAGGCGATGGATCGGCGGTGTTTGCCCATGGTTATGCTCAAAGCGTGCGGATGGTAGCGGTTTGACAACCGGTGAAGGTCTCACCACAATCAATGCCCTCACTGGCGATTTGTGTCATTAGCCACAAGACGGGCCTTATACCTCTCAAGATCCCCATTGTCTACGAACTTGTGACGAAATAGCCACATCTGACGAATGACATTCACCCCCTCAGGTCTAGGTACTAGATCCCACGTGTGTTGTTTAGTTAAAGCATTGAATTCCTCATACATAGCCGCATTCCAATTAGGGTCTTGTTTGGCCAATTTTGGATTCTTTGGAAGTGGAGAGATGGTTTGGGCAGACAAATTGAAATGGACTTTGGGTTTGAAGATTTCATGCTTTGAACGAGTTTCCATTGGATGGGTAGGGATAGTGGGCGGCGGAGTGGTGTCTGAGACGGGGGGTAAAATCGGATAAGGAAAAGGTGGGGGCGAAGCCGTCGGAGGCGCCGCGGCTCATGGATCGAGAGTCGCGGCGCTAGAAGGTTGACAGGCTTCTCACGAAGTTTGGGCGCCTTGGCTACCAGCCTGAGACATGGCGATGTCGACGGTGTTTCAAAAGATTGCTCTCTGGAAATCAGGAGCCGCGACGCCTCCCCTCAAGGCCACGGCTCTGACGACGGAACATAGGATGTGAGTTGTTCGATTATGAGGGGAGAGATGGCAGACTCGTCAAGAAATGAGTAGTCATGTTTTTGGAATTTTGGAAGATTCGAAAACGGGAATGTGGTCTCGTCGAATGTGACGTGATGAGATATGCGGATCTGACGAGTCGACAAGTCATAGCATAGATAGCCCCTATGGTTCGGCGGGAATCCTAGAAAGACACATGAAGTGGACCTAGGAGCGAGCTTGTGAGGGGCGGTGGAGCTAAGGTTGGGATAGCACAGACAACCAAAAATCCGTAGATGATCATAAGAGGGAATTCTATGGTAGAGGATTTCGGTAGGGGTCATATTGTGAAGAGTGCTAGTAGGGAGAATATTTAGAGTGTATTCTGACATTTAGCAGCATAGACCAGAAGAGAGTGGGGAGGGAGGCATGAATCAATAGGGTGCGAATCATATTGTTAATGGTGCGGATGATTCTTTCAGCTTTACCATTTTGTGGTGAGGTATAAGGGCAGGAGAAGCGAAAGACCATGCCATTATTGGTACAAAAGCGATGAAATATAGAGTTATTGAATTCACGACCATAATCGCACTGAAATGATTTTATGCCTTTTCTTTGCAGTTCGCCATCTTAGCCCTGTACACAATCTCTTCTGCATACTTACGCTGACACAAGAACATATGATTAGTAGACCTGGTCACTGATATCCCCAAAAAGTAACTCAGCTTCCCCAAATCAGTCATTGCAAATTCGGACTTGAGCAAGACAATAACCTCATTTTTCAATCCGTCGGAGGAGGCAGTAAGAACAATATCATCCACGTAAAGTAATAAGTAAGCAGTGCTACTACCTCGATGAAAAATGAAAAGTGATGTATCACTCTTGCTGCATACAAACCCAATCTGCAAGATATCCTGGCAAAGAGATCATACCACGCACGGGGGGGCCTGCTTCAGGCCATATAGTGACTTACGGAGACGGCACACATAGTGAGGAACTGCTGGATGGGTGAACCCTGGTGGTTGATGCATGTAGACTGTCTCTCGCAGATCCCCATGTAAGAATGCATTCTTCACGTCAAGCTGATGGATCGGCCAGTGTTTGCCCATGGTTATGCTCAAAACTGTGCGGATGGTAGCCGGTTTGACAACCGGGCTGAAGGTCTCACCACAATCAATGCCCTCACTGGCGATTTGTGTCATTAGCCACAAGACGGGCCTTATACCTCTCAAGATCCCCATTGTCTACGAACTTGTGACGAAATAGCCACATCTGACGAATGACATTCACCCCTCAGGTCTAGGTACTAGATCTCACGTGTGATGTTTAGTGAAAGCATTGAATTCCTCATACATAGCCGCATTCCAATTAGGGTCTTGTTTGGCCAATTTTGGGTTCTTTGGAAGTGGAGAGATGGTTTGGGCAGACAAATTGAAATGGACTTTGGGTTTGAAGATTTCATGCTTTGAACGAGTTTCGATTGGATGGGTAGGGATAGTGGGCGGCGGAGTGGGGTCTGAGACGTGGGGTAAAATCGGATAAGGAAAAGGTGGGGGCGAAGCCGTCGGAGGCGCCGCGGCTCATGGATCGAGTCGCGGCTAGAAGGTTGTGAGCTTCTCTACGAAGTTTGGCCATGGCTCTCGGCCTGAACGTGGCGATGTCGACGGTGTTTCAAAAGATTGCTCTCTGGAAATCAGGAGCCGCGGCGCCTCCCCTCAAGGCCGCGGCTCTGACGACGGAACATAGGATGTGAGTTGTTCGATTATGAGGGGAGAGATGGCAGACTCGTCAAGAAATGAGTAGTCATGTTTTTGGAATTTTGGAAGATTCGAAAACGGGAATGTGGTCTCGTCGAATGTGACGTGATGAGATATGCGGATCTGACGAGTCGACAAGTCATAGCATAGATAGCCCCTATGGTTCGGCGGGAATCCTAGAAAGACACATGAAGTGGACCTAGGAGCGAGCTTGTGAGGGGCGGTGGAGCTAAGGTTGGGATAGCACAGACAACCAAAAATCCGTAGATGATCATAAGAGGGAATTCTATGGTAGAGGATTTCGGTAGGGGTCATATTGTGAAGAGTGCTAGTAGGGAGAATATTTAGAGTGTATTCTGACATTTTAGCAGCATAGACCCAGAAGGGTGGAGGGAGGGAGGCATGAATCAATAGGGTGCGAATCATATTGTTAATGGTGCGGATGATTCTTTCAGCTTTACCATTTTGTGGTGAGGTATAAGGGCAGGAGAAGCGAAAGACCATGCCATTATTGGTACAAAAGCGATGAAATATAGAGTTATTGAATTCACGACCATAATCGCACTGAAATGATTTTATGCCTTTTCCAAATTGTGTTTGAATGAACTTGCGAAACTCAAGAAATTTGACAAACACTTCCAATTTAAATTTAAGAGGGTATAACCAAACGTAGTGTGAAAAATCATCAAGCAACATAAGATAATATTTATGACCGAGAGAACTAGAGATAGGAGATGTCCATAAATCGGCATGTATGATATCAAAAGGAGCAAATGTAACACTAGTAGATAATTTAAAAGGAAGACGAATATGTTTGCCTAAAGAGCAAGAAACACAATTTTGGGCAAGTTTCCCATTACAAGCAATGAAATTGTTGCCTCTAAGAAAATTAAAAACTGGGGCTCCTGGATGACCAAGCCTATTATGCCAAGTTGAAGAAGAAACAGCCGTTAGAGTGATGGGAGAGAAAGATCTGGCAGCGGAAGTGGAAGTGAATGGGTAGAGATCCCCCGTGCTATTGCATCTCGTAAGAGGTGTCCCCGTATGAAGATCCTTCACAGTAAAACCAAAAGGGTCAAAATCCACAAAGACAGAATTATTACGAGTAAATTGGCGGACATATATGAGGTTCTTAATCATGTGTGGGGCATATAAGGTGTTTTTGAGGGAGAAGGGTGGATGAGGAAGTTGTGTGTATGAGGTACCATAACCCTTAACTGGAATGCGTTGTCCACTACCAACTGTAACATATTGAGGATGCTTTAACCGAAATAGTTTAGGAATAGTACCTGCAGACTGGGTGACGTGAGATGTGGCGCCTGAGTCCATGTACCAAGTATTGTCATGCTGTTGCATAGAGAGGGTGCTGAACGCCTAACCCAACTCAGTGGGTGTCATGCCGGAGGAGGGCTGCGGGATTTGACCTTGCATGAAGTGGACCTGCTGTGGGGCTGGAGTGGGGCCTAACAAACTGGGGTAAGAATATAGATTGTATGGCTGCTGGTACTGGAATGGACTTGGCGCCGCGGCTCTGAACTAGGGCGCCGCGACGCTGTAGACGAACTGCTGAGGAGCCGCGGCCCAGTTGTTCTGCGATCTCTGTTGATGTTGCTGTTGTTGGTTCTGTTGACCGCGACCCTTGCCACGACCACGGCCTCCTCTACCGCCGCGACCTTTTCCACCCTTGCCGCCGCGGCCCTGCCGATGTTGAGAGTTGTCTGGTGGCGTCTGATCTTGGGGTTGCGTGTCGACAGCTAACACCTGCTGGGCGTGCTCATCCTGCTTAGCACGACGGGTTTCTTCGATCAACAATTGTGAGTGAGCTTTGTTAAAACTCGATAGCGGATCTGCCTGTTGAATAATGGTGGCTAAAGTATCATATTCGCCCTTAGTAAGGCCAGAAATCATTTGTAGCACCATTTTATTGTCAGTGACAGGCGTGCCGATGTTGGAGAGTTGATCCGCTAGAAGTTTAAGCTGCTTGCAGTACTCAGAGACATTGGAGAAGTTTTCAAGACGTGTTTTGTTGAACTGTTCTTCCAAATACACGGCACGAGTGTGCTTGTTGTCCTGAAAAATTTCCTCCAAACGATTCCACAAGTCAAGGGTTTGTGGAGTCGATTTCATGATAGTAAGTAGCAAATCCTGAGAGATACTACCATATATCCATTGTTTGACGCCAGGCATCGAGGCGATGCGGATAGAATCATCAACCTCCGTAGGCGGCGGAATAGTGTCATCAATATGGTCAAGCACGTTATAGAGACATGCATGATTGCGAAAAAGTTCAACCCAGGAGAATCTTGGTTGTTTTCTTGATCAAGAATAATGAGAATATGGTTCTTGATGTTGGAAGCTGATGAGGCGGGATGAAACGGGGGTGATGACTTTGTGGTGGGATTTGTGGAGGTAGAGGCGTCAGAAAGTGTGGAAGAATCAAGGATAGCCATTTAGAGAAGAGAAGAAAGGAAGAACAAAACCCGAAAATAAGAAGAAAATCCGGGAGGGCAGGCGTAGGAGAAGCGTGGCGGTGTGTGGAAGAGAAAGGTTTTTAGGGTTTTGTTTATTTGGCTCTTGATACCATGTTAGATGATATTAATCTCCCTTGGGGAGTCTTTCATTAATATCAAGGTATATATAGAGTATAATATTCATCCCTTATACAATAGGAATCCTAAGCCTATACAAAAGAGGAATCCTAGTCTTACCATAATTATATTTACACAATATATGGAAATATTCTAATTATGGGTAGGGAATATATTGTTTCATATATTTACACGTTTACAGTGGGTTTTGTAGCAGATCAATCTAGGGGTTGAGTCAAGATTTTTAGTTTGTGTTGTGGACCACGACTTTTTTAGTTCTGAATATATTATTTATACATATTAAATAAATTTTCTTTTAACACAATTACTAGGTTCGAACCAAAGCTAGTGGGTTGTGCCGAACCTGTACATGTGACTCCACCACTGAATCAATATATTACTTAATCAAGTTTTGAAGATTAGGAAAGCGGGAAAAGAAAGATGTTATTATTGTTAATTTGCTACCCAGAAAGATTACCATGTGGGTAGAGAAACGGAAAACAAGAAAAAAAGGGAAAAGGTACCGTTTTAAGGGTGTGTTTGGTATGAAGCGAAACATTTTGTGGTTACATCTATTATTTTTTATAACCGAGAAATTCTCGATGGTCAATAGCACATGGCTCAAAAAGCGGCCGGTGATGGACCCGCCCCTCTACCCTTCTCCACTTAAATACCCGACTTTTGTCTGCAACATAGTTCAAACCTTAGTGTGCACCTAACTCACACATCATGTGTTGAGTTCTTACCACTAGACTAAAGCCCTGGGAGCCTCTTTGAAATGTTATCAAGTATGATTTTTCTTTTCAAGTAATTTTTAGCTAAATTAAATCAGAAGTTAAGACAAACTCTAAAGTAGTCTTCCCTTTATTCTTGGTACCATAAGTATATTATGATGTATTTGGTCAAATCATCACTATATCTATCCACATGTTCGTTCAGATTTCCCTCATTAAGGATTTGTTGGTCCTTTGTGTCCTTGGACAAAGGTATCCATATGCTCCCAAAATTTAGTTTTTTGCTTCCTCATTTAATGAACATAGGAAGGGTGCGGTCCTTCCCCGGACCCTGTTAACGTGGGATGCTTTGTGCATCGGGCTATCCCTTTGTTTAGGCACTAATAATGGTGATTGTCTCGTTTTCCTGTACTAGCATTAATGAAATAGTCTAATCACTAATCTCATTGTTCTACAAGTTTATCGTTAAGTTCTAGTTTTTACCCGTCGTTATATTTTTTCTATCTCAAAAATATCGTAATTTATAAGCTGTGTTGTCAATATCTCAAGCCTTTATTGATACACACAGTCTTTGTAAGCACGCAACATCAACTCTCCTCTTTTTTCACTTTATCCATTAATTTCACTGTCTTACCTGTCAATGAACCTATAGTTACACTATGTGGAACTAACTTCTATACCCATACTCGTTCATGATTTGGAAATTCTTGCTTATACTTCATCACATCCAGATTGCAATGTGATGGAACACCTTTCTTATTTTTCATCATACCAGGCCACTGTTGTAACACGTGCACAGGAAGGAACGCTGTTGCACTTAATATTGTGAAAATTCAACACTAATTCACTAGTTTTAGCTAACAGTAGATTTACGGAGATCCTTCTCTATGTGGGCTTGATTCCAGCAATGAAGTTCATTATAGCATACGGAGTTACCTATTTCTCCAAGACGGACATTTAACATTTGTTTGTCTTGTTCTTTCCCAGAAATGAGAAAATTAGCTATTTTCCAAATACAGAACGTAAATCAAGTTTTTTCTGTTTTGTGAGACCACAATATCGGACTTTGGTTTGACTCTTGACTAGTATTTTGCATGGTAGTGTGTTTCCCTTTCTTATGTAAGTCGAGCACCAAGATTTCTTTTGTGGCTTTTATACACTCTTTTTGTCTCCCCTCTCTTTCACCTTTCTGCATTGTGGAACAAAATTATTTCTTCTTTCTTCCCTGACATTCTTCATATATTTTCTCGAAATCAGATGTCTTTCTTTTTCCCTCATAGGATTCCACGGATACCTTTGATAAAAATTTTTTGGGAAGGTAACAGGCATACCTTTGATAATTTGACGTGCAATTATCTGTTAGGTGGTCATCCCACGCAGTCCAAAGGAAGCAAAAGGATTGCTGCTGTCAAGCATACGTGACCCAAATCCAGTAGTATTTTTTGAACCAAAGGTAATCTCTTTTTCCCTCGTTCGTGCTGTCTGTTCTGCCAGAAGATCATTGAAACTGTAACTCACTACTTTCTGGATGAATCTCAGATGCTTTACAGGATGGTTGTTGAAAAAGTTCCTGAAGATGATTATATGTTACCTCTATCCGAGGCAGAGGTACGATACTTCTTGTTTGGTTTTTTATCATGAATTTGAAACTGAAGTGCATGCCTAAATGCAGGTCCTCAGGGAAGGTACTGATATCACATTACTTGGTTAGGGAGCTCAGCTATCTGTTATGGAGCAGGCATGCGTCGAAGCTGCAAAGGTGGATACTCATTGCTAAAAGATCTATTATATTCGGTTTCCCTGAATACATTTTTCTATTACTCTTGCCATATCATTAGATTTTTTACCTGTATAAATGCATTTTATGGTCCATGTCGCTGAGAGCTAAAATTTTGGTTCTGCATTCTCAAACTTCTCTACGTTTGGTATAGCATCAAAATTGATATATCGTTTGATCTTTCAGCTGTAGTTCTTATGTGAACCTGGATTACTTATCAGCTTCTGAATATGTATATTCTGCAGGAGGGGATCTCTTGTGAACTGATAGACCTTAAAACTTTAATACTGTGGGACAAGGAAACGGTAGAGGCGTCTGTCAAAAAGACAGGAAGGCTTCTGGTGTGTATTTTACTTTATGGAATTGAAGAGGCTCATAGAGAAGTCATTTCATCCGAATTAACTTACTGTAAGTTTTCGTGTTTGTAGATTAGTCATGAAGCTCCTGTGACAGGTGGATTTGGTGCTGAAATTTCTGCATCTCTAGTTGAACGTTGCTTCACTAGAATAAGCATTTACTTTTTTAGGTTTTCTTGTAAACTTCCCTTTACTTTTCTGGATCACCTTGAAAATGTTAAAACTATACAAGATCTCCTGTACTAGGTCATATGTCATCTGTGCTTGTACTCCCTCCGTCCCAATTTAAGTTGTTTTACTTTCCTTTGTCTCAAAAAAAGTTTCTTTCTATATTTAGTAAATTTTGGCAAGTTTAAGACCACAAGATTTAAAGGACCCCACAATCTTTAATTAAAGACCACAAGATTCAAAAATCTTCTTTTGTTTCTTATTCCAAAAGGTGGAATCTCCCACCCCAGGAGCCCCCACACCCCGGTCCGACAGGTCTGTGAAGGAGGTAAATCATGGTGACTCAATTGATTTCAAAGGTTAGACCAGATCTGCAGCTGCGCACACAAGGCCCTCCTTTATTTCAAGAAGAAACCCCCACACTGCCGCTGACGGGATTCATTCCTTGGTCTCTTATTCCAAATATCCCCTTGAAACTAATTGAGCTGCCCAAGCGGACAATCTTCCTTTGTTTCTTAAACTCCGTTCCTAGTCAAACTAAGACACTTAAATTGGGACAACGCCAGTAGTTAAAAGCATGCATTCATAAGGAATAATGGGTGGTACCTTGGTGGTTTGAGAAAACACAGATAGCTTAAAGCTTTTGAACACACACACCTGGTGACCTTAGAATTAGCCGTCATATCTGACTCGAATGACTGGGTGAGGCTACAACATTGTCTAGCATCTGTAAAAATAGAAGTATTTGCCACGTGCTGCATCTCCAGGTTCATTTACTGGGTCCTGCTTCAAGCCAATTAGTCCTTGGCCTCAACGTGTTCTCATGGTATCGATATGCTTTAATGGGGCACATAAATGACTTGCGTATCGGAGGTGATTACTTCATTGGGGTGTTTTAGTAAGGCCCTTCATGTTAGCAGAGGATGTTTGTAATACCCTGAATTTGAACATGCTGCAAGCAGGTAGCAGTTCTAGTATGGACATTTTACTCCTCTAATCCCTATTTATCAATTAGACAATGCCATAAGGAATTCCATGTTCCCGTAAGCGGATTCAAGATTTTAGTTTGATATCTTTAAGGTTCTTAACATTGAATTCATTGTACTTTTGGGAGTATGTAGTCAACAACAACAAACAAAAAAAAACAATGTGATCCCACATGTGGGGTCTGAGGAGGGTACGATGTAGTCATAATTTATTTATTTTTTTGAAATTTTAATGGTTTTTCACATTTCTATCAATGTTTCTTGTTGAAATAATGGGTTTAGTGGAACTCGTTGAACATAGGCTCTATCCGCCTCTACATGTTCTCATGTTCCTATACCTCTTTCTGATTTCTCATGTTCTAATATTTCATCATGACCTCACATGTTGGAGTTTTCTAAGTGTTCGATATTTGAGCGGCTTTGCAGTTAGAAGCTCCGGTGGCCAGAGTGTGTGGGTTGGATACTCCTTTTCCTCTCGTGTTCGAACCCTTGTACTTGCCTACAAAGAACAAGGTAACACGCCTTGAAATTTCTCTCATTTTCAAAAGATTTGACTCAGACTCTGACTAAAGTGCTGCTCTTTTTTGCTCGCAGATACTGGACGCAATCAAATCTACTGTGAATTACTAGTGCTCATTCAGTCCTGTGGAGACACTGGAGTGTTATATTAGTTGACATTTATGTGAATTTCCATAGATTATGATTCTGGTTCTCCATTAACAAACAAAGACAACATTTCCTGTTATTGGTACTGTTAATAATAATTTATGCAAAAAAGAAAAAGAAAATTGTGTATTCAAGTTACACCTGTCTTCTGGCGCTGGCTCACTGCTATAATCTTTTGGTGCATAAGCTGCTGCTTTGTTTGAATCTAGATCGTCCATCTTATATTGCCTAATGATGATCCATCCTTATAGAGGTAATTGGTGAAAAATGAGCATTTTGGGTCAGTTTGAGCTGCTCAGAAGTGCTCCTTGCTTTCCTTCAGTTGTTTTATCAAAATTTTGATGCCCCGCTTTTTCTATTTCAACAAGAATTACTTTATACATTTAAGGGATAATTTGAATTTGCCGTATGGAGGAAGTTCATGAGGGCAGCGAAAAGTTTGATGTATGAGGATCAAAGGCAAACCTTTTATCTATGGGTTCCTCGAAATAACGGGCGAGGGCAAGACTACAACGCCACTTAGAAGTATTTGGCTAGTTAGTTGATATGATGAAAAATATCAAAGTTTTGCCCTTATAATAAAGTACACAGCTTACTTCCCCTTACTAATCTTTCCAGGGGTAACGGATAAACGGCTTCTGATAGATTGATGTTTTCTAGAAGAAAATCAATAATGTAAATTCGTGTGTTCATATGCTTCATTGGAGACCTATTTTTCAGTTTTGGGAGGATTAATTGTCGTGGCTCCTTCCAAGCCAAGTGTTGCTTATTGGTCATTGGTGCAGCTTATGTTATGATAAGAAAGAAAACAAAGCCTATATATGAACCACAGTACTAAGATGAAGAAATGCATCACGAAAATAACGTGCGCCAATACTTGAGGAATATTACCATGCCAATGTCATCACTCAAATGAATGGTTCATCAGCTAATATACACTGTTCTTAAATTGTAAAGGGGAATCCAGTATCCTAATTTCATAAAATTTTGTAGGCTGTTAAATTTTATTAAAATAAAGCTGGCATTTAAGAGCAGGTAAAACGTTCGGCATAGAAGGCAAGTTAAGCACACACATTTCCAGGTCAAACTGAATAAAACTAAACCAAAAATCCGCATTCAAGCATTATAGACAAGTACAATAAATTGGGAACCAACGACCAGTTTTTTTTTTTTGGGTCCTAAATTGAAATTTATGATATGCTACAAGTGAAGTAACACAGTTATCCCAATCTTGTTAAAGTTCCAACCTATCAGTTGTAACTTGAACAAACTTTCCACAAAAGCCGATGCCTGATTTGTAGAATATCTACAATTAAGAAAAAACAAAGCAGCCTCCAAATCTGAACCACCCTGCAGTTGGTCATAGCAGATGCTCCACTGCATGAAACAGCCTATCCACTCTGCAAGCAACAACCAGTGTAATATAAAGATGAGGATACATTATATTGTTATATAAATGCAACAGGCCTCCGTACAATTGCATATGGTGTCAAATAGAGAATACCCCACCCATCTTTTCCAAACTGCATGATCTTCTCCCCACAAATTATTTCATCCTTTAAAGGGGGCAGCCCGGTGCACTAGCTCCCGCTATGCGCGGGATCCGGAAAAAGGCCGGACCACAAGGGTCTTCTTTTCTGAATTTCTTTCAAAGTTAAAAGTTGACACAACACTAGCTTCAACATTGCATGACAAAGAATTTCAGTTTTTCTCTGACCAATTAATGGGTTCACTATTCCATCCAAAAGCAAGACGTAGTAAATCATTTTTTCCTGACTGCATTTACTACAACAAATAAGCACTAGAAAGTTACACCTTACGTCTTAATGCATGTTAACTAATTGACTAGTGGTTTACGACCACTTAGGATACTAATCAGTAATCCCCTTATCACATATTTACAAGGGCATGACCCCCCTCCCCCCAATCTTCTGCTGAGTGATGGACTAATATTTTATCACCCCAAACAAAAATTATGCATATACAAACAGCCTATCGTCATACCACTGCTGATTCTTCCTGAACTCAGTAAGAACTGGGTATATGTCTCGTCTCTAACCTGAAATACATATCAAATGCGTATTAAGGTATACCACCAGCATAACATGTTGAGATTTAGTGAAGAGTCCATTAACAGGCAGATACTATGTATTACCTTGGCTCCTGTGATGACAATTTTCCCAGAAACAAAAATAAGCAGCACTATTTTTGGTTGTTTCATGCGATATATTAATCCAGGAAATAGTTCTGGCTCCTGTACCAAGAGAAATGGAAGATGATAAATACAAGGAAGCATAATAACTATCAAGTCAACATACTGGTCTCTATCGGTCAGAAATCCCACTAAAAGGTTTTTTTGACTTTCTATTTAAGAAATCAATAATTCTAATGAATATATCAAGGTACTGAAACCTAAGTTGCGCGGACTCTCCGTTTTGGGTGCCGTCTCCGTACCGGACACGGGATACGGTTACTGGATACATCCCGGATACAGTCAACCAACTTCGGATACTTTGACCGGAGTACATCAAAAATTGGGGGGGGGGGATTGATATTTGCTTTCTCAAAATTAAAGATAAAACTGATTTAAGATAAGGGAAATGACATACCTTGTTATAGTATTTTTGCTGCTTCGTATTTCAAAGAAACCAAGAATTCAAGGTCGTGTTCTTAGTATGATAGACAGTAGTAGCGATATATCTTTATAGCTCTATTTATTATAATTTTGATTTTTCTTTAGCCGAATCCCCTCACCCGTATCCATACCTGAATACGCACCCCCGGATCTTAAAATTTAGATTTTGCCGAATACGACACTCAGATACGTATCAGTATCGGATACCCGCACCCGAGTCCGAGCAACTTAGACTGAAACTCAAGCATCGCCACCTAGACCAACCACTTGGAACTATGTACACCAGTTGCTTTTCAGGTCAAAAACAATGAAGAACTAATTTTAAATCACAAATCATAAATGAAGCATGGGGGACAGTTAAACAACAAACCACTCCCTATTATGGTACAACCTTTACCCCTACAAATCGATTATTCAATTAAATTTGGAACATGTCAAGAGAGAGATGCCTATCAAGATTCTTACGAAAAAAGGCATGTCTTGGACTGGCAAGGGAAGAAGATCCGAAAAGCATGCCAAAAAGTTCTTTGCCAGTCAGTGCACTCAAGCTACTTGGACACACATCAAGATCTAAGTTGACCCTTTATCCATCTTTATCAAATTCAGTTAAATAAATGGTTTCTCTATTAATGGATGATATTACGTATGCCACATTTTCGTAAAGTTAAATTGACTAACGTGATTATTATTGAGGACGGAAAATTAATAGTAGTAATTGAGATAAGGAAACATCAAATCATGGTTTAAGTTTGAATTGTTAATGGATATAAGTAATAGAAGATATGAAGTTCTACAGTGTGTCAAATACTTCAGACTTGTCAAAACATAGGATGTCATAGGTGGATCATCATTCATGACAAAGATTTTTTGTCACTTCCATTCAATGCCATTTGCAGTTAACCCATGGTTCAACCAAGACCATGACCTAGTTATTTCCAACCACTTTGAGGAAAAGATTGATATTTCTCATGCTTGCTTATTCTGTGCTACAAAAACTTTTGTTAACCACGCATAAAATACCAGACCCTTTGAAGTTCTGTGCATTTCAAATAACCTACGCTTCCAAGACAATTGACATGAAGAGATAGCAGGTGTAATACCTAATATCTAAAACCAACAATATATTGAATCTTGGGAATTTTTATCTGTTACCAATAGAATTGCGGGATACTGCATATGAAGACTGATAAATAGGAAGACAAGTTGAGGAAAAAGGTAACTAACACCTCCAACAGTATAACTTTAAAAGGAACAATATATTGAAATTTCAAAACTTGATCTGCAATAGATGCAATTACAGGAGAAACATTACGAAATAATCAATTGCATGAAGGGCTTACAGGTACAATAGGCATTGCAATTACAATATTCACTAAAATTATGAATAATGAGAAATAGTGATACACGTCAATACTTACACTTGAGAAAGCACCGTGAGCATACGCAAGGCCTTAAAGTCGAATAGGAAATTTAACATCACAAGAACCGACTATATTCTGGATCTTAAAATCCTACAATGGAGCAAAACAGTTCAAAAAACTGAAACATATAGCAGAAAACAAGAAAAAGAATAGCTAGACTAAGGATTGTTTGGTAACAAGTGCTACTTTATTTGTGTATGCTTCCCTAAAACTACAACCAAAGAAAAAGCAAAGTCAAAGAGTTTTAAGACATTGTGAAGCAGTTCCAAAACAAGTGCTAATTCGTGAACCAAAAGAAATATCTTTTAGCCGCTTCCAGAACATTGCAAAATGAGTAATGCAGGCTTTCAATCACATATCCCAGCTCAACAGTGACTATAGGGTCTCTGCACAACTTATTGATCGACGTTGTGAGTTTACTTTTTGCTTTGATTCTTGGGAATATCAAAGCACCAGAGCAGTTTGCAGGATAAACCACTCCCTCAGCAGGCTGGCTCGAATCAGTATTCTGATTTGTCTTTTGTGGTGAAATCCTTAATATAATTAAATTCCTCTTATTTATCTATGCGGTATTTATATGAGAATAGGCACCATCATTCACGGATTAGATGCAGATATAGTGGAATAGATCCAAAAGGTGTAGTTCTGAAATTGAAATTTATAAAAGAGTTTGCAGTCTCAAAATGTAAAAAAAATGCTTCAAAACTGTGAAGAATGCATTAATTAGGATGGAAACATATAAAGTTCTTTTCCTTTTTTTTTTTTTGCTGAAGAGGTAGCTTTCTTCCTCCCATTCGTTATTTTCATTTTCACATTCAGGATGAGGGAATGTCAATATCTGTCTATAAAATCTCAACAAACTGAATAACTGAGTGATGGTGGTTACCTTAAACTTGGCTGGAAAACCAAGCTTTTGAATGATTCTAGCATACTGAAAAAGATTAGAAAAACATCAAAATAAGAAAGATAAGTACTTGAAAATAAAAAAGAAATTGAGAACTTAACAATTTCTTAAAATAACTACTATAAGACAAAAAAGGCTCGCTGAACTGTCGGGACCTTTTCAAGAAATATACTGGACTGATCCTTAATCCAAATTAGAATTATCTAAAGGATACAATACTAGCTATTAACTAGTACATACTTTCCGGACTGCCAACTTTGACGGTTGTTCACTTTTGGCGCCAGAGCAAACCTGAGATAGATAAACTCACACTTAAAAAGTAGATAACAATATTTACGAACAATGGGAAGTTCATCATAAGGTTATATTATAGTTTCCAGAATTATCTGAAACAATCAAAAACTTAATCAGCAACAATGCCAATACTTGCTAAAACCAAACCGTCGTTTAGAACATACCATCTTCCCGGAAGCAAAAATCAATGCTGTAGTTTTTGGTTCTCTAATTCTCATGATAACAGCAGCAAAACGCTGAAAGCACAACATATTGTTAAAAGTAATATAGACTTTCATTCTCAATTGCTTGACAAAGGAAGCACTGCCGATACAACATCCAAATATTCATAAATAGTATGTTCAGCAGATCCAACTAGAATACGGTGACGAAACAAGTTAAGTAGTATAACTTTAGATGCAAATATAAACAATCGCTACTTAATTGCTCTATACACAAATTAATGTCATAGTAATATTTTTACATAGATACCTTATAATAATGATAGAATACCTACTTTTAATGATTCATGGATTACTTTAAATGAAACTGTCGCAATTCTACTAATTGTCAAACCTTAAATAGATACGTCAAATATATCGTTTTAGAACCTTACCCAAAATCACGCAAACAAGGTATAAAAAACAAATATAGGAGCTATAACTAAGTAGAAATACAGTAACACAATACTCACCAATTCCTAGCTCACATGGGTCAGTTGGTTAGTTGAGCATAATTTTTATCACAGTTTTATATATATCACACAGATATACCTTTGGATTGTACTCTGCATTTCGAGCTTGGAGTGCAATAGCTTTCAGGTCCAACTTGCAGTCCAAGTTCACCGTTGAGACAATGTTCCTAGCAGTGAAAAGGAATGACAGATGCATAGGTCACTTAGTGGAAATCTACTTTTAAAACTACACACTAATTGCCGCTTGCACCAATCAGCCTAATCATTATCAGAAGTTACTTGTTTACAACTTCTCAAAGTTCATAATCAAACATTTGATGACCCAAACTTCCTTTTCTAGAAATTTTCAGTTCTGTCTCCAATTTCTCTATTTTCTTTGTTTTTCTTGATAACAGAGAAATCCCCGAGGGAACACGGTTCAACACTGGTGGATATCAATAGTACCCCCTCCATTTTAAATACAATTGATAATATTTGTTTCCCCAAACAATAATTTGACAAATTAATTACATTAAAAAAAGGGTCAGCCCGGTGTACTAAGCTCCCGCTATGTGCGGGGTGTGGAGAAGGCCCGGACCACAAGGGTCTATTGTACGTAGTCTTACCCTGCATTTCTGCAAGAGGCTGTTTCCACGGCTCGAACACGTGACCTCCTGGTCACATGACAACAACTTTACCGGTTATGCCAAGGCTAGCCAAAATAACAAATTATTACATTATATTTTAAAAAATAAAATAAAACACTAAGCTTTTGGGACAGGAGTTACCGACCAATGACTTGTAAACAATTCATAGACGACCCTATTACTGGCTTTTATAGGAAATAAAGTTAGTACAGGTGATGAGAATTAACTTACTGCAGCGTAGGGACTATTCCAGAAGGGTGCTTGGAAAGATCCACTGGTTGGCTCCCCTCCAATCCCTGATCCGCCATTCCTCTTTTCACCTAATCATTTCTCTACAAAATGGAATTAAAGTAGCAGATAGAATCAATTTCTCGTTAATAAATAATACAACTACTGTACATCAATAACAATTGCTTTATTATTTTGTTCTTACCAGATGGTCTGTTGAAAACAGCCTCCCTACCTTCCAAGGTAGGAAGATAGAATCAATTTCTCGTTAATAAATAATACAACTATTGTACATCAATAACAATTGCTTTATTATTTTGTTCTTAGCCGAGGGTCTATTGAAAACAGCCTCCCTACCTTCCAAGGTAGGGGTAAGGTATGCGCACAACCTACTCCCCAGACCCCACTAGTGGGATTACACTGGGTATGTTGTTGTTGTTGTTACTGTACATCAATAACAAGCTAATTGGGTATGCTATATAAATCCTCACTACCCATGTAGTTCCATTTGGACCCTACATTGCTTGGACTCTCCAAAACTGTTGTAATACCTGTGTTGGGATCTGACATGCACTCTGAGCAAAATAATTTAGACCTGTCCTAATCCAATATTCAGAAATTTAGGTTCCCTAACACTAAAAGTTACCTACAATTTCTACAGAATCAATATTTCTTCATCAATAATGAAAATAGTAATTCAGGGTTTAATTTTTATTTCAGGAATAGTCTTGTTAAAGCAAATTCAAGATTAAATGCCTATAACACATCCAATAGAACATGGAAAATAAACTATAGTATAATGTCGCATAAATTCTCTCCATAGACTTTAATTGAACTAGGAAATGAATTGTTACAATAAAACCCAAATGTTTAATGAAACAAACATGAGATAGATGATGAAAAAATGGGTCAGATCCAGACCCTTGAAGGCAAAATCTACAACTAGGGTTTGCTGAATTGGAGCTCAGAATTGACAAAAAGTTGTTTTTTAGAAAGAAAAAGGAGGTAAGAATTTTGAAAGAATGCTTCTTTTATATGAAAGGGGAAGACAAGATTTTATGTAGAGCCACAAGGAGGAGTTTGAGAGAGAGAGCTCTTTACGCGAGAGCCGTGTGGGATTTGAGTATTTCTGTGATAAGGGGTGTGTAATTTACTCAATGACCCTCACATGGTTGAGAGTAGAATGGTAATATTGCTTTCTCAATAAAGTCATGTGAATACCAAGTAGATCAAGCATATTTAAACTATATTACTCTTAAATCACAGCAGGATATGGAAAAAGCTCAGATCAGCACACACTTAGACTCATATAGAGTAACTAGACTTCTATCATTTTTCTTATTCAAAGACTCAAATAGACAAAAGATCACAGAGAAATAGCATCCGGAACATAGCATTACATCAGGTAACCTTTAAGGCGAAAGCAAACTTCACACCAACCCTTTATACCATAGGTTTTACTCACACATAGACAAATATATAAACTAAGTTTGGCTCTAACATGATCATGACTAAATTACTGAACAACGAAATACCAACAAGACATGCCATTAACATACCATAAGCCCTCCAAAAGGAAAAGAAACATGCTAAGCTAAAGGCTAGGCAGATTAAACATGCTACACAACTCTAATGATTAATTGTGCTAATTTAATTACAAGAAAACACTTAACTCTTATAAAACTAATCATAAAAACCATCTATACAAGTCTAAAAAGCATCTAACATCCCTAACCTAATCTAAAGTACTTAAACAACATAAAATAGGCATGAAAAAACATGAACAACTAAGGTAAATACTAAACTAAGCACAGAATTAACAAAGCAATTAAAGAATGCAAAAAATTAACTGTAAACTAAGAGGATTGTGTAATTACCTCTTTGATGTGCAGCCGAGTGAAAAGCTTCTTCTCCAACCCAACGAACTTAGCCACACAAAAAACGAAAAAGAAAAGATTTAAAACTAGAAGAAATCACAGAAAATGATCTAAGATCTCAAGTTTGCTTAAATTATGAGACTTTTGCTCAATCCCACAGAATATTAGGTGTTAAGACTTGGTTTGGATATGAGGGAGTAGAAATCCCCAAATTTTTATTTTGTTTGGAGAGAAAAACGATCTCAGCCAATAGGGGAGTTTGCTTTTCATCCTAGGTGAGACAAATCTCATTAAATGCTAGCAGATAAAGACATGGGAGAGGGAGGGGTTACCTTCGTATAGAGAGTTACGGTATGGTGGGGGTGCGGTGACTGGCGGAGAGAGGTGAAAGATACCTGAATCGGCCAAACACAAATTGCAACGAAATCTAAGCTCTGCAACTTTGCTATATTTGGATGGCAAGAAGAGAGAGGAGAAGGGTTCGTCCGGCGGTTAGCTGCTTGTGTCAAGAAATAAGGTATTTTGGGCATAGATGAGGTGGACCGGACCCGACCCGACCGAAATAAAAGGAAACGACCCAAAACTATTTAAATAAAAGGAAATGAGATACTTAGACTAGATTTTGCAAAGTAGGCCACATGAAATTTAAGAAATAACCAATTAATTTCAATCGTGATCCAATTGGCGGATTAAAATAAATTTGAGGATAAATAGAAATAACAATTTTAAAACCTCTTCATAATTAAAACAATTGAGAGAAGAAAAAAAGATGCTATTTTTAATTACTCAAATTTTCTTAATTTAACGGAGTAAAATATTTATCCAATTAATATAATTAATATAGACAAGTAAATAGTTAATTGTCCTCTTTAAATCATAGAAATTGATATATATTTCTTGAAAATATGTAGAAGTATGCTAATGATTTACAATAATATATTGCCAAATAACATGGAAAAATGTCACTGAAATAATTTCGTAAAATCATTTTTGGTTTGTAAAATGTAATATTTCACTCCATTTATAACTCAAGAACTCTGAATAATTAAATAAGATACTGGAGAATAAAAATTAGGTGTCAACAGTAGGCTTTGGGGGGGAATCGGTCGGATCATGCCGACCGCACTTAGTCGCTTGAATAGTTGAGTTCTAGTTTTGACCAAAGGTGTGAATGTTTGGGAGGTTTTTTTTCTCAAAATTAGGAAGATATAGGTTTTATGCATTGGGTGCGGTTACGACAATTTGATAGCTTTGTTGTGGGTTTTTATAGGCAGAAGCTGGTGCTTGGTAATTCAACTGCGGGGTTTAATAGACTGGTGGAGGTGTTTGGTAATTAGGTTGATGGGGTTTGACTATATGTGACCGGAGGGTACTTAATAGGTGGTGGGGATTGATAGGTGCATTTGACAGGAGAGTGTGACTCAGCATGCTTTCTTGGTTTAGGACTTGGGGTGAATGAGACATTAGTGACGTCTTCTTTTGTTTCTTAACGATCCTAGTGGTGTTGTGGTGAAAGGACTTGATCGGGGTCTGTAATGTAGCAAAATTAGTGACCCTCCCAAACTTAAGACCATCTTCTATGACTTCTCCCATCTTGACTAACTATGAAAATGGCCGATTTGCCATAGCCAACATTATTTCGTAATAATCCAACTCTTAGCATCGAATAAAAATGGAGACCAATTCGTCATCTCTCATAGCGGGTTCACTCTGGCAACTTCTGTTCTTGATCGACTATCATACTTGCGGTAATTTTTTGTGGACTTTTGCTTGACTTTCTCTAAATAGGAACGACCTGGTATCATTTCAACTTCGAATCAGAATCTGTCCATGAATGACTCCGCCATGTCCTGTCACATGATTCATTAGCGCAAATCTTGCACGGTAAACCATTCTAAGGCTTCCCTCTTTAGGCTCTGACTAAGCAATCTCATAATTGAGTTTGGGTTCTTTCTCACTTCACAATAGGCTCAGATATGGGCTTTTGGATTTTCCACACCATTGAAGGTATCAAATTTCGGTATCTCAAAGCCTTCGGTCAAATCCAAATCGGCGTGCATGCATAGATCGTTATATCTCAGACCGGTAGCTTTTCGGGCAGGACGTACATCTTCTATGGCTCGGGAGATAAGTATGCTCACTTTCTTTTTGAGTCTCTATTCCACTTTCCTCATTTTATTTCCGTTCCTTTTCCATATTTTCGTAATGATCTAGCTAGGGCTGGCCGGAGGACAAGTCATTAGGAATTTGGGTTGCGTAGGTAGTGGGCTTTTAATGAGTGGTGGGATAGACGTAGGTGGGTTGTAAAATTTGATATGAGAGTGCGGTATTCATAGAGTGATTGGTAATGGATACTCGAGGCGAGTTGAGAGGTAGAGAAGTATGGTAGGAAGTACTGACGTAAGGCGTATTCGATGTGGTTAGGTTTATGGTACGTAGATTTGGTACTTATGTGGTGGGTTCACTAGTGTGGGCTCGAAAGTGATGCGATATTGGGATCAGAGATGGAAATGGAAGAGGTGGCCTCCGTGTGTCAACGGGAGGGACATTCTCAGCAAAGGCCAGCTTGGCCTATTTTACCTCCTCTTGGAAGTCATTGATTTTTTTGTAGTAGGAGGGAGATGAGATCCTCATAATTTGCTTTCACTTCTTGATTGGAAGTTTTGGGTTTCTCAAAGCAATGTCAGTTGTTCTGGGGCTGCCTTCCGGAGTACCAACCAAATTTTTTTGCCTTTGTCGTTGGTCTGATTTGGAAGGAATGTTGCAGTTGCTTTTGATCTAGTGAAGCATTCTAGTATTATTACAACACGAAGCAATCTCCCTTTTAGAAAAGAAAAACTCAAAATCCAGACAGAGTTAGTATGTCATACTTAATAAGAAATACAAGATAAACAAGTAATCACAGATAAACACTTGTGTTATCTAAGGTAGATTAATCCATATTCCCACGACTCGACTATTTTAGATGAACGAAGACATGACTTTGTTTATTTTGGGTGAAGATGGAAGAAAGTTTGACTTGTGCCGAGTTGCTTTGAGATTCGAGACTTGTTGTCTGCTTATTAATTGATGGAAGACACGACATTGATTGATTGAAAATTGTAAAAGGGATACCTAAATCTCCCCAAAATATGACCCCCTTGGGTCATGGCGATTTGTTGTCCCAACAATTGGATTCAACACATTCACTTAGATAAGCACATAATAAACTTTTCAACTCAAGTTAAATTTTTTAGTTTTGGTTAATGTTAAGGCAAGAAGCAAGTTTGATTTTTATTGTTGTAATTCATTATATTGTTTACATATTCAAGTTAATTTCAGACTTAATCATGTCAATTATTCAAGTGAATAATTTTGTTATATTATAGAATTTGAAATTAAAAGCTTTGGTATGAAATTTATTTATTTTCCTAATTATATTAACTTCTGCCTACTTCAGTTATAGTTGCACATTAAGACGTTTTCCTACTTGAGTTAAACTTCATATTCATATTATAATATTTGCCTCTTTAACTTTGAAATTTCAGATTTTTAAAAAATATTATTATGAGTGCACAAATATATTTTAAGTGTAAATGAATTCATTTTGCTACTATAATTTTCAAATGATGAAAGGATTTACTTTCCATTATGCTATTTGGCAAGTATTTTAGTTATCATTGTGAAGACTTCTGAGAAGAGCTAGAATGGTTGTAATGACCACCTCGACCTCTAGGTTGGGAATAAGAACCATGGGAACCCTGTCTCGACTATGACCACCATGACCCGAAGAACCACCGTTCAAAGTCTACATCACTGCTTGCACCGGCCTGCTGAACCGGGGCCGATGACCCCTATCATGAGAACTCCTACCTCCAGATAAGGTTCCTCCAAAATTGCCCAAACTGCGGGGCTTCTTACCCAATCTATCTCTAAACTCTTGATGACTAATATGAATTGGAATTGATTAGTATATTGATCGTTGGTGTTGTAAACCTAAGGAAGTATGTTTGGAGAAATCGTGGGATCAAATTACAGAAGTACCCTTTGTTAACAAGCCTAAGAAACCTTTATATTAAGATTGTCGATAAGATACCTAAATGAAGTTTCTTTATGGAATATGGATTTAATATTGATATCAACCCTTTGTTTGATATAGATAACTATCTGTAAAGGAGTATGAGGACTCGTAAGGCGATTGTAACATATTTGATAAGGTATGTAGGGCTTTCCTTCCTCTTTTAGCATGATCTATTTAAAGGCAACACTACTCTATAACAATTCCATTCTTGACAACTAGAAGTCTCCCTGCTCAATCATGATCATACAATATCGCTCTTAGAAAGTTATTCATGGGTCGTAAGCTGATAAGGTCATGTATTAATAATGATGTCAGTCTCATAATGTGGATCGGAGGTGTAACTACCTTACGTCACTCCGATTGGATTGGTAAGCATGACATATCTTTCAATTATGGGTCATATATATAATATGCATTCATATTGCCCTTAGAGGCCTATGACATTATATACGTTGTTATACAAATATGCTACTAATGATATTGCCCATAGAGGCCTATGGCGTTATATGCGCAATCCATTATTTACAAAATATTTCCCATAGAGGCCTATGGCTTTATATACGCGACCAAATATTTATACATATATAGCCACAAAGGACTCTAGTGAGACGCTTATGAAGTGCCAGGTGGTTTCTATATTTTATTGATTTAATATTTTTTCTTTTACTGTTGATATGCCCACATAATCAATACATCTTTTGTACTGATGTCCCTTCTGGGGCACTGCGTCTCATGCCCGTAGGTACAAATAGACAGAGCGACACTCCTCCTCAGTAGGTGATCTACTCAGCTGTGATTTTTGCACTCCCTTCTCTCAGAGTTGCAGTGCAGGAGTTCTTACGTACTATTACGTATGCTACTAGTGTTTTGGGGTATGATGGGGCACTTTCCTGACCTGTTGGTATGTATATATGTCTCTTAGAGGCTTGCAGACCTGTGTACAATAGATGTTGGTATGGCATGGCCTTGTTGGCCCTTTTTGTTAAGAAGTATACTCATATTGTGTGACTCTTCTGTATGCAGGTTATCTTTCAGTCTTGTCATATATGGTTAATTAGAGGCCTTATCGGCCCAAGTTTCATATTTCAAGGTTCAGTTACTATAGTGGTACGCTCAGGCCTTCGAACACTGGATGCCGACCACACCCCCTAAGCCTGGGGTGTGACAGCCTATGTTTGGGCAGCTATGTATCCACTACTAGGCCATGACTAAATGGACAGTTATGCAGTTACTACCAGTTGGGAAGTTATGTATCATCAGTTGCCACTGGCTGGGCAGACACGTTAGTTACCACTGATCAATTGTGTAGTTAATCAGGTAGATCTATGATGTTGACATAAAGATATAAATAAGAACATATGATAAGCATGATCTTGTGTAGGTTATAACCTCATATGTAGTTCAGAGACTCAGGTTGCTTCGTACCTCTCTCTTTTGTGATTATTTTCCACTATGATTTATTTTTGCCTTACATATTCAATATATTATTCACACTGATGTTCCTTTGCCTTGGTACACTATGTTTTATGCCACACATGTTCACATAGGTGAGGAGAGGACTCGCCCTCATAGATCGTATGTAAATATCAACAGTTGTTGGTAAGCTCCACTTCCTTTTAGAGTATTCCCAAGTTGGGTTATGTTACATTTCTTTTTGTACTTTAGGTATGTCAAGGGTCCTATACCAAGGTATGTTTTTTGTTGATAGTCTCCTGAAGGCTTTGTAGACAAGTTCTATGTTGTACAATTTGTTTGGTATGACATTTTCGGCCTTGGTAGATATATATTTGTTAGGTTAGGATCATCTGATTGCAGGATTTCACATCGTTTATGTCGCAATTATTATTTTGAGGCCTTGTCGGCCCAGATGATGGTGTGTTTGTGAATTGATATGCAAGTGGTTCACTCAGGCTTGCCAGGCGCTGGGTGCTGGCCACACCCGTCCAAGGTTGAGGTGTGACAAATGGTATCAGAGCAGGCCGTGTCGTAAGGAGTCTACAAAGCCATGTCTAGTAGAGTTTTCTTTATGAATGTATTGTGCACCACATTTATAAACAGAAGGCTATAGGGCATTTAGGATGATTACCTTTCTTTCTTATTCTAGATCGTGTTATAGAGCTGAAGTGTAAGGAATTGGATTCTTAACCCTTTGCTTTGTTTGGATACAACAATGCCTGTAAATCAAAGAGCTTCAGCTAGTCAAAAGGGAAAACAATAGATGATAAGGGTGCGAGTATAGTATCACCTATCAGTAAGGGCCAAAGTGAATCCCAGAGTATGGATGTGATACCCCCACAAGATCCGTTGAACCCGCCAGCCTCGGAAGAACAGATGAGGAAACCAATGCCTCCAGCCCCTATGTTTGAGATTTGTGATAAGGACATGGATATGCAGAGCGTTGTACGATTGTTGTCTCGCTTAGTGGCCGCTCAGGTCCAACGCCAGGGTGTAAGTGTTAGATCTTGTCATAGGGCAATCGGTGTGAGGGTCCGAGATTTTATTAATTTGGATCCTCCAGTGTTTATGGGGTTTGATCCAAATAAAGTTTTGCAGAACTTCTTGGACCAGATGTCCCGGACATTGCAAATGATACATGCGAACGATATCGAGGCAGTAGAGCTTGCCTCATACAGATTGCGGGATATTGCAGTTGTGTGGTATGAGATATGGGTGCAATCTAGAGGATCGAGTATACCATCAGTCGTATGGAAGGAGTTTTATAAAGCCTTTTTGCAAAATTACCTACCGGTAGAACTTCGAAGGGCCAGACAAGATAGGATACTACTCTTACAGCAAGGCGATATGAGTGTATTATAGTACAACCTTCTGTTTAATTCATTGGCTAGGTACGCCCCTGCGGTTGTTACCGAAATGAGTTATAGGGTGCACCAATTTATGAATGGACTGGGACAATATCTGGTAAATGAGTGTAATACGACTCCTTAAATGTGGTTAAGGATATCTCCCGCATCTACGCATACACTCAGAATATGAAAGATCGAAAACGGCAGCAACATGAGGTGGTTGATGGGAGTCAGCCTAAGAGGGCTATATTTGGACAACCAAGCTTAGCATGATTGGAATAACCCTAGGCCTTCCGCTGGTCCTGCCATTAACACTCCTTCTCGGGCCATGGGGCCACAATATGATAGATTTACTCTTTTAGTATCAAGTCATAGTTCCCGAGCTTCTGGCTTTCAACATCGGAGAAGATTGATGCATATGAGACCACCTCCTCCACCATGTGATCAGTATGGTATGGCCCATTCTAGGCGATGTCGTCAACATTCTAATGTCTACTATACTTGTAGGGATTCCGATCAATTTATGCGAAACTGTCTGATGAGGAACAAAAATAGTATGGCCTAGTCAACCAGATCAGTAGATGGCTTCGTCGTCCTCAGTACATCCCCTAGAGTATGGGCCTCAAACAGTAGCTGGTAGAGGCCGAGGTAGAGGTAGGGCATCGAGCCCCAACGGTGTCCAACACGATAATTATGCCTTGATAAGATGATCGAATCAGGAGGCACCTGATGTTGTTGAAGGTATCATAATGATGTTCCATTGTTTCCTTATGTAGAATAGGTATTGACTACTTCAGATTCTATTTTTATGTGTGCTATTCAGAGTATAGGTCTAGTGTGGATCCTAAGTTGTAAAATATGCCTTAGAATATAACATGACTTGTAGGTAAGTTGAGATATCAGAAATCTGAGGGTTAAGATAGAGATGTTTTGGTACATTTGATATGGACTAGTAAACCTTGGGGAAAGTTATGATATGTCTTATGATGTTATGGATAATGGTGCAGTCATCAGAGGCCAATGTCATATTATGAGTGGTGTTATATAGTCTATGAGGCAATAGATGTATTCTCAAGTTGCACGATAAGTTGAGTTAGTCTTGTGTGCACAGGAAGGTTTGTTAAAATTTCCAAAAGGAACTATAATTTAATGTCTTCAGTCTACGATATTCCAACATTCGAATATGAATGCTTTAAAGGGGAGAAAGATGTTACACCCTAGAGTTTCATGTGCAAATGAGAGCATAGTTAGCTGACTTGAGCCCCAGTGACTCGAAATTCTTTCCAAGGGTCACTTATGACTTAGTGGGACATTAAGAGAATGTATGGAAGGTTGGAGGTCATCGGGATTGAAGGAACCATCCCTCGATGAAGTGTGACGAAGATCAGACGATACATTAAGCGTACCGCGTTGCGGATGGGATCCGCCTCGCAGATGGAGCCGCAGATGGGAAGCCAAAAATTGAAGAAATATCTGAAAGCATATGCAACCCCATATGCAGCCGTATATGACCGCATATGGTCTTGCATATGCAAAGCGGTAGCTGACTTTCTTGGTTATTTTAGCGGTGCTTCACTTTGGAAATTCATTTTTCGACCTCCACAAGCCTTAAAATCATCTAATATCTCCCAAGAACATCCCTAAGTTAATTCCATGATTCATCACTTCCATCCTTCATTAAAAGTGAAGTAAAAATTATGGAGATCATCTAGTTGTTGTTGATGGAGGTGCATCTTCTTCCTAGCAAAAAAGAGGTTGTTGTAGAGATTGGTTTTGCTAAAACAAGGTAAGTTCTCCTTCGTTTCCATGGATTTGAGCATGTATAAGTTTTATCTAAGTTATATGAGGAGATAATACAAGAATAACACTTGAAGGAGTTGTGATTTTTGTTGTAACTTATGGAGCTACTTGTTAAAGTTGTTGTGGTAGATATAGTGCTGGATATGGGGGTATAGGTTCCTGGTTGTATGTTGGATGTATAGACCTTGTTGTTTGAAGTATGAGAAAGGTAAAGGGGATAGGGGAGGTGTTGTCCAAGTTTGCCTAGAAGGAGCTTGCTACTCTTTTTATATTGGAATCGAGTTTCCATAAACGAAACAATGATTTCCAATTGTTGTTATAGATTGACGTGAATGATCGACTGGATTAAAATCTTGCAAAGAAGGGCGTTAAAGGTATTTTAAGGCTTATTCCTTTTTTTGGCATGGTTATTGAAGTGTCGACGTACGATGAAACGTCTGCTAAAGAGATATGCTCGTTCTTGATCGGTTCGATAACTACCAAGCATTGCCACAATTGATCTCGTAATAGGACATTCATTTGTAATATGTTCTCTACCTTGGAATTTGAAACACTGAATGGTAGAAGGATGAGGAAAGTTAGTTTTAGCATTGTTACCTCATTTAGACTTGTCTTCACCTTTGACTTTGTAGTTGAACTTGGCTTGAGGAGTTGGAGTAGTGATCTTGGGCTTTTCCCATTTATCTTTGCTCTTGCTCCATGATGAGGGTGATACATTCTTAACCTTGTAGACTTTCTCCGCTTTCAAATCCGCTTCAAACTTAGTTGTATCATGAAATGCTTTCTCAAGTGTGGTATAGGATTGAAGTCTCACGGGCTTGGAGATATCATGGTTCTAGTTGGCCATAAATTGGATCACCGTGTTGTTCAAGTGTTCTTCGATCTTGGATTTCAACCTCAAATTCTCAAACTCATCGAATTACTCTTCCACACTCTTACTACCTTACCTCAACATGTACACCCTTTTGATAACGCCTTGATAATAGTCAAGTGTTATATACCTTGCTTCCATGAGCTCAATCAACTCTTGACAAAGTGGCACATCAAATATATGACGTTGAGCTCTCTCATGTTTCTTGGAGTCCCACCAAGTGGATGCATATCCCTAAAATTGAGTGAGGGAATACTTTGCTTTCAATGCATCCACGATGTTGTTAGTAAGGAAGATCCTCTTACTTTGCAACTTTCATTCTAAGAACTCTTCCGGATCACTCCCACTTTTGAACTTGGGAAGTTCTACCGTAATAGTATACAAATTGCGATCTTGAACTCCTCTATCTTCATACCTTTGCCATATTTCTCGGTCATCATGACCATGCCATCTAGAACGGTCATCATGACCTTGCCATCTACCTCGCTCCTCGTAGGGTCTACCAAAATCTCATCATCTCCCTCATCCCCTTTGGGTATCATACATATGTCTCCCTCCATACCGCGGCTCCTCCCACCATCTCTCCCGCTCATACACCTTAACCTCTTCTTTATAAGGGGAATTATGGTATTGGGGGTGAAGTTTTGTAGTGTTAGTGCATGTGAGTTTGGGTAGGAAACATTTGGTGGAGTGACTCTCGGGGTCATGTGTGGTGAAAGTTCCTCTTGAGGTTGTTGGTATAATTTGGATTAGGTAAGGGGGTTGGCTCTCCTCACATATCCAGAGGCATCGACATTTGGATTAGTAGAGGATGGAATAGATGAAGAAGGATTGGGGTTGGTTCGGGGATAGAATAAAAAAATGCAATTATCCCGGGGTTATGGTTGGTGAGGTTTTGGGGTTCCTACTTACTTCATCTCCAACAATCACATTTGCATCATTTGATTGAGGAGTGTCCAACCTACTAGTTTGCTCCACATTCGCCAACCTAACATTGATACTTCCCATATTCACCCTCATTGCACTCATCTCCATAGTCATTCTTGCAAATTTCCTAAGTAAGAGAGCCATTGAATCTTCCCCATCATGAGATTGTCCTCCGGAATCAGCCATGGTACCTACAAAACTCAACAAACAATACTAGTAGTAAATTTTCTCATGTCGCTCGTATTTAACACTCAAAGTTTACCACTCTGCTTCGTCCAAGGTTGGGAATGAAAACCATTTGTCTAAACAAATCTCACGATTGCTAAGCTTTATGGAAGAATGGATTCTTGTGTTAGGAGTGACGGATGGCTCAAAACAAACGACCAAGAGTCATAAACGTTCAACGAAAATAAAATGAAAAAAGCTTCAAGAAATTGGTACGAAATAAAATTCGGACTCAAGAACTAATTAACAATCAAGTAAGAACAATTACTTTGTTAATTAGTTAGAATAATCAAATAGAAGAAATTAAAAGAAGAATTTTTTTTATCTTCAGGCTGAAAAATTTGACCAACTGTCAAAAAATATGGACTGTTGCGCTATAGCCTAGTAAAGGCGCTGGAACAAATTGAGATGGCAAAAAATGACCACTCTCTGAATTTGAGTGACACTCGCGTCAGGGTGAATGGCTAGCCAGTGGCTGACGTCGGTCAAAAGCTCTGCTGGCTCTGCTAGTGACGCTGGCAAGACATGTGGGCTGGGTCCCGAGTCTCCTCTTTTTCTGATTTTCTGTCTTTTTTTGTCAATTTCAGATTTACTAAATTGAGGGACCCACAAAGCTTAGTATTTCCCCCTTTTGCCCGACAAACAACTTTTGATTGTACCCTAATTTTTTGGATCACGCACACCCCTTTTGGGTCTTCTTCTCTTGAAGATTTGAACATTCTTCAAGACTCCAAATCAACTCTAAAAATTTCCAAATTTCAAATCGAAGTTGTTCTCCACTAATAAAAACAAAGCCACTAATTTCAAAATCTTCTTCAAGAACACATTCAAGTCTTCCACCTTCAAGCTCCATTAATGGTGGTTACTCAAAATGATCGGATTGACTTGAAAATCTGAATTACTCAAATAACACTAGTGAACAAGAATCTAGTGTCAACTCAACAAAACAAACACAATTTTTTTGGTTTTTTCTTTGAGAATTTAGAATTTTTCTATTTTTTTAAAACAAAGGATGTAGAATTGATGAACAATTCTTCTACCAAACTCTTGATATCAGATGATCAGATCCTAATTGGGAACTCCAAGAATTCATAATAAAATTAAAATGCATGAAAATTAAGATAAAAAGCAAGACACAAATATTAATGAATTTATGGGAAAATTTGGATTGGTTACCAAACTCTCTCAATCTGATCCAGCTATAAGCATCTATACAAATTGAAGATCAACAAAGATGACTCAATTGAATCCACAAATGAACAATTCGATGTAAATAATCAAGGACAAGGTTTAGAATACCAAACAAGGACTAACAAACTACAATTAACTAAGAACTCTCACTAATAAGATAAACAACTATCACTCTTTAAGAGGTTTCTTCAATCATCAAAAACAAAAATGTAAATGAAAAACTAAGGCATCAATTTATAATATTGCCTATTACAACAAAGGTCTAAAAGTGGCCTTTGCACAAATAGTCTCACGCAGGCTCTTCTTCACTTAAATTGCAATATTAATCACGAGTTGCACTCCTTCTCCCCAATTGCACTCCTAACCACATTTGTCAATCTAGTCACTATCCTTTTTCTTGTGTCTTCCTCTTCAATATCCTCCCAAGCTATCATCCAAACATTGTACACTCATGAGATCTTCTCTTCAAGCTCTTCCAACGCTCCTCTCTTCATGAACATGGGTTGTAGTTCTTTGAGCTCCCTTACTTGGCTACGAGTAAATGATCTTGAGCTCGCTCGAGTCATATCAGGAGGTATTAGGACCGTCGCAAAATTTAAATGTCTCCTTAGAAAAAAGGTCAGGTTGCTATGTATTTTCTCCTAAAGATATTCAAATTTTCTCCTAAAGATATTCAAAAAGTAAACATGCCTAAACTCTTTATAAAATGCATGGTTATTTTAAATGAAACAAACTTTCTTAAAAATAATGAAATAAACATCTATAAACACTGATGCTGTTTCGGAAAAATAATTGTGAAGGATGATACTACTACATATCTCAAGGAAGCGAAACATTCAAAATATATAAATTCACTTCTCTAATACTTATTATTAAAAATTTATACAAATTTATATGAACTTGGTAATATGCAAAAAGCTAGAAAATAAAAAAAATAAAGCAAAATAAAAACTATATCAGCAAGGTTATCAGCACAACGACACAAGTCAAAAATACTTAAGCCATAACAAATGATTAATCTCTAGATAACTAGTGAATATGGTCAAATGAAAAAACCTTAGATCTATTCAAAAGGAGGACCTCCATTTCCTTCTCTATCGTCCTCCAACAATCTCTCTTGATAACCTATTTCATAAATGTTGGGTTTAAATGATATATTGAATAGGAAATGGAAGGAGTTTCCTCTTGCTTTGTCCCACATCGGTAGTGGACATAAAAGTGGGAGTTCCCTCTTGCTTTATAAAATAAACATTTGTCCCACATCGGTAGTGGAAAGAAAAGTTATTCTACTTATAAGTAGAAGTACTCCTTCTTGTTGCTAAAGGGTTAAGAAGAGGGTCTCCCCTCGCGCCGTCGTCGTCGCTCGGCTCGGCTCCGACGGATTCGGTCAAATACTTCGGATTCGGATTCGGATTCGGTCAAATGATCTGATTGATTGATAATCTTTTTGGACCAAATTTTCTTTAATTTTTAATTATTATTTAATTAAATTAATTAACTAATCCAATCCTACCCGTTAGTGACCCGGATCCGTGTGTCTGACCCGCGACCCGGGTTCTTTCCCATATTTAAATTTCCCACCAGTTTTTAGTGGCTGTTCAGAAGGGTTGCAAACCTTCAGAAACAGTACTTCTATGGCTATAAATTCGTTTGTTTCCTCAGAATTTTACTCACTAATTTTCTGAAAAAACACAAACTTCTTCTTCTTCTGCACAAATAAATTCTGTGTGATATACTGCCGTTGAGTGGTTCGCCGCTACCTGAATTTGGAGTACTACTATTCTGGTAAGATAATCGTTCTATCATGGGAGGGGATATTCCATCAACCTCGAGTACTGTGAGGGGAATAATTTCCTTAAGGACACACTTTGAACTAAATGGGCTCGATTATATTCTGAAAAAATTATTCTTATTTTTCAACACTGATTCTGTTTATTTTCAGTTATTATTATTTACTGATTTTTTGGAATACAAATTATTAACAATAAACATATAAAATATCTCGAAAAATGACAACATCACATTTTTATGATTGTCAAATTAAGAAAATTTTAAAAATTGGAAAAAGAATCAAGAAAGTCATAAAGCATGATAAATTAAAATATCACAATAAATTATTGAGTATTCATTAGTTGGGATGACATCATATAAATCCAATATACCGACATCTCATGGTTTCTGTTATTGTTAGTTACATTATTAAATTTAAAATTTGAACCATTGCGATGTTCCTTGGAGATCATCGGAGATCATATCAGCGATCCATAGTCGAGCTACCATCTAGAAGCTCAGAGTCATTTATTTCTCTTTCCAAACAAATGTTGTACCTTTCATATTCAGAGTTGTATATTCATTTCGTAGTAGCTCATGACTTGTGACACCCGTTCTCGAGATTGTAGAGTTTAGTTCCGCATTGTGAAGGATCTCTAGTTCTGTTTTGGAATCAAAATAAAAAAATATAATTAAATAGGCATCGAGCCATTTAGATGTGTTAAACAAGGTAATATATCCGTGATATACACTTGATATACATAGTGTATACCACGGGTACCGAATGAAGAGGCCCAGCGTCGGCAGTGGCTGAGGCCCAGTCACGGGTATTGCTATCAAGCCCATCACGGGCAGTGGCTATCAATGTATATTAGGAAAGTATATTTGGTGTATATTGTAGTGTATTTGTTACCTAAATTAGGATATACACTTACCATAATTGTATAGTTAGAATTATGGTAGAATAAGGTTTTAGGAGTAGAATAGGAATATGATTCTCCTATTTTGTAACTTGTATATATACCTTTCAATTAATGAAAATAATCAAGCGGATTATTTCTTTCATGGTATCAAAAGTCTAGGTCATACAAAGTTTTTCTCTCAAACCTTTTGTGCCTCTCTCTCGGCCGAGACCCCCCCTCGGGTTTTACCAAATTTTGTCTTCCGCTCTCAAAATCTCTCTTACTAATCCCTCTTTCACCTCGTGTTCTTTCGGTATGTCTACGTCAAAGAGCTCGTTTCACCCTGCCCTTGTTGTTTCTAACATCAAGAATCATATCCCGTTAATTTTTGAAATAGAAAACGTCCAATACACGATGTGGGCTGAGTTGTTCAAAATTCACGCTCGTTCGCATCAAGTCATCCATCACATCATCCCCGCGGCTCTTGATGATACAGATGTGCCTAAACACGAGGATGGTCTTAAATTATGGACAACGCTTGATGCCACTGTCCTTCAGTGGATATATTCTACTATCTCCACCGACCTATTGCAGACGATTATCAAGCCAGACGCTACGGCGATGGCCGCATGGGATAGACTGCGTGACATATTCCAGGATAGTCAAAATTGCAGAGCTGTTACCCTTGAACAGGATTTTTCCCACGTCAACATGGAAAATTTCCCGAACGTTTCAACATATTACAAAAGGTTGAAGGAATTGGCGGACCAACTCCGCAACATTGGTGCGCCTGTTAGTGAAGATCGTCTTGTTTTACAGATGGTCGCTGGCCTATCCGAGGCCTATAGTGGCGTTGGGACTCTCCTTCGTCAAAGTAATCCTCTTCCAATGTTCTATCAAGCCCAATCCATGCTTAGCTTGGAAGAAGCCGGTTTGGTTAAAAAGGCGGCTACTAATGCTAGTCTCGTGGCCATGATGACTTTCTCCCCTAGTACTTAAAATGTTGGCAACAATTCAAACCAAAACCAATCCCACGGAGGCAACAAGAATAGCCGAAAAAATAAAAATCACAGGGGCAAACGCGGCTGTTCAGGCGGCAGTCACGGTAGCCAAAGCAGTGGCAGTGGGCCCCCTCCAGTTTAAAGTGGGCCACCGAACCCCTGGTCTCAGCCTTGGACCTTTGGGCCGTGGGCTTGGACTAGTGGACAGTGGCCCTATAGCCCACCTCCACCACAGTTTGCAACCACTGGCCAGCTTTCAAAGAGCCTCAGACGCCCATCGCCCATCGCCCAAAGAACGGCAGTAGCTGCAGCTTTCACCACGACAGCCTGGGGCCGAATACTTGAGCCAAGTAACGGCAGCAGTTCCGCAAGCGTACCACGCAGCAGGCCCCACTCAGACCGATATGAGGCCGCGATGTACACACTGGGGTTGACACAATCAGATCCGAATTGGTATATGGATATCGGTGCCACTACCCACATGCCATCCGATTCAGGTACTCCCTCATCTTATTCCAATTTGACCAACCCTCGCGGTATAATTATCGATAATGACAACTCTATTCCAATTTAGGGTTATGGTCAGCAAACGTTGTCTCTCCCAATCCACCCCTTATCTTGAAAATACTTTACATGCTCCCAAATTGATTAAAAACTTAGTGTCTGTCCGAAAGTTCACCACTGACAATTCTGTTTCTATTGAATTTGATCCTTTTGGTTTCTCTATGAAGGATTTCAAGACGGGGAGTCCTATCATGAGGTGTGATAGTGGGGGAGATCTTTATCCTATCACGCCCGGTTTCGGTCCATCGAGTCAAGCCTTGCCATCAGCCTTTGCAGCCATTTCTCCTTCCTTGTGGCATGCTCGCTTTGGTCATCCGGAATCCTCTATTTTATCAGTTTTAGATAAAAATAGTTTTATTTCTTGTAAGGGTATGAGTCGTACTCCACTTTATCAATCTTGTTCTTTAGAAAAAGTTGTTTAGTTGCCATTTATAGACTCTAATTCTCATACTTCAATGCCATTTGATATTATTCATAGCGACCTATGGACGTCTCATGTTCTAAGTTCGTTGGGTCATCGATATTATGTTCTTTTTTTGGATGATTATTCTAAATTTTTGTGGATGTTTCCAATTGCCAATAAATCTCAAGTGTTTTCCGTCTTTCTAAAATTTAGAGCATTCATTAGAACACAATTCGAAAGAGAAATAAAAAATATTCAGTGTGATAATGGAAAAGAGTATGATAATAGGGTGTTTCGGGAATTCTGTGCTAACAATAAGATCAATTTTCATTTTTCTTGTCCTCATACCTCTTCACAAAATGGGAAAGCCGAACGCAAAATTCGTTCCATAAATAACATTGTCCGCACTCTCTTAATTCATGCTTCCGAACCCCCATATTTTTGGCATCATGCTCTTCAAATGGCAACATATCTCCTTAACATAATTCCTTCCAAAGGTCTGACATATTTTTCCCCCCTCCAAATTTTATATAATAAGAATCCTTCTTATTCTTATCTTCGAATTTTTGGGTGCTTGTGTTATCCGTTATTTCCATCCACCACAATTAACAAACTTCAGGCCCGGTCTACTCCGTGCGTGTTTTTGGGTTATCCGTCTAATCATCGTGGTTACAAATGCTTTGATTTATCCTCCAAGAAAATTATCATTAATCGCCATGTAATTTTTGATGAAACCCAATTTCAATTTACTAAAGTTCATACTCCCGAGCCTAGTTCGTATAATATTTTGGATGAACAAATATCTATGTTTATTATTCAACATTTTTTGGACATCTCCCACACCCGAAATTCTCCAGCGGACCCACTGCCCGCTGGTCCCACTGGCCCATCTCTGCCATCGGGCTGTTCAGCGATTGGGCGATCCCCTAACACTGAACCGGGTCGATCGTTCTCGACCCGCCGTTTCAGCTTTTGGGCCAAGAGCCCACCGGGCCACGCTGGCCCCGAGTCCAAAGATATTCCCAAAATCCACTCCCTTTTTCCTCGAGTCATAGACCGGTCACTCGTAGTCAGCGGGGTATCTTTACACCTAAATGACATTTTAATTTAAATTCAAATGTCTCTAAATCCCCCTTGCCCCGTAATCCTGTGTCTGCCTTAAACGATCCGAATTGGAAAATTGCTTTGACTGATGAATATAATGCTCTTATTGATAATAAAATGTGGGAGTTGGTGCCCCATCCCTCTGTTATTAATGTCATCAGGTCTATGTGGATTTCTGCTCATAAGAAAAATTCAGATAGGTCATTTGCTCGACATAAGATGTGGCTTGTGGGTGATGGTAAGACTCAACAGGTTGTGATAGATTGTGGTGAGACATTTAGTTTGGTGGTCAAGCCGGCTACCATTCGCATTGTGCTTAGTTTGGTTCTTTCGAAGGCATGGCCTATTCATCAGTTGGATGTCAAGAACGCTTTCCTACATGGTGATCTCAAGGAAACAATCTATATGCATCAGCCATTGAGGTTCAGGGATCCCAACCGTCCTCATCATGTCTGTTTATTGAAGAAGTCCTTAAATGGGCTTAAGCAGTCTTCACGAGCCTGGTATACGAGGTTTGCTGACTTTGTTTCGACTATTGGGTTCACTCACATCAGGTTAAATAACTCCTTGTTCATCTACCGTCGTGGTTTGTCTTTGGCCTACATTATGTTGTATATGGATGATATCATTTTGACTGCCTCTTCCGATGCCTTACGCTAGTCTATCATGGCCATGCTCAGCTCTGAGTTTTCTATGAAAGACTTAGGGCCCTTGAGTTACTTTTTGGGGATTGCCGTCAAGCGTCCTTCAGATGGTTTTTTTGTCTCAAAGAAAGTATGCGGCTGAGATCATCGAGAGGGCTGAGATGACATCCTATAAGTCCACTTCCACTACAGTTGATACAAAGCCCAAGCTTAGTGCAGCTGCCGGCGCACCATACGAGGACCCGACCCACTATCGCAGTCTTGCAGGAGCCCTTCAGTATCTTACGTTTACAAGATCGGATATTACGTATACCGTCTAGCAGGTGTGTTTATTCATGCATGATCCCCGAATTGAGCACATGAATGCAATCAAATGCATCAATTGGTATATTCATGGTACACTGGACTATGGTTTGCATTTATATCCTTCCTCGCCATCCACACTTGTTTCATACACAGATGCTGATTGGGGTGGTTGTCCAGACGCCAAACGGTCGACGTCTGGCTACTGTATGTTCCTTGGCAACAACTTGGTCTCCTAGTCTGCGAAGCGTCAGGCAACTCTATCTCGCTCAAGTGCTGAGGCCGAATATCGAGGGGTAGCTAATGTGGTCTCAGAATCATGTTGGTTACATAATTTACTTTTGGAGCTTCATTATCCCATTCAGAAGGCAACCTTGGTATATTGCAATAATATTAGTGTCATCTACCTTTCAGGTAACCCCGTTCAACACCAATACACTAAGCATATCGAAATGGACATTTACTTTGTCCGTGAAAAAGTTGCTCGGGGTTCGTGTATGCCATGTCCCGTCCCGATATCAAGTTGCAGACATCTTTACAAAGGGTCTATCCGCGGTCCTTTTTAAAGATTTTAGGGACAGTCTCAGCGTTCGAAGACCGCCCGCTATGACTGCGGGTGTGTGTTAAACAAGGTAATATACCCGTGATATACACTTGATATACATAGTGTATACCACGGGTACCGAATGAAGAGGCCCAGCGTCATGGGTCGAGGCCCGATCCACGGTATTATTGCTATCAAGCCCATCACGGGCAGTGGCTATCAATGTTTATTAGGAAAGTATATTTGGTGTATAATGTAGTGTATTTGTTACCTAAATTAGGATATACACTTACCATAATTGTATAGTTAGAATTATGGTAGAATAAGGTTTTAAGAGTAGAATAGGAATATGATTCTCCTATTTTGTAACTTGTATATATACCTTTCAATTAATGAAAATAATCAAGGGAATTATTTCTTTCAAGATGAGACCTGAAAATTAGGAAGAATAAATATGCAAAGCCCATCACAGAAAGATTTAGAATATAAGAAGTTCCCTTTGAAATAGAGAAGAAGAAAACGAAGTGATACGAATAAAGCGTTTAGTTCCGTAATTATTGTCGTGATTGTTGCCAACAAGGATCCATATTCCAAAAGATTATGAGATTTATGAATGATGCCTTCATTCCGACCCAGAGTCCCTTTAGGATGTTTACCTCGATGCGAACTCGCGTGATCAATCGATAGATAGAAAATTGCGTGAATGATCAAACGTCTAAGCGCATATGACACGAAAAGAAATTCTATTTCGATAAAATTAACTTGAGAGATATTTCATTTATATTAATTGTTGGGGCTTCATGTTTTCTATAATGTCTTGACTTTATGACAACATCTAGATTGGCTTGCCTACCAGGTAAGATTAGGTGCCATCACGGTCTAAGTAGAATTTTTGAGTCGCGACATATCTTTTATTTGAATAGAACAAAACTTTTGTGAGAAAAATAGTTTATATATACTTGTAGACAACAATTCACGTTCAGAAAAAATATGAAGGCTATAAATTATTGTAACCATCGTAGTATTTTATTTCAATGCATTGAATATTACGATCTCTATAATTTCTATGAGTTTTCTTTATAAAAATAAATTCAAGAGTGGTCCGTGATTAAAAGTAAATATTTTTTTGTTATATTTTGCCTCATATTTTGATCAATTTTCTTGTCTTTAAGTTATTATGTTCACTTTATTCTTAATATTTTACTTTTACTATGTAGGAGTTGATTTGGTGAAAACAAACAATGGTTCGATGCTAAAAAGGATAAAACATGATCTTTGAAGTTTAAGTAGAAGATCATAGCAAAACAATTAGATCAAATTCAGGCACCGAACACATGCACATAAAGAAATGGTAAAAAATGAAAAGTTACACGAAATAAGCATGTTATGCCATGCCTAGCACTGCTCTAGTGCATTTTGGGGCCTACCTGACATAACCTATCTCTTTGAACACTAGCTTGGTAGAACACTAGTGGCGTCGTCCCTGTTATCAACTGCTTATCATTATGAAGGCCATATACTACACGACCAACACTTATTATAAAACCATCGGAATAATTTCTTCAAGTAGTAAGAATTAGACTGTGGGTGGAGTTTTATAAGTTTAAGTATCAGATTTTGAAATTCATTTTCTTGGCTGATTATGGGAGAAATTTCTTTATAGAGTTCATCCTCTCATCTAAGTAATTTCAAGTAAGTATAATCTTAACTTATACACGATTATCTCTTCAATGAATTTGTGATTCTAACATCGATTTCGTCCGATTTTTAACAAATCAGAGATTACTTTGTAGTGAAGTAAGGTCTCGAGAAGCTTTAAAGAAAGCGACCATGTTCGATTCATTGTCTACGACCCTCTACGAGCTCCTATGAGAGATTAAGTTATGTATTTGTTAAGAAGTCATGGAAATGTGATCGAAAGTAGTGAGTTCAAGTCGTAACAGTTGTATAGGTGGATTAAAAGTTGTTTTCTTATGGTTTGGATATTGATGGGGTTTGGTAGCTTGTTTAGAGCTTGATTGTAGTTCAAAAAAGGCCTTGTATGGAGTACACCATTGTATTATAGCATCGGAAGCTTGTTGCTCTTTGAGTGCTTGACGATATCGTTGGTATAGTTGTAATATTCGATTGGGCTATTGTTATATTGACATTAGCCCGTCTTAAATAGGTTAGACGTTTGTCAAAAGCATTGACTCGGTCAAACTAATATATGTAAGGCTATCCTTTCTTTTGCCGCTACAACATGATTTTCATTTATTGTTTCTTTATATGAGTTATGAAGTCTAAAGCGTACAAAAGTATATCTATTCCATGTCATAAGTTTCATAAATTGAACAAAAAATACATTGCGTGCCTTTGAGACGATATGCCATGTGGTTCTCCTACTCTTAGGATTGAGTTTCTAAAGTGTTGTTAAAGGGTTATAGATCATATGTAAGATGAACGTTATTGATAGATTTTACCGATCATTATTGGGATATAGGGTGTTAATTATGATGGACAATGTTGTTGGCTCCCAAAGATCGTTAATGGATGATAGAATGATACTTGGATGAATCATACAGATGGCTTGCATGTGATTGTTGATAGTTTATAGATCATAAAGTAAGATGAATCATGTGAATATCTTGAGCTGTTCATCGATGGGTTATAGGTTCTGTTGAGGATGAGTTGTAGGAATAGTTTCCAAAAGTATCTTTAATGGATTTCAGATCGCTACATAAGGAAAATCATATTGACAACTTTCAGGTGATCGCTATTGACTCAAATTTCAAGGCTTGAGATGAATCATGTTGACATAGAACTTATAGTCTTTCACGAGAGTAAGATGATTCAGAGGAGTGGAGTACACATTCGGAAAGTACCGAATAAGGACCATAGAACAATAAATATATATGTCCCTATCATATTCATCGACATGAAGTCCTGTCATATGTCCATTCCTCTATATGAGTTTCAAAGAGCAAAATATCACAAGCCTTCTGTCATATATAATTGTTTATTTGATGAGATATTATTCGTATTGTATCAAGATTTCATATGGTCTTGTAGAACTCTTCGTCTAGTCAAGGGCATATTATATTACGTAGGGAATCCATATGTCATATGTTTATTGAATGAATCATTTCCACAAGTGAACGATATCATAAGAATCATGTGAAATGACTCCATAAGTTAATGAATCGGAATCCCTAGTGACCTTTATGATGTATTGTAATGACCAGTCCGATCATTTTTAGCTAAAGATCCTTATTTGCTTATTTGACCCTTCATATAGTCTCCATGTGGGGTTTGTGTTGCGTGAGTATGGGTGGCACATATACCGAGGTCCATTTATATGAGTTTCAGATGAAAAATCCAAATTCTAGAAACTTAGAGTTGGTTAGTTTGACTCAAAGTTCACTTTTGGATAGACATATTTATTTCCAGGTTCCGTCACTTCTGGTAGTTCCGGAGGGTCATTTATGACTTCGTCGAGTTATTGGTTCTCTTCTCGAGACAATGGAATATGTTTCATGGCTTTATTTGTGGAATTTGGATAATTGGTTTTCCCAAATGATTCACTAGAAAAGTATGCCTTAGCTCAGTTATTTGTGAAATTCGAGGGTACGAGCGAGTACGTAACACTATTTACCTTAGATGAGCATATCTGATATGTGTTCAAGGGGTCCCAGAAGTATTTTGGGTGTTTGATAGAGGTGGGATGATTTTCCTATTGCTGATGTTTGGTTTCTGCCACAACGACACTAATATCTGCTCCGATGGGTCCGCCTCGGTGAGAGGTTGGCTCTCCAAAGTGAAGGTTGGGAGTTAGGGGGTTTCCGCCACCGCGGGGTCGGGTTCGCCGTGGCTAGGGGTGAGGTGTCAAGTGACTCTCATCCTAGCGAAGGGTTTTCCTCTATAGCGAGTCTGCTCCAGCGGAGTCGACTCCGTTGGGGTGGAAGAACTGTAATAGATCCATATATATCCCTAGGTCAAAAAATTCATTACCCTAAATAGAAACCCTCAAAATCAGTGTCGCCTTAGAGAAATTTCAGAGCCTTAGGAGCATTTTTGACCTTGAAGTAATAGAACCTTTACTTTTTATGGATTAAGTGATGTTTATAAACTCATTAATGGTGGTTTAGCATGTTATTAAGTTGGAAAATATGGATTTTTATGTGTTTATTAGAATAAGAGAGTTATATGGTTGATTTTAATGAAGGTGTATGGATTATAAAGTGATATTATTGTGAATTATGATTGGGTGATGATAGATAACCATGTTTTAGGCTTAGTTTGATTATAGAAACTTGTTTTCAAAAGGGGAAAATACTAGGGTTTTAAATTGGGGCTTTTTGATTTTTGTTCAATTGAGGGTTCAAATGTGTATAGATTTCTAATTAATTTAGGAATATGATTACTTAGTATGAAATAATGATTTTTTTGTATTAAAGTTCGAACCTTGGTGACATAGGCCCGAGTCAGTATTTTAAAGTCTTGTTTATTAGATCTATATCCTTGTATGTTATGAAGCATTGCATTAAAGAATAGAATATATGCGTGGATAGACTTCGACCGTTGCAAGGCGCAAAGGAGCGACAAGGATATCACTGAGGCTTGATCGTGTAGCACTCTTACTCGACTTTGAGATAGGCTATGGTTTAGCTTTTCGAGACTTCGATAGAAGTATGTAATTAGTTATAAATATTGAGGGGCATTGGGAGTATTTGGGGGTCCCACTCAGGTAGTTGTGATGAACATCTGAGCGGGTACCAGTATTGAACTGTGATGATGTGATGATTTGGGGAACCAACCTTATGCTGGTTCCGATTGCTGATTATTTGGGATTATCGCCATATGTGGGCTCGTTTCCATAGTTGATTGGCTTGTTTACTCACACATGCTTTCGAATTGATATCTTGAGTTGTACTTGGATTTTATATGTGTTATGAACTTTGAAACATGTGGTATTTTATCTCTCATTTGGTTGCATCTCATTATATCCTTATTTTTTCCTTATATATGTCATTTGCATTCATACACTTATGGTTCTGATGATATGATATTGGAGTAGTATGATCATGTTGTGGGTCCAAGGGATTGAAAAAGGTAAGAACATTGTCGAGATTATGGAAACACTAAGATATTGATATGCGGGGATCGGAGTTTCACACATGCGATATGATATTATTAAAGCCAAGTGCTGGACTCCGTGATCTGATGAGTTATTCTAGAGTGGAGGGGTATATGGACTTCGCGGGTCCCCTATGGGTCACTTTTATATAGCATACCCCTGTGAAGTGTGTATACTAGTTGATGGAAAGGTATCTTGCATATGCATTGCATACCATATCATACATATACATGACACATCATTGATTATTTGTTATTGAACCTGTGTTGAAGTGATTGTTGATGATATGACTAAGTTCTAGACATGAAAGGATTTTATTTGTTTGATACTTGGGTTATTGCAGAACTCTTGAGAATTGAATAATGTGAACATGCGGGAACTTTTAATGAAATAAGGAATTGTGTGAAATCTATGGATTATATGGCTTATCTGGATTATTAGACTACGTAGTATATGATTACTTGGTATTTATCTTTGATTATGAACTTCCATTGTTGTCAGCCTATGATGTGTATGGAGGTACGTTGTGTACTCATGCTATACTTGCTGCATCATTTCTTGATGCAGATACATATCCGACTACCAGACCACGTAGTTTAGTTTGAGCGGTTTCTTCCCAGCTATCAGGGTGACGATGCCTTCTCCAGCATACCCTAGACTGCTTATCTTCCTTATTGTCTTTATATTTGATCTAGAGACATGTATTCATACTTCCCCTTATGTATTTTGTTGGCACTTGTTGTTGTTGATTCTCCGACTATATTGTGACATTAGAGCTCTTGTACTCACATACTAGCTTTCTCGGGGTTATTTGGTTGTATAAAATATATCTTCTTTTTCACATATTATTATTCGATAGTTTTGCAGTATTATGTTTCTTCTATCTTTATTTGTATCTTATCATGTTTGTATCTTGGGAGTGGTTTGCCTACGTGGTGGGATTATGTAGTGGTCGTAACAAAGTTGGTATCAGAGCCCTAGGTTAAATGGTCTCAACTACATGAGAAATATCTAGTAGAGTCTCGAGAATCAGGGCGGAGACGTCCGTACTTATCTTCGAGAGGCTATGGACATTTAGAAAATTTCACTTTATTCATTCTTTTCATGCTAAGTTGAATTAAATTAGTATCTGACCTTTGTTTCTATTCTCTTACAGATGGTGAGGACTCGTGCCGATCTGGCGAGAGAAGAGGCCCCATCACTGATATCAGTCGTGCGTGGATGTGGTAGAGCATGTGCTCATGGCCAAGGTAGATCCAGAGTAGTAGTATCAGCTAGGGGCGGAGCACAAAGAGCTGGTCAGGCTCGTGCTAGGTTAGAGTCCTCAAAGCCTTATATTGAGCCTCAGGATGATATGCTAGAGAAGGAGATGGGACCAGCCCAGGATCAATTTGGATTTATTGCTACACCAATTCTACAAGACATGTTGATTAGGTGATTGAGTGTTCTTGATGGTTTTGCTTAGACATGTGTATATCCTACTATATCGGGTGGTTTTCAGAACCATGCGGTAGGGAAAAGACTCAGACCCCTGAGTTTTATATGCCTTGTATTCAGCCTGCGGTGATGTCAGTGCCACGTATAGATAAGGTTCATATTCTAGAGTTTGGTGCCCGACCTATTGGTAGGACATCTATGACCTGCGATGAGCTAAAGATTTCAGAGCACTTCTCAAATATAAAGCCTCCAGTGTTCTATGGTCATCATGAGGATGACGCGTATGAGTTTATTGTGAGCAGCCATAAGAGGTTGCATACTCTGGGTATTGTTGAGACTCATGGAGTCAGTTTTATGGCCCTTCAGATTTTGGGAGATGTGAAGTAGTGGTGGAGGACATATATTGATTGTTTGCCAGAATGGGACGCCTCCATTGACATAGGTTAGTATCTATAGAGTCTTCTTAGAGAAGTATGTGCTGTTGAGATTGCGTCTGCGCATGCGTGATGAGTTTAAGAAGATTAGCCAGGGCAATTATTCAGTGGCGCAATATGAGACTCGCTTCCATGCCTTATCCCGTTATGCGACACCGTTGTTACCTATCGAGGCGGAGTGAGTGAGATGTTTTGACATTATAGTTGGAGGCTTCAGGAGCTTCTTTTTTACTCTGACAGAGCATGCCAGGATGGTGGAGTCCGTGAGAGGTGGTTTGTCTAGATATGAGCCCGCTAAGAGGGTTAGGCAATTTGGTAAGTTCATTGGTTCTACTTCCCGTAGTTATATGTATCAGGGTATATATCAGCAGTCGTAGTGTAGTCGACTAATCCAGGTAGCTCTACAGATTTGTGATGGTTATAGTAGGGACATTCGTACATGGCTTCTCAGTCTAGATATTCTGACCGTGGTGGTTTGGGTTCTTTTGTCTCTATTCACCAGCCTTCAGCGGCCAAGACCTGTTTTAAGTGTGGAGAGATTGTGCATTTCAAGAGAGATTTCCCCAGAATTACATCGAGTGCATCCCGTGCACCCAAGACTCCAACACCGCCAGCTAGAGGTGGTGGTCAGGTTAGCCGAGGGGGATCAATATCAGGCCATGGTGGCCATCAGTATAGGCACGGTAGATTCCATCAAGGTAGAAAGGGAGATCAATCGGGCTGAGGTGGCCAGCAGGGTACTCAGTCTGAGGTAAGACGCACAATTGTTATATATTTCGTGGTAGGGTCGAGGTGGAGACATCTGATACAGTCATCACATGTATCATCTAAGTCGATCATCGGTCTGCTACTGTGATATTTGATCCAGGATCAACACTCCCTTATGTGTCTGCCTACTTTTCTGCTAAATTAGAGACATGGTGTGATATAGTTGATATTCCTATTCATGTGTCTACACCAGTCGGTGATTCAGTGATTGTTGATAGAGTATATCGCATGTGTGTAATTACTTTGATAGAGTATATCGAATGTCTGAATCATCAATTAATCACAAATATAGATAGAGGAGGGTGAATCTTATCTTGATGCTTCAATGCCTTCTCAAACATCAAGTTATTCTAATAGCAAGGGTTTCCAAAACCGAATCAATCCGGAGAAGATAGTTTCTATGATTTCCGCGGGGATTATCACGTTAATCTTACGTGAATTACCTTGGGATTGATCTAGGGTGTTAGGGATTCCTTTTAGAGGATTTTGTTGGCGCTCTAATTCTGATTCAGGGGAAAATGGACTTAATTTTCGATATAACCAGCTTTATTGGCCAGTCAAATACTTTGGTGGTCTATCAACTCTTCCGTTAAAACACACAGTTTTTCTGATTTTGTCGAAACATACTTTCTTCTATCTGTTTGACTTTCCAGCACTCTGGAACTTTCATAAATAAGCCGCAAACCTTCATTACCCTTTTTTAATTCATATCTCCTCACGGGACATCGACATTTATCAACTACACGATAGGATGCAAGGAGTATGGGGTGTAACATTCTTCCCCCCTTAGGAACATTCGTCCGCGAATGTTGAGTTTATAATAAATTCTCGAGGGTTCTAAAAATTTCAATAGAGTTTTCTTTGTAAATAGGACTATCCAAAACCTGTTAAACAGTACAAACATATATCCAATGCCACACGGAGAAACATAACAATAAAATAATATAAATTAGGCCTCACATGACCATTTGTATATATTAAAATTTAATAAAGTTATCCATAACTGATGTATATAAGGAGGGGTGTAAGTGGGTAAGTGGGTCAGAGTTTGGTTGTAAACGAGTTGACATGGAAATGGATTGAAAGTGGGGTTCTCGGGTGGGACATTTCTGTCGACCGTATGGTGTTTGATGGGATTGGACGGGTAGATTTAGGTGGACCCGGGCTTAGGAGTTTTGTGGGGGTGTTCCAGGTACGTTGAGGGTTGTGATGGTGGTCGGGGTTTGGTGGTGGAAAGGTGACAGAAATGGACGTGAAAGTGAGGTTCTAGGTTGGGGTACGTCATGGACTGTTTGGTGTTGTCGGGATGACATAGATATTTGTGGGTGGTTTAGGTTGAGGACTTTTGGTACGGATGTTTGTGAAGTGTTGTGGGATGTGGTGGTGGAAAGAATATGGTGGTTTGGACAAGGAATGAACATGAGTTGCGAGGTGCAATCTCGGGTCCAAACCAAGTGATGGACGGTCGATATAAACAAGGATAGAGACATGAGAGTTTTAATGCTCGAGTCGACACCAAGTTAAGTTGTCCAATTAGACAAGGATTTGACTGAGGTTGCTAAGTACAAGCTCGTGAACAAACCAAGTGAGGGTGGCCAGTAACCTTGTGATAGACCCTTGGCTTGGGTTTGGTTGGATCCAAACTTACACCGAAGGGAACCTTAACTTGGGTTTAACTAGATCACACAAGTTCTAACTAAACTTACACCAAGAGTTTGACCCACAAAATTATCGGGTGGTTCACACAAGAACCGAAGGCCCACACAAGGACTAACTAAGGTAGACAACACACAAGTTGAATACTTTAGTGTTTGAGAAAAACTCAAGAATTTTCATTCATCAACAACTCCTTTTTACAACAATTTAAGGTCCTATTTATAGTAGTACATAGACTCTTCTAGAAGACAACCTACTGGACACTTAACTACATGGCACTCTCGGCTAAGTGAGAACAAACGGGAAAATGTTCGGGTTAACTTATGGAATGTTACACCTCGTAAGATTTAAGACGATAATTAAGAACGTCATTAAGAAAGCAAGATTCGGATATTGAATATAAGGAACGCTTACATATGTTAATACGGGAAATTAGTGTATAAACGGATGTTATCCCGGAATAATTTTTCTTTAGTGCTATACACGTGACGACGAGAATTAATCCTAGTAGTTGAATTTATTCCAACGGAGTTATGGACTAGTATTGTATAAAAAAAAATTATGACATTTAGGATACGAGGCTTATGAAATTCTCGGGAATTAAAAGAAGTGGGTTTGAGATTTACTAATTGAAGAACTTGGGGGCCAAAGTGTAAAGGAAAAATCAGATTTTTTCCTTATAAACTTACATTACCTCTTCATCTTCTTCTACACTTAACAAAAAAAAAAAAACTCTCTTCTCATTCTCTTCTCTACACTAATCCGAAAATCACCCTCCACCCATAACCAAAATTAAGGTTTTTATCTTCTCTTCCTAGACTACATTCTTCACAAAAAATTAGAAGCAAAACAACACCAAAAACCGTGGCGAAAACAGTGGCAAAACAGCCACTGCTTGGCCGAAAATTGCCCAGAAAATTGTGATTTTTGGAATGAAATTTTGGAAGAAAAATGTGTAGGGATGATGGCTTAACATTGTAGAACACTTGCATGTCAATTGGAGTTGAAGAAGTGAACAAAAAGGAGGAGAAAAATTACAAAACAGTAGGGATTTTCAGAAAAACAGTAGCAGAAAATTTGCGGACTGTTTTGACGAATTTGAGGTATAAAAATTCTTCTTTCTATGATATAATTGGAATGCATGTTGTTAGAATTAAGGTAATGAATTTGTGTTAAGGAAGAATTGGAATTTAAGCATTGCATGTGACCATTTTGGGCTAGTTGTCAATTTGGGACAGATTTTGGTGTTGTTGGATTCGTTGGTGATTGTTGTTATTATTATTATCACTAATTGCATAATGAAATTGAAAGGAAACATGGAGATTTAGTTGGAATTAGTTATATGGAAGTATTAAAATCCGAAATTGGATTATAGGAATTAAGATAAGAGTTATGGAATTATGACATGTTGTGGCCAAGAACTTGCATGAAATTGTTGGACATGTTGTGATGTATATGGATTTTTTTAGGGACTGTTTTGTGGTGTTATAATTCTGAAAATTTAGTCACCATTATGCATGTTTAAGTGTGGTAATTTCTAAGGTAAGTCCTAAAGGAATAAGGGTGTGGAAAGGCATAGAAAGGCTTCACATTCTACCCTCGTTGTTGTTGAAACATGGGCTGTTTTGTGGGCTGTTTTAAGGTGGATTAAGAGGCTAAATTTACATGAGAAGTGGGTGTGTAAATTCCCTTTATTGTTGTTTTGGTTGTGCCCTTAATTGGTGCTTGTTTATTGATGTTATTAGCCTCGTTTGGAAGTTGTGAAAACATGTATAAACAGGGGAAGTGTTGCCTGAATTTTTATAAAATAAGAAGTCATTATTCGATATAAAGTATGCTAGTGATCATAGAATTGACGAACGTATTACCATTATTATAGGTTGAAGTTCTAAATCGAGACGTACTCTAATATATAGTCGATTAGTTCGTCTAAGAGGTACTTGATTCTTATACAGTTTAATTCCTAAAGAGGATTGTTATGAGAAGTGCCTATGATTTTTCAGCAAAGAGTTTATTATGACATTATTACAATGATTTTATTGAGAGTCAGATGATAATTTTTACTTGCATATGGTTACTCATGATATCTACTCGTGCTAAGTGTTACTACTTCACCTCACCGAGTCCCGGGCCGGGTTACGATTCGTGCACAACCTTGCATTGATTCACCGAGACCCTCACTAGAGGGCCGGGTTATGTAGGATGGATCCATAGATGAGAGATGACTTTACCGAGTCCCAGCATGGGCCGGGTTATGATATGATTCCACCGAGTCCCGCACTAGTGGGCCGGGTTACGTTACAGATATATATATATGTATATGGACAGACACTCATGTTTTCTTGACTTGACTCTCATTTTTATAAGGCAACTGACTTTTATTGTTTATGGCACAGTTGGATTTGGATCCTGACTTTTATACTGATCTCCTGTTTACATTTGGCTACTTATGATCTCATATGCATTATTTCATGTTTACATACTCGATTACATTATTTAATCGACCCCCTTTCCTCGGGGGGCTGCGTTCATGCCCGCAGGTACATGTGCTCAGTTTGGTGATCCTCCGGTTTAGGTTCCTACTCAGCAGGTTGGGAACCTCCTTTGATCCAGAGCTTTGTTATTTTGGTACCGAACCTCTTTTAGACTTATGTTTGTATTTAGGGGCACAACGGGGCCCTGTCCCGTCATATGTCGTTGTTCTTCTTATAGAGGTCTGTAGATAGTGGTGGGTTGTACTTATGTATGGGTTATAACTCTATTTTGGTCAGCCATATCATTGTACTCTATGTTGGGGGTGTTCCCGTGTATATGTTATATTATATATTGGCATCCTTGTCGGCTTGACTGTATATTGTGTTGGCTAGTTGTGACAGCTCAGGAGGCAGGTACATTCGGGGGTAAAGGCAGCCTTGTCGGCTCGCCTACCCTGGCATATGTTGTTATTGCAACGTTATGCTGCCGGATTTCAGACTCATTAAGGGTTAGTTGGATTATGTGTGACAGGTTAGTATAATGACGTCATTAGGGCGGTTAGTCGCGGCCCGTCGGGTCGGGTCGTGACAAAAGTGGTATCAGAGCAGTTAGTCCTCGGAATGTCTACAGACCGTGTCTAGTAGAGTCTTGCGTGTGGGTATGTTGTGCACCATACTTATACGCAGGAGGCTGCAGGGCATCTAGGATAGGTTTCTATTTTTTTTCATCTCTTAGATCGTGTAATAGAGCTATGTTATTAGGATAATTCCTTTCTGACGACTTACGATGTTTACAGCTATGCCTCCGAAGAAGACGACAGCGGCCCAGAAGGGCAAGTCTACAACGGGGGATACCAGCCAGATTCAGAGAGTTACTAGGTCCCGTACCCAGTCTATGCCGGAGACTATGCCCCAGTCGACGAGCTCTGCTTCATCGCCACCATCAGAGGCTCCGGTTCAGGGGGCAACATCACCAGTTTCCGAGGCCCCAGCACCTGAGCCTCCAGTTCTTGGCCGGCGGAAGGGCGGAGCCATGAGAGATGCGATTCATTTCTTGACTAGCTTGGTAGCAGGACAAAACCGCAGACAGGGACCAAGAGTCGACCCTAGGTCTGACAGTTTGAGGGTTCGTGATTTCTTAAGTTGTAACCCTCCAGAGTTTTTCGGGTCTCAGCCCGAGGAGGACCCGCAGGAGTTTATCCGGCGGTCTGATGTACCTTGAGGGTGTCAGGGCTTCAAAGGCGAGTGCGTGAGTTGGCTTCGTATAGAATGCGGGATATAGCTACAAACTGGTACGAGTATTGGGAGTTGTCTAGGGGAGAGGATGTTCCTCCAGCCACATGGGATGAGTTTACAGAGGCCTTCCTTGGTCACTTCTTACCTCCAGAGATGAGGAGAGCTAGAGTGGACAGATTCTTACAGTTGAGGAAGAGTGGCAGGGCCATTCGTGAGTATAGCCTGGAGTTTGATTCATTGGCCAGATATGCACCCACTATTGTAGCAGATATGGCAGATAGGGTGCATCGCTTTGTGATGGGGCTGGACCATTATCTGATCGATGGTTGTATGGCGGTAGCTCTTCAGCCGGGTATGGATATTGCTCGTGTCCAGGCATATGCACAGGGGGTTGAGGACCGACATAGAGGGCGACAGCCAGACAGAGGTCATGACGGGGACCAGCATAAGAGGGCTAGGTCGGCAGCTTATTCCGGCGAGTCTCGAGGCAGACAGTTCCAGCAGCAGGTCAGATATTCACCTCAGCCAGCACAGAGTGCTCCTCTACAGTCTACGGGCAGGAGGTTCGACCGCCCCGGGTATTCAAGAGCGAGGCGAGCTCGAGGCCGGGTTCTCAGAGGAACAGGGGCCCTAGTCAGTTGAGACCACCTTATCCTCGGTGCTCTCGGTGTGGTAAGTTTCATATTGGGGAATGTCGTTCGACCACAGGTGCTTGCTTCTCTTGCGGCCGTCAGGGCCATATAATGAGAGAGTGTCCCAACATAGGTGGTTCAGGTGGGCTGGTTCGGCCTACGGGGTCGGGTGCTGGTTCGTCGTCATCTATAGCTATGCGCCCCATCGGGTGGGGTAGTCGACGCCTTGAGCCGTGGTAGAGGTCGTGGCGAGTTTCTAGTTCGGTGGTCCTTCGAACCGCATATATGCTTTGGCGATGAAGCGTGATCGTGAGGCGTCACGGATGTTGTTACAGGTATACTATCGGTCTTTTTCTGTAATGTATATGCTTTGATAGATCCAGGTTCCACCTTGTCCTACATATCCCCTCTTGTTGCTAATAGAATAGGGATAGAATCTGAGCCGATAGAACCATTCGAGGTAGCTACACCGGTAGGAGATTCGGTTATAGCTGAGCGTGTGTATAAAAATTGTTCGGTGGTGATATATAGTCGTCATACCTTAGCAGATTTGATAGAGTGGGATATGGCCGACTTTGATGTCATTATGGGCATGGATTGGTTGGCTTCTTGTTTTGCCAATGTTGATTGTAGAGAGAAGTTGGTTCGATTTCAGTTCCCAGGCGAGCCAGTTATAGAATGGAAAGGGAATGCAGCATCGCCGAGGGGTAAGTTTATTTCATACCTCAAGGCAAGGAAGATGGTCAGAAAAAGGTTGTATCTATCATTTGGTTCGGGTGCATGATACAGAAGCGGATGTACCGGCTCTTGATCGATTCAGGTAGTTAGTGAGTTTCGGATGTAGTCGGATGATCTTCCAGTCTCCCTCGAGGCGGGAGATAGATTTCAGTATAGATGTATTGCCAGGTACCCAACCTATATCCATTCCTCCTTATAGAATGGCACCTGCAGAGCTGAAGGAGTTGAAGGAGCAACTGAGGGACTTGTTGGAGAAAGGCTTTATTAGGCCAAGTACATCTCCATGGGGAGCACCAGTGTTATTTGTGAGGAAGAAAGATGGATCACTGCGGATGTGTATGGATTATAGGCAGCTGAACAAGGTAACCATCAAGAACAAGTACCCCCTTCCCAGGACTGATGATTTATTTGACCAGTTGCAGGGTGTTAAGTGCTTCTCGAAGATAGACTTGCGGTCAGGTTATCATCAGGTGCGGGTAAGGGAGGCAGATATTCCAAAGACAAAGATTCGAACCCGATATGGACATTATGAGTTTAGGGTGATGTCTTTTGGACTGACCAATGCTCCAGCAGTGTTTATGGATTTGATGAACCGGGTATTCAGGCCGTTCTTAGACATGTTCGTCATTGTATTCATTGATGATATCCTGGTTTATTCCCGTTCAGAGCAGGAGCATGCAGACCATTTGAGGACGGTACTTAGGGTCCTCCAGCACCAGCAGTTGTATGCCAAGTTTTCCAAGTGTGAGTTCTGGTTGACTTCGGTGGCATTCTTGGGGCATATTATCCGGGCTGATGGTATTCGGGTGGATACACAGAAAATTGAGGCGGTTAAGACTTGGCCCAGACCTACGACACCTACTGAGGTACGCAGTTTTCTGGGGCTAGCAGGATATTACAGAAGGTTTGTGGAGACGTTTGCCTCGATCTCAGCGCCTTTGACTAGGCTAACCCAGAAGGCAGCTAAGTTTCAGTGGACGGATGTTTGTGAGCACAGTTTCCAGTTGTTGAAGGATAAATTGACTACGGCTCCAGTTATGACTCTTCCTGAGAGACCGGATGGTTATGTCATTTATTGTGATGCTTCAGGCATTGGGCTAGGTTGTGTGTTGATGCAGCATGGCAAAGTCATAGCTTATGCCTCCCGACAGCTCAGAAAGCATGAAAAGAATTATCCCACTCATGAGTTGGAGCTAGCAGCGGTGATTCATGCCTTGAAGATTTGGAGACATTATTTGTATGGGATTCATGTTGATATTTATACGGATCACAAGAGTCTCCAATATATCTTTAAGCAGAAGGAGTTGAACCTACGGCAGAGGCGGTGGTTAGAGTTGCTAAAGGACTATGATGTTGATATCTTGTACCACCCGGGAAAAGCCAACGTCGTGGAAGATGCTCTTAGCCGTAGATCCATGGGTAGCTTGACGGATGTGCAGCCAGACAAAAGGAAGATGGTTCGTGAGATACATAGGCTAGCGAGTCTTGGAGTCCGGTTGGCGGATTCGGGAGATAGCGGGATTCTTATTCGGGATGTTGCGGAGTCCTCTATCGTGGAAGAGGTAAAGAGACGTCAGTATGAGGATCCTGTTCTGGCCCGGTATAGAGATGCAGCTCTCCGAAAGGGAAAGACTCTATTTGATGTTACACCTGACGATGTGCTGAGGTATGAGGGCAGATTATGTGTACCTAATGTTATAGGGCTACGACAGCAGGTTATGGGAGAGGCACACAATGCCCATTATTCCATTCATCCAGGATCGACGAAGATGTACCATGACCTTAGATGCTTGTATTGGTGGGATGGCATGAAAAGTGACATAGCAGAATTTGTTGCCCAGTGCCCGAATTGTCAGCAAGTTAAGGTTGAACATCAGAAGCCTGGTGGATTATTACAGGAGATTGAGATCCCGACTTGGAAGTGAGAAGTGATCAATATGGACTTCATTACAGGCTTACCTCGCACTCAGCGGAAGTGTGATTCCATATGGGTTATCGTGGATAGGCCGACGAAATTATCCCATTTTCTTCCAGTGAGGACTACTTACTCAGCTGAGGACTATGCTAGGATGTACATCAGGGAGATAGTGAGATTGCACGGGGTCCCCACATCTATTATATCAGATCGAGGAGCTCAATTTACAGCTAACTTCTGGAGATCATTCCAGAAGGGGTTGGGGACACAAGTGAGTCTCAGCACAACATTTCACCCTCAGACGGACGGGCAGGCAGAGCGTACGATCCAGACATTAGAGGATATGCTGAGGGCCTGTATTATTGACTTCAGAGGTAGTTGGAATGACCATTTACCACTCATTGAGTTTACTTATAACAACAGCTACCACTCTAGCATCCAGATGGCACCGTATGAGGCTTTATATGGGAGGAAGTGCAGGTCACCTATTGGTTGGTTTGATGTAGGTGAGACTAATTTGATCGGCCCAGACATGGTTCAGCAAGCTGTTGATAAGGTGAAACTCATTCAGGAGAGGTTATTAGCAGCACAGAGTCGACAGAAGTCATATTCTGATAATCGACGTCGACACTTAGAGTTTCAGGTTGATGATTGGGTGTTCCTAAAGGTGTCACCCATGAAGGGTGTGATGAGGTTTGGCAAGAAAGGGAAGCTTAGCCCAAGGTACATTGGGCCTTACCAGATCATTCGTAGGATAGGCAAGGTTGCCTATGAGTTGGATCTACCACCTGATTTGGAAGCAGTACATCCAATCTTCCATGTATCTATGCAGCGTAAGTTTATTGGTGATCCTTCCAGAGTCTTCCCAGTAGATGACGTCCAGGTGACAGAAGAGTTGTCCTACGAGGAAAGCCCCGTAGCCATACTTGATCGCCAGGTCAGGAGATTACGGACGAAGGATGTGGCTTCCGTCAAGGTATTGTGGAGGAACCACAATAGGGAGGAAATGACTTGGGAGGCAGAGGATGAGATGAAGAAGAAGTATCCTCATTTGTTCCCTGTGCCTCCAGGTAATTCAATTCAACTCCCCATTTGATTATTGTAATTGGTGAATTGCATATGTGTGATATATTGTGGCCATGTGTGGCATCTGTTGGTTGGCTGAATATAGGCGGATAGACATAGTTATAAAGGAGACTCTGCCGAAATTTTTCTAGCATTAGACTTGTTATGAACATTCGAGGATGAATGTTTCTGAGGAGGGAAGTATGTTACACCTCGTAAGGTTTAAGACGATAATTAAGAACGTCATTAAGAGAGCAAGATTCGGATATTGAATATAAGGAACGCTTACATATGTTAATACGGGAAATTAGTGTATAAACGGATGTTATCCCGGAATAATTTTTCTTTAGTGCTATACACGTGACGACGAGAATTAATCCTAGTAGTTGAATTTATTCCAACGGAGTTATGGACTAGTATTGTATAAAAAAAATTTATGACATTGAGGATACGAGGCTTATGAAATTCTCGGGAATTAAAAGAAGTGGGTTTGAGATTTACTAATTGAAGAACTTGGGGGCAAAAGTGTAAAGGAAAAATCAAATTTTTTCCTTATAAACTTACATTACCTATTGATCTTCTTCTACACTTAACAAAAAAAAAATAACTCTCCTCTCATTCTCTCCTCTACATTAATCCGAAAATCACCCTCCACCCATAACCAAAATTAAGGTTTTTATCTTCTCTTCCTAGACTACATTCTTCACAAAAAAATTAGAAGCAAAACAACACCAAAAACCGTGGCGAAAACAGCCACTGCTTGGCCGAAAATTGCCCAGAAAATTGTGATTTTGGGATGAAATTTTGGAAGAAAAACGTGTAGGGATGATGTCTTAACATTGTAGAACACTTTTATGTCAATTGGAGTTGAAGAAGTGAACAAAAAGGAGGAGAAAAATTACAAAACAGTGGGGATTTCCGGAAAAACAGTGGCAGAAAATTTGCGGACTGTTTTGACGAATTTAAGGTATAAAAATTCTTCTTTCTATGATATAATTGGAATGCATGTTGTTAGAATTAAGGTAATGAATTTGTGTTAAGGAAGAATTGGAATTTAAGCATTGCATGTGACCATTTTGGGCTAGTTACCAATTTGGGACAGATTTTGGTGTTGTTGGATTCGTTGGTGATTGTTGTTATTATTATCACTAATTGCATGATGAAATTGAAAGGAAACATGGAGATTTAGTTGGAATTAGTTATCTGGAAGTATTAAAATCCGAAATTGGATTATAGGAATTAAGATAAGAGTTATGGAATTATGACATGTTGTGGCCAAGAACTTGCATGAAATTGTTGGACATGTTGTGATGTATATGGATTGTTTTAGGGGCTGTTTTGTGGTGTTATAATTCTGAAAATTTAGTCACCATTATACATGTTTAAGTGTGGTAATTTCTAAGGTAAGTCCTAAAGGAATAAGGGTGTGGAAAGGCATAGAAAGGCTTCACATTCTACCCTCGTTGTTGTTGAAACATGGGCTGTTTTGTGGGCTGTTTTTAAGGTGGATTAAGAGGCTAAATTTACATGAGAAGTGGGTGTGTAAATTCCCTTTATTGTTGTTTTGGTTGTGCCCTTAATTGATACTTGTTTATTAATGTTATTAGCCTCGTTTGGAAGTTGTGAAAACATGTATAAACAGGGGAAGTGCTGCCCGAATTTTTATAAAATAAGAAGTCGTTATTCGATATAAAGTATGCTAGCGATCATAGAATTGACGAATGTATTACCATTATTATAGGTTGAAGTTCTAAATCGAGACGTACTATAATATAGAGTCGATTAGTTCATCTAAGAGGTATGTGAACTATTCCTTCTTTCTTTGGCATGATTTTTATTTAATGAAGGTACGGTTGACGTACTTGATTCTTATACAGTTTAATTCCTAAAGAGGATTGTTATGAGAAGTGCCTATGATTTTTCAGCAAAGAGTTTATTATGACATTATTACAATGATTTTATTGAGAGTCAGATGATAATTTTTACTTGCATATGGTTACTCATGATATCTACTCGTGCTAAGTGTTACTACTTCACCTCACCGAGTCCCGGGCCGGGTTACGATTCGTGCACAACCTTGCATTGATTCACCGAGACCCTCACTAGAGGGCCGGGTTATGTAGGATGGATCCATAGATGAGAGATGACTTTACCGAGTCCCAGCATGGGCCGGGTTATGATATGATTCTACCGAGTCCCGCACTAGTGGGCCGGGTTACATTACAGATATATATATATATATATATATATATATATATATATATATATATATATATATATATATATATATATATGGACAGGCACTCATGTTTTCTTGACTTGACTCTCATTTTTATAAGGCAACCGACTTTTATTATTTATGGCACAGTTGGATTTGGATCCTGACTTTTATACTGATCTCCTGTTTCTGTTGGCTACTTATGATCTCATATGCAGTATTTCATGTTTACATACTCAGTACATTATTTCGTACTGACCCCCCTTTCCTCGGGGGGCTGCGTTCATGCCCGCAGGTAGATGTAGTCAGTTTGGTGATCCTCCGGTTTAGGTTCCTACTCAGCAGGTTGGGAAGCTCCTTTGATCCAGAGCTTTGTTATTTTGGTACCGAACCTCTTTTAGACTTATGTTTGTATTTACGGGCACGACGGGGCCCTGTCCCATCATATGTCGTTGTTCTTCTTATAGAGGTCTGTAGACAGTGGTGGGTTGTACTTATGTATGGATTATAACTCCGTTTTGGTCAGCCATATCATTGTACTCTATGTTGGGGGTATTCCCGTGTATATGTTATATTATATGTTGGCAGCCTTGTCGGCTTGCTTGTATATTGTGTTGGCTAGTTGTGACAGCTCAGGAGGCAGGTACATTCGGGGATAAAGGCAGCCTTGTCGGCTCGCCTACCCTGGCATATGTTGTTATTGCAACGTTATGCTGCCGGATTTCAGACTCATTAAGGGTTAGTTGTATTATGTGTGACAGGTTAGTATAATGACGTCATTAGGGCGGTTAGTCGCGGCCCGTCGGATCGGGTCGTGACATGGAACAAGGGTGTTCTCAGCCATATGGGGACAAATGGGAAGGGGTTTGGATTAACCTGGGGAACAAAGAGTAGACCAACTCTTCAAGTTCTCTAGGACATTCTTGTATGTCTTCCATGTAAAGTAATGCATGAACTATTTAGTTCCTAAATCATTTCCTTGGAGCACGTGTGGAAGCTTCTTGTTCTTGAAGTACCTTTGTGAGTTGTTCGACAAACTATTCATATCCCCTAGGCTGATCTTGGTGTCCTTCCATGTCTAAGTACATTAATGAATCATCTCATTGGAAGCCCATCTTCTAGATAGTTCTTGCCTTGTCATCTTGGCTTAGTCACCTTCACACGTCCTATTCATCTCCATTTCATACGGCCTAGTCAACTCATTCTCTTACATACTTGGCCTAGTCAACTCATTCCATTACATCCTTGGCCTAGTCACCTTGTTCTAATACATGTCACATTAATTGTGTCAATAACTAAGATAGAAATAGAAATAAACTAAAAGAAAAAAGATGGTCTCGGCCAAGACCTATATACAAAAGCCGAAAATAATGTTGTCTTCTTAACCGGCACATGATGTCTTCAATCCCACTCCATATTCCGTGCCATTTTTGACATCTATCCATAGATTGATGGCTCTTTGTTGGCACCTTTGGAAAATTACTGAACGGCTCAAGTTGGGAGTTCAAGTTCACATGCTTTCTTTCATCAATAACAAACCTCAACTATCCTTTGTCGTACTATGAGATGCACCTGCCATATCTATTTATAGGATATAAGATTTAGAATTGTTAAATAGAACACAAACAAGAAAATTGTATCGTAGGAATGGCGGTATAGACCTGAGGATTGAAACAAGTAAGGATACCTGGATCACATATCTTCTTCGGCTTCCCAAGACATCTATTCTGTATTGTTATTTATCTATAGTACCTTAACGGAGGCAACTTCTTTAGTTCTCAGTTTTCGAACTTGGCGATCTAGAATGGCTACCAGAATCTATTCATAGGTTAAATCTTCGGTGATTTGCACATTCTCTACGGGAGTAATATAAGATGGATCTCTTATGCATTTACGTAACATCGACACATGGAACACCAAGTGAAATGCTTCTAATTATGATGGTAGTTCAAGTTCATAAGTCACTGGGCCTATCCTGTGGAGAATCTTATATGGCCCAAAGTATTTGGGGCTAAGTTTCCCTTTCTTGCCAAATCTCATAACTCATTTCATTGGAGAAACCTTTAAGAACATCCAATCACCAACTACAAACTCTAGACCGCGGCGTCGAACATCTAAATAAGATCTGTGCTGAATTTGGGCTGTCAATAAGCGTTCTTGGATTAGCTTTACCTTTTCCATTTCTTGCTGAACCAAATCGGGACCTAATACGGGGCCATCTTGATGCAAGAATGATAGCTATTATTGTAAGCAAACTCAATACGGGGAAAATGATTGTCCCAACTACCTTTCAAATCTAATACACAAACTCGTAGCATATCTTTGAGTGTTTGGATTATGCACTCATCCTGACAGTCGGTCTGAGGATTGAAGGTTGTACTAAAGTTTACTTGGGTGCCTAAACCATTCTGAAACGACCTCCAAAAGTGAGCTGTAAACTAAGCACCCTTGTCGGATATAATAGAGACTAGAACACCATGCAACTGAACTATTTCCTTAATATACAACTTGACATAATCTTTAGCTGAGAAGGTAGTACAAATAGGTAAGAAATGAGCCAATTTCGTTAGCCTGTCGACGATAACCCAAATGGAATTAAACTTTTGATAATAACGGGAAAATCGGTGACAAAATCCATATTAATCATTTCCCATTTCCAAGTAGGGATTTCAATATCTTGAAGCAAACCTCCACGATTTTGATGCTCGATCTTAACTTTCTGTCAATTCGGGATTGAGCTACGAATGTTGCAATATCCTTCTTCATATCATTCCACCAATAAACCTGTTGAAGGTCATGATACATCTTTGTTGATCCCGAATGAATGAAATATCTGGACTGGTGGATTTCTGCCATAATTTGCTCTCGGAGTCCTCCTACATTTGGCACACATAGTTGACCCTGATATCTAAGGACTCCGTCTCTTGTAAGCTCCAACATCGGCTTCTTCTGTAGGGGAATTCCTTATTTCATTCGGACTAACTCGGGGTCCTTAAACTGTGTTGCCTTCACCTAAGCTATTAATGATGATTCTGCGGTATTCTGCACTATCGCTCCTCCGTCATCTATGTCCAAATGTCATACATTTAAATTGGCTAAGCGACTTTGTTCTTTGGTCATATCCAGCTTATTAGCTTTAATGCCATCCAAACTCCCCATAGACTTATGACTTAAGGCATCAGCTACGACATTCGCCTTACCAGGTGATATAAAATGTCGACATCATTGTCCTTCAATAGTTCCAGCCATTTTGTTTGCCTTAAATTCATCTCCCTTTGGTGGGATATGAACTGTAGGCTCTTATGATTTCTGCATAAGTCCACATGGACTCCATAAAAATAATGACATCACAATTTCAAGGTAAAAATTACCACCGCCAACTCGAGATAATGAGTCGGGTTGTTTACCTCATGTTTCTTAACTGTCTCGAGCCTTATGTATGACCTTCCCATGCTTCATCAGCACACATCCTAGGCCGACTATTGAGGCATCATAATAAACCACATACCCATCAATAACTTAAGGAAGAGCTAATACAGGTGCGGATGTCAACCTATTTTTCAACTCTTGAAAATTGTACTCACACACATCTATCCACTGAAACTTAGTTGCCTTATAAGTGATCTTGGTAATAGGTTCGGAGATAGAAGAAAAACCCTCCGTGAATCTCTGATAATATCCTGCTAAACCCAAGAAGCTACATACTTTGATAAGAGTCGTGGGCCTTAGATAATTTTTTACAGCTTCAATCTTTTGATGATCCACCTTAATACCTTCGGATGAGACAATATGGCCCAAAAGGCAACAGAGTTCAACCATAATTCGCATTTGGAAAACATGGCATACAACTTATAATCTTGAAGCATATGTAATACTACTCGTAAATGATCTGCATGTTCGGCTTTTGATCTAGAATATACCAGAATATCGTCAATGAATACTATTACAAAGATATCCAGGAATGGCTTAAATATCCGGTTCATTAGATCCATAAAGGTTGCCGGCGTATTATTCAGACCAAAAGGCATAACAAGAAACACATAATGGCCATATCTAGTCTGAAAAAAAGTCTTTGGAATATCTTTCTCCTTAACCCATAACTGATAGTACCAGACCTGAGATTAATCTTTGAGAAATACTTAGTGCCTTGCAACTAGTCAAACAAATCATCGATTTTGGGGAGCGGTTACTTGTTTTTAATGGTTTCTTACACATCTTTAATGAACCATCTTTCTTACGAATGAACAACACTGGAGCACCTTATGGGGAACTACTGAGCCTAATAAAGCTCTTCTCTAGAAGATCCTTCAGTTGAGCTTTTAATTCCTTTAGCTATGTAGGATCCATCCGATAAAGAGGGATATATATAGGCTGGGTATCTGGGAGCACGTCGATATCAAATTTAGTTTTCTTTTTGGGAGGAATACTAGGAAGTTCATCAGGAAATAAGTCAAGAAATTCACTAGCGACAGGAACTAACTGAAGAGTTGAGGCTTTGCTTCTGCGTCCTGAACCTGCACGAGGTGATAAATATATCCATTTGAGATCAATTTTCGAGCCTTAATGTAGGAAATAAATCTACCCTTGGGCACCGCAACATTGGGTTTCCACTCAAGGATGGCTCGCTTGGAAAGTTAAAGCGAACGATCTTCGTCCAACAATCAACATTAGCATAGCAAGAATCCATCCAATATATAGCTATAATATTATCAAATTATACCATTTGTAGCTCATTTAAGTCATCTACCATATGGATATCATGTATCTTTACATTACAATCCCTATACACCCACCCACTTAACAATTACAAGTTCACCTACGGGCATAGACACTTGAAACAACTTATGTAACAATTTAGACTATGATTTATGTACATAGGGGTGAGTGATGGTAAGTGGGGCTGAGTTCGGCAGGGAACAAGTTGACACGAAAATAAGACACAAAGTGGGAGGGGGGCTCGGGTTCTCGGCTAGGCCAGCACTATGGTATATGGGAGGCTATTTCAGGTAGTTATGGTGGGAATCGGCTCAATGAATTTTGTGAGGTTGTCACGGGTGGATTTAGGGTCAGGATGGTTATCGGGACTTGGTGGTTTGGTAGAGCAAGGTGACATAACAATTTGAAATAGTGAGGTTTTTGGTTGGTGTATGTAGTGGATTGTTTGGGTGTTGTCGGGATTAGACGGTTGTTTACGTGTGTTTTTGGTTAGTGGCCATTAAAGTGGATGTTAGGGACGTATTTTGGAGTATGGTTGTGAAACGAGTAAAATGGTTTGGACGAGGAATGACTACGGTATGATGGGTGCAAACCCGAGTACAAACCAAGTGTTGGTTAGTTCAGTTTTGGCTAAGTGTTAGGTTGTTGTGGTTTAGGTGAAGTACGGATGATATGCCCAAGGATAGAGAAATCAGGGTTTTACTATCTGAGTCGACTCCAAGGAGATGGTGACCAATTCCACAAGGTCAAGACCAGGGTCGCTAAGTACATGGGCATTTGGGACACTCTTCTTTTTTAGACTTGGGTTATTTTGTACAACCCTTGACTTTTCATTTCTACTCATGGTATGCCCCGCAAGTTCCCTTCTCAAGACATGCCCATGTTTTGGAAAAACTTCTCTTACGACCCTCCTTAGCTCTTCTTTGTTTACGTAACCCATAACGTCAAAGAGTGAGATGGGATGACATGGCTCTGATACCAATCTGATGTATGTACAGAGGGGTGAGTAAAGGTAAGTGTGGTTGAGTTTGGCAGGCAATAAATTGATGCGACAATAAGACACAAAATGGGGAGGGGGGAGGGTTCTCGGCTAGGCCGACAGTATGGTGTATGGGAGGTTATTTCGGGTAGTTGTGCAGGGAATTGGCGTAAGGAATTTTGTGAGGTTGTCATGGATGGGTTGAGGGACAGAATGGTGATCGGGACTTGGTGGTTTGGTAGGGGAAAGACGAGGTAACAATCTGAAATAGTGAGGTTCTTGGTTGGTGTTTGTAGCGGACTGTTTGGGTGTTGTCGGAATTGGACGGTTGTTTATGTGTGTCTTTGGTCAGTGGCCATTAAAGTGGATGTTAGGGACGTATTTTGGAGTGTGGTTGTGAAATTAGTGAAGTAGTTTGGACAAGGAATGACCACGGGATGATCGGTGCAAACAAAAGTACAAACCAAGTGTTGGTTGGTTCAGTTTTGGCTAAGTGTTTGGTTGTTGTGGTTTAGGTGAAGTACCGATGATATGACCAAGGATAGAGACACGGGAGTTTTACTATCCGAGTTGACACCAAGAAGATGGTGACCAATTCCACAAGGTCAAGACCGGGGTCGCTAAGTACATGGCTGTGAACTAGCCAAGTGAGGATAGTCGGAAGCACTTTTAGTAACCCGAAGCTTAGGCTAGGTTGGTCCACACAGTTCCAACGTTCGCTTACCACTAAAGGGGTTTCTCAAGCTTGGGTTTAGTTAAGTCAGAAAGTCTTAACCAAACTTACACCAAAGGGGAAACCTAAGCTTGAGTTTAACTAGGTCACACAATCTTAGCTTCAACTTACACTAAGGGGTTTGGCTCACACAAGAACCAAAGGCCCACACAAGGACCAACTAATGTATATAACACACAAGTTCAATACCTTAGCTTTTGAGTAAAACTCAACTTTTATATATCAACAAACTCTAACGTTTACAATGGCCTAAGACCTCTATTTATAGTACAAAATATACTATTCTAGAATAAAACTAAGGGTCACAAATTGCTTGGGAGTTTTTCCAAGTGTGAACGGATTTGGAGTGACTTGGAGACCAAGGTGTTTCTGCCACCTCTTCCTCTTCTCTAGGCCGAGATTGAGGTCTCCCATGTAACCATATTCATGAATTTTTTTTGGCTCATAAATTCCTCCAACAACCTCATCTTCTTGAAATGTGTTGGAAGCTTTTATTCTTGGTATTTGTTTTGATGATCATATCGGCCAACTCCTGTCCCCTTGGATGACTTGAAGTCTTCAATATAGATAACTTCATGAACTTGTTAGTTTATAAATTCTCTCCTTGAATTCTCCATCTTCTAGATGTTCCTCGTCCTTGCTACTTTGTCGTCCAAGTTATCACTTGTCCTTGCCATGGTGTACTATCGGCCTAGTCATCTTCATGATTTATTAATTGTGTCCTAATGTAGTTATTACATAGAATACTATGTCCTAAGCTAATAGCTAAGCTAGTAAATAAAGGGTCCTTGCCACTTTATCGTCCAAGTCATCGCTTGTCCTTGCCATGGTGTACTCTCGGCCTAGTCATCTTCGTGACTTATTAATTGTGTCCTAATGTAGTTATTACATAGCATACTATGTCCTAAGCTAATAGGTAAGCTAGTAAATAAAGATAAGCTTAAAGAATATACATGGTCTTCGGCCAAGACCTACATACAAAGCCGAATATAAACATGTTCTTGAATCTTCACATAACAAGCCCAATTCCATTCCATTTTACATGCCATAGTAAGCAAATTATCATAGGTTGATCGACCATCTTTGGAATTTCGGACATGTCCACTCGAGGATCAAATTGGAATCTTGAGCTCCTGTGGATTTTTACATCAGGCTCTTTCCCACACTTAACAGCGACAAAAGGTGTAATATAGGAAAAAGTGGAACCCGGATCTATAAAATCATATATGTCATGAGAGAAAGTATATAATATACATGTAACTACATCTGGAGATGACTCAAGGTCATGTCGACCTGACAAAGCAAATATGCGGTTCTGAGGACCGCTCGAGCTAGATGTTACTTCTTTGCCCCTACTAGCCGGTGCATGAGTACCCTACCTCGAAGGGCGAACTGATGATAAAGAAGCTACCACAGACCTAGTCGACTGTGGCATACCACCTCCACCTCTCATCGAACAATCTCTAGCAAAATGCCTCAAGTAACCACAAGAATTATACACATCTGATTCTCGATGGCATTGCCCTAGATGGGTCCTGCCATACTGGGACATCTATGAACTCTGACACTAACTAGAATAAGTGGCATGGTCTCGATGCTGGCCCTAAAAATATGATGGCGCACTGGTAGTTAGATAAAGATGGCCGTCTCGGAAATTGAGGCCTAAACCTACCTTGAAATCCTCCTGCATCACTTGCGGACCGAGCCCTCTTATGATGGCCACTATCATACTCTTGATCAGCCCGCTATGCCTCTTTTGATTTTCCAAGTTTTGTACATAAGCCTGGATGTATGAAATATCCATATTCGGATTAAAAAAAGTTGTGCACTCATTTACTAGGTCTAGCCCTAAACCATTAACAAACTGATGTACTCGATCGCTCATATCCGCAAAAATCGTGGGAGTATACCTATCCAAGGATTTGAACTGCAAGTTATATTCTCTAACACTCATATTACCCTGCTTCAAATGTAAGACCCTATCTCTCTTTGGTCGTCGAAGCTCGACCGGTAGATACTACTGTAAAATGCCTCAGAGAAATCTGTCCAACCTAAGGGTAGAGCCTGAGGTCCCCTAGTCTACTCCCAAGTTTCAAACTAGGTAACGGCCACATCCTACAATCTATAGGAAGACAACTCTACTATCTCAGCATCCGTTGCGTATATAACTCGTAAAGCCACTGCACTTTATCCAGAAAATTTTATGGGTCTCCATTAGGGTATGTTCCCGTAAATACCAAAGTGTCCAGGTTAACACAATCCTAAACTCTTGCAGTCACAGCTTTCAACACCGGAATTCTAACGCTGGGCTTGAGAGGCCAAAAGTTAAGTCAACAGTTACACCGCACTCCGCATATCTAGATCCTGATCGGGGGCAACTGGAGGAGGAACCGAAGGTGCATCAGCTCTGCCTTGTTCTTCTGGATCTGGGGGTAGGGGTGGAGTCCTGGAGGATCGATATATATTCTCATCTCGGTGCTCATGTCTCCCTATATCAGCAAGTGGTGCTTAACTGGCACCCTCTCCTACCTCCTCTTCTACCCTTCACAGGGCTTCTTCTCGTCGAGTCGTAGCATGCAGAACTGAGAATATAAACAGATGGAGATTAGGAATAAACTCTTATAGTTTAGCGCTATCGCATAATCTACATCAGAAAAAAAGTAACCACCCTAAATATCCTATAACCTCTTGCTTATAAGTGTGGTGCACAATACACCTATAAACAAGACTCTACTAGATACAACTTGCAGGCTCCCTAGGACAAACCTGCTTTGATACCAAGTTTGTCACACCCCAGCCTTGGGGTGTGACCTGGCACCCAGTGCCCGAAGGTCTGAGTATACCTCTAGAGTATTCGAACCCTGAAACATAAAACTTAGGCCGACAAGGCCTCCGGTTAACCATATATGACAAGACTGAAAGATAACCCAGTAGGATATATACATATATACAGACATCCAAGGCCGACAAAGCCACAATATCAATATACTGCTAACAAAAAGGGCCGACAAGGCCACGACATACGAACATCTACTGTTCACATATTTGTAAGCCTCTAAGAGTCATACATACAAACCAATAGGTCGGGACAAGGCCCTTCCATACCCCAAAACACTAGTAGCATATGTAATAGTACTAAGAACTCTTGTACTACAACTCTGAGAGAAGGGATTGTGACAATCACAACTAAGCAGAGCACCGATTGAGGAGGAGTACCTCTCCGTCCATCTGTACATGCGGACATGAGACTTAATGCCCTAGAAGGGACATCAGTACGAAAGATGTACTGAATATGTAGGGCATATCAATAGTAAAAGAAGCAATAACAAATCAATGAAAACAGAGATACCACCTGGAACCTCATAAGTGTCTTACTAGACTCCTTTGTGGGTATATATGTTTAAATATTTGGTCACGTATATAACAACATAGGTCTTTGTGGGTAATATTCTGTATATAATGGATCATGTATATAATGCCATAGGCTTCTGTTGGGAATATCATTAGTATCATATTCGTATAACCGTGTATATAACTCCATCGGCTTTTGAGGTCAATATGAATACATATTATATATATGTGACCCACAATTGAAGGATATGTCATGCTTACCAATCCAATTGGAGTGACATAAGGTGGTTACACATCTGATCCACATTATGAGACTGATATTATTATTATTATGTTACCTTATCAACTTATGACCCATGAATAACTTTCTAAGAGTGATATTGTATGATCATGATTCAGCAGGTAGACTTCTAGTTGTCGAGAATTGAATTGCTATAGAGTAGCGTTGTGTCATGACCCAAACCGGAGGGCCACGACGGGTACCCGGATCCCACCTGCCGGGTACCACCACTCATACAGTTAACACCATCATAATTAAATACAATCTAAGACGAAAAAGGACTATGAAAAATCAGATAACCAACTTGTATATATAAACATCCCAAAGGACGATAAGGCCATCCAAGACTACTACACACACATGACATCTGTCTAAAAGCCTCTAAAGAGTATACAATATCAAAAGGTTGGGACAGGGCCCCTCCATACCCATATACACATGCAAAAATATATCGTACCAAAATAATACTGACACTCCGAAACAAGGGGAGTGCTCCAAAATCCACTGAGTCAGCAACCTACTAACGTGGATCATCGTCCTGTCTAGGTAAACCCGCGGGTATGAAATGCAGCGTCCCCCGACTAAAGGGACGTCAGTACGACTGATGTACAGAGTATGTCATACATGAATAATAACATAACATGGATATAATAACAACTTAAAAAGAAACAGCCGACCAACAGTAAATGCCTCTGAGGCCCCTAATACATATGGCTAAATGTTATGCATAATGCAAACACGGTATATATATATATATATATATATATTGTGGAACGTGCAACCCGATCTAATATATGTTAATATTGCGGATCGTGCAGCCCGTCCCAATATATGTTAGTGTTGTGGATTGTGCAACCCGTCCCAATATATGTTAGTGTTGCGGATCGTGCAACTCGTCCCAATATATGTTAGTGTTGCGGATCGTGCAACCTGTCCCACTATATGTTAGTGTTGCAGATCATGCAACCCGTCCCAATATATGTTAGTGTTACGGATCGTGCAACCCGTCCCAATATATATTAGTGTTGCGGATCGTGCAACCAGTCCCAATATATGTTAGTGTTGCGGATCGTGCAACCCATCCCAATATATGTTAGTGTTGCGGAACGTGCAACCCGATCCAATATATTATATGTGTATAATGCATGAATGACAATGAAACATTCTGAACTTATCGGATGACATAATATCCTTGTACCTTCAGCTAACACTGTGAATATCAACATCTTTTCCGTATGCTTCAATAAGGACTTAGGAACATATTTAGACATGTTTTTAACATAGGAATCAATAATATGAACATTCCTTAACTACTAGGAGTAGAATAATTTATGGAGCAATATCACGGTTATATTTCATTACATGGAACATGCCAAAAGAAAGAAATAATTTGCCTTAACATACTTTCATTTCGCTTAAGTAAAAGCAACGTGACTGCTATGTTAAATGTTACTGCCACAAGTTTCCAGAGCACAACATAGAATGAATGTTGCTGCACTTTGCTACGATTCTAATTCATAATGCTTAAAAGTGGTTACTGTATCCCTTTCTAAGTGATTTGCTGAAGTTAGAACCAAAATGGTACACTGCTTATGTTTTGTTTTTCAATTCGTACTAAAAGGGGTTAGAGAAATCTTATAAGAATAAGTCACGATTTGTTTTGGTCTTTAAAAGAATTCTCAAAGCAGAGATATGCTTACTAGATGAGATTCCCTAAGTGCCATTTAATGGTTTCATCATTGTGTCTCCCACCCACATTTCTTATCCATGTGGATCATTTTAAGACCATTACCATGCGTGGTCTTTGAGTCTTACACGTAAATGCACCACTAACTTTTGTCTCCCACTAATAATCAATTACACACATAATTAATTTTGTGATTCCAATTCACTTAATTCTTAGTAACTTATAAGACCTTCATATACTCAATGTCATAATTTGTGATATGACACTAGTCCATAACCTCTTTAGGCACACACCAAATTTATATCAAATCCCCGTCGTCATACTTGTTACATCCAAAATTATTTCAGGATTTAATCTTTTTATATACCAATCTTCTTATTAGGATATGTAAATATAACATAAAATTTCCCAACGCTCGGGTCTATTTACATAAGCCTAACGATTTTACATATGGCTAGTGATTCAAACCGTGACCTGAAAGTATGGGATGCTACATCATTCCCCTCTTAGAAACATTCGACCTCGAATGTTGGGGTGGCATATAATAGATTGGAGCCTAGATCTAACAACACATACATATTATGTGGAAAGAACAATAATGTATCTATAATAACCTCATGTGAGGACTCCTGATCCTGTCGTCCCATCAATGCATAAGTGCAGTTCTGGCCCCCACCGAAATTAGTTGCTCCACCCCTACCTCTGCCTCGACTGGATAATGTTTGTTGACCTTTCCCTGATGGGCGTACTGAATGTGATGAAGCTGCTGCAGATCCGACTGGCTGGGCCCTAACACCTTCGCCCTATATCAAAGAGTCTCGCCTAATATGACTAGATTCTCTACAAGAATAACACACCCTTACTCCTTATTGGCACGACCCTGTATGAGCCCTACGACACTGCTCGCATCGAGTCAACGACGGTCTCATCTGAACATAATCCTCTCTGTAATAAGACCCTGATGCTTGTGAACTCTGACCTGGTCCTGATTGAATATACCGATCAGCCCTCGACTCTAATAATGGTAATGATGCACTAGCTGTTGGGTAAGATGGTCATCTATAAAGTTATGGTCTGGGCACACCTCCGAAATCCCTCATATCACCTACGGATCGAGCCCTCTTATGTTGGTCCTTATCACATTCTCGATCTACCCGCTGTTGCCTTTTACGATCCTCCAAGATTTGTGCATAAGCCTGAATGTGAGCAATATCCATACTCGGATTTAAGGAAGCCGTAGTACACTCGTTGACCAAGTGTGGCCCCAAACGAGTAACAAACCTATACCCGATCACTCATCTCTGCTATAATCGTAGGAGCATATCTGGCCAATGAATTAAACTGCAAGCTATATTCTCGGACACTCATACTGCCTTGCTCAAGACGTAGGAACCTGTCCTGCCTGGCCCGTCGAAGCTCGACTGGCATAAAATGTTGTAAGAAGGCCTCTAAAAATTCTCTCCATCCTGCTGGTGGAGCACGAGGTCCCCTAGATTGCTCCCACGTCTCATACCAGGTCACCGCGACATCCCACAGTCTATAAGAGGCAAACTTTACCGACTCAGTATCGGTAGCATCCATCACCCGCAAGGTACGCTGTACCTGATCCAGAAAATTATGCGGGTCTGCATTCAGATCTGATCCCATGAATACCGGAGGGTCTAGGTTGATGAAATCCTGAGCTCTCACGCTAGTTGTGTCAGAAGGACTGGGAACCTAGCATTGGGCCTGAGCAGCCACCAATCGTGTCAATAATTGTAAAACACTTCGCATATCAAGATCCACGTCTTGAGTACCAAGTGGAGGAATTGGGGGGTACCACAGCTCCACTAATCTCCTCCGATGGTGGTGAACTAAGAGAATCATACAAAGGAGTCGCACCGAGTATCTCACTCTGGCCCACGCTAGCGGGTGGCAATCGGCGAGTACATTCGCCCGCGTCTGTATGCAATGCCCTCACACTCTTGAACTTTTCCCTTGCTGTAGGCATAGCTAGAATCATAAACACGAGACGGATTAAAAGTGAAATACTTATAACTCGGCTCTACTGCACGATTTATGAGATGAAAGAATGGAAACCATCCATATATGTTAGATAGCCTCCTGTTTATAAGTATGGTGCACAACATACCCATAAACAAGACTCTACTAGACACGGCTTGTAGACTTTCTAGGACAGACATGCTCTGATACCAAGTTTGTCACGACCCAAACCGGATGGCAGCAACGGGCACCTGGATCCTACCCGTCGGGTACCACTCATATAGTCAACACCTAATCATAATTAAATACGGTCTAATCCAAAGAATAACTATGAAAAATCATATAACCAACTTGTATATATACACATCCGAAAGGCCATACAAGACTACTACACACACATGACACTTGTCTACAAGCTTCTAAAGAGTATACGATATCAAAAGGTCGGGACAGGGCCCCATCATACCCATATACATATGCAAAAATATACCGTACAAAAATAAGACCGACACTCCGAAACAGGGGGAGTGCTCCAAAATCCGCTGAGTCAGCAATCTACTAACGTGGATCGTCATCCTGTCTACGTAAACCTACGGGCATAAAACGCAGCATCCCCCGACAAAAGGGACGTCAGTACGACTGATGTACTGAGTATGTCATGCATGGATAATAGCATAACAGTGATATAATAACAACTGAAACAGAAATAACTCACCAACAGTAAATGCCTCTGAGGGCCCTAATACATATGATTAAATGTTATGCACAATGCAAATATAGTGTATATATATATATATATATATATATATATATATTGTTGAACGTGCAACCCGATCCAATATATGTTAGTATTGCAGATCGTGCAACCCGTCCCAATATATATTAGTATTGCGGATCGTGCAACCCGTCCCAATATATGTTAGTGTTGCGGATCGTGCAACCTGTCCCACTATATGGTAGTGTTGCAGATCATGCAACCCGTCCCAATATATATTAGTGTTGCGGATCGTGCAACCAGTCCCAATATATGTTAGTGTTGCGGATCGTGCAACCCATCCCAATATATGTTAGTGTTGCGGAACATGCAACCCGATCCAATAAATTAGATGTGTATAATGCATGAATGACAATGAAACATTCTGAACTTATCGGATGACATAATATCCTTGTACCTTCAGCTAACACTGTGAATATCAACATCTTTTCCGTATGCTTCAATAAGGACTTAGGAACATATTTAGACATGTTTTTAACATAGGAATCAATAATATGAACATTCCTTAACTACTAGGAGTAGAATAATTTATGGAGCAATATCACGATTATATTTCATTACATGGAACATGCCAAAAGAAAAAAATAATTTGCCTTAACATACTTTCATTTCGCTTAAGTAGAAGCAACGTGGCTGCTATGTTAAATGTTACTGCCACAAGTTTCCAGAGCACAACATAGAATGAATGTTGCTGCACTTTGCTACGATTCTAATTCATAATGCTTAAAAGTGGTTACTGTATCCCTTTCTAAGTGATTTGCTGAAGTTAGAACCAAAATGGTACACTGCTTATGTTTTGTTTTTCAATTCGTACTAAAAGGGGTTAGAGAAATCTTATAAGAATAAGTCACGATTTGTTTTGGTCTTTAAAAGAATTCTCAAAGCAGAGATATGCTTACTAGATGAGATTCCCTAAGTGCCATTTAATGGTTTCATCATTGTGTCTCCCACCCACATTTCTTATCCATGTGGATCATTTTAAGACCATTACCATGCGTGGTCTTTGAGTCTTACACGTAAATGCACCACTAACTTTTGTCTCCCACTAATAACCAATTACACACATAATTAATGTTGTGATCCTAATTCACTTAAATCTTAGTAACTTATAAGACCTTCATATATGTAACATCCTGTACTTTCGGGTCACAGTTTAAACCGCTAGGCGTATGTAAAATCGCTAGGCGTGTGTAAATAGAGCCGAGAATTGGGAAAATTTTAGATCATATTTACGTATGCTAATAAAAAGACTAGAATATAAAAGAGTTAGACCCCGAAATAATTTTGGACGTAACAAGTGTGACGACGGGGATCGGGAATAAATTTGGTGTGTGCATAAAGATATTATGGACTTGTGTCATATTATAAATTATGAAATTGAGTATACGAAGGTCTTATGAATTTTTAGAATTTAAATGAAGTGGGATCTAGAATTAATTATATGTGTAATTGATTAGTTACGGGGTGATTAATTATTAATGGAGGGACATTATTTGGTGGGATTGGACGTGTAGCCTTAGGATTAAATTACATAATGACTATGCTAAGTGATCGGTGGGTGCAACACGTGAGAGGGGCTAGTGGGGGAACAACTTGATGATAAACCAATTTGGAGGCATTTGTATTAGTGGGTTAGGATATGACTTAACTTGTGATAACTATAGAATCCTTAAGAATTAATTGATGTATACCATGAAATCCTAGTGTTGAAAAGTGGTTCTTGGAGAAAAAAAATCGATAACCATCCTAGTACCCATTCTCCATTTACCTGTGTTTTTTAATATGGACTCTTTGGCGTTTTACTTGGAGCATTTCATTGGCTTGGTTTATCCATGAATAATTTCATGGTTTAATTTAGTATTTCAAATATGGTGTATGGAGAGATATCATTGCAAGAGGGACTAGTTCCGTTATTAATCGAGGTATGTTAAGACAATTTTTTTTCTTTAGGCATGTTCCATGTAACAAAATATAACCGTGATATTTTTCATAAATTATTCTACTCCTAGTGGTTAAGAATATTTATATTATTGATTTCTATGTTAAAAACATGTCTAAATATGTTTCTAAGTCCTTATTTAGGCATACGGAAAAGATGTTGATATTCACAGTGTTAGCCAAACGGGGATATTTGCATCATATTATATATTACCCTGGACCCACTTGTGCTATGCACACTACTATATGGTAAATATTATATATATGTAGGGGATATGGGAAAAGAGAAAGGCGTTATATACGCACTCCACCTGCAGCAGGTACAAACTATAACGAAACAGCCCGAAGAGGCCAATATGATGTGATGATGTGATGCCCTTGTGTGACAATATAACTTGATGCCCACAGAGGCGGTTGTGGGAGAATTCCTGTGTGGACATTAGTATACCGCATTTGCATTATGTATGACATTTAAACATATTATGCCCATAGAGGCCGACGTGAAATGATGCGCACAAAAGCTGTTATGGTAAGAAAAATGCCCAATGGGGCTGATGTATATGTATATCGCATTGTGCATGACATTTAGGCATATGTATTTGGACCCTCAGAGATATGTACTATTGGTCAGTTATTTTTGTTTCAGTTATTGTTATACCCCTGTTATACTGTTGTTCATGCCTGACATACTCAGTACATCAGTCGTACTGACGTCTCTTTTGTCGGGGGACGCTGCGTTTCATGCCCGCAAGTTCAATTAAAGAAAGTGACGGTTCACGCTAATAGGTTGTTGGTTCAGCTAATGTTGGCGCACTCTGTTTGTTTCAGAGTTGCAGTTAGTCGTGGTATAGCATTTTTGCGTCTGCATATGGGTATGGCGAGGTCATGTCCCGACCTTTGGCGTTGCTACTCTTAGAGGCTTGTAGACAGGTGTCCTGTGGATAGTGGTCATGTATGGCATTGTCGGCCTTAGTATATAAATGTGTAAGTTGGGGCTGTTGGGTTGAAACTTCATATTATCCATCACGGCTCAGTCAGTGTTTAAATATGATTAAGGGTGGATTGTAGATGTGGTGCCCGACGGGTAGGGACCGGGTGCCCGTCGCGGTCCTTTGGTTTGGGTCGTGACAAACTTGGTATCAGAGCGTGTCTATCCTAGGGAGTCTACAAGCCGTGTCTAGTAGAATGTTTTTTATGGGTATGTTGTGCACCATACTTATAAACAGGAGGATATCTGACATTTCAGGGATGGTTTTTATTCTTTCATCTCATAAATCGTGCAATAGAGCTCAGTTATAAGTATTACATTCTTAATTCGTCTCGTGCATACGATTTCAGCAATGCCTTTAGCGAAGAAGAAATTCAAGAGTGTGAGGGCTACGTAACGGGGATTAGATATGTCACCCCAATATTCGAGGATGAATATTTCTAAAGGGGGAAGGATGTAACATCCCGTACTTTCGGGTCACAGTTTAAACCGCTAGGCGTATGTAAAATCGCTAGGCGTGTGTAAATAGGCCCGATCATTGGGAAAATTTTGGATCATATTTACGTATGCTAATAAAAAGACTAGAATATAAAAGAATTAGACCCCGAAATAATTTTGGAAGGTGTGACGACGGGGATCGGGAATAAATTTGGTGTGTGTATAAAGAGATTATGGACTAGTGTCATATTACAAATTATGACATTAAGTATACGAAGGTCTTATAAATTTTTAGGATTTAAATGAAGCGAGATCTAGAATTAATTATGTGTGTAATTGATTAATTACGGGGTGATTAATTATTAATGGAGGGACATTATTTGGTGGGATTGGACGTGTAGCCATAGGATTAAATTACTTAATGACTAAGCTAAGTGATCGGTGGGTGCAGCACGTGAGAGGGGCTAGTGGGGGAACAACATGATGATAAACCAATTTGGAGGCATTTGTATTAATGGGTTAGGATATGACTTAGCTTGTGATAACTATAGAATCCTTAAGAATTAATTGCTGCATACCATGAAATCCTAGTGTTGAAAAGTGGTTCTTGGAAAAAAAATCGATAACCATCCTAGTACCCATTCTCCATTTACACGTGTTGTTTAATATGGACTCTTTGGCGTTTGTACTTGAAGCATTTCATTGGCTTGGTTTGTCCGTGAATAATTTTATGGTTTCATTTAGTATTTCAAATATGGTGTACGGAGAGATACCATTGCAAGAGGGAATGGTTCCGTTATTAATCAAGGTATGTTAAGATAAATTATTTCTTTCTTTTGACATGTTCCATGTAATAAAATATAATCGTGATATTGTTTCATAAATTATTCTACTCCTAGTGGTTAAGAATATTAATATTATTGATTCCTATGTTAAAAGCATGTCTAAATATATTCCTAAGATCTTATTGAGGCATACGGAAAAGATGTTGATATTCAAAGTGTTAGCCAAACGGGGCAAGGATATTATTGTCATCCAACAAATTCAGGAAATGTTTTATTATCATTCATGCATTTTTCATTTGCATCATATTATATATTACCCTGGACTCACTTGTGCTATGCACACTACTATATGATAAATATTATATATATGGGAAAAGGGAAATGTGTTATATACGCATACCACCTGCAGCTGGTACATACTATCACGAAAGAGCCAGAAGAGGCCAATATGATATGATGATGTGATGTCCTTGTGTGGCGATATAACCTGATGCCCACAGAGGCAGTTATGAGAGGATTCCTGTGTGGACATTAGTATACCGCATTTGCATTATACATAACATTTAAATATATTATGCCTACAGAGGTCGACGTGAAATGATGCCCACATAGGCTGTTATGGTAAGGAAGATGCCCAATGGGGCTGATGTATATGTATATCGCATTGTGTATAACATTTAGGCATATGTATATGGACCCTCAGAGATATGTACTATTGGTCAGTTGTTTCTATTTCAGTTATTGTTATACCCTTGTTATACTGTTGTTCATGCCTGACATACTCAATACATCAGTCGTACTGACGTCCCTTTTGTCGGGGGACGCTGCATTTCATGTCCGTAGGTTCAATTAAAGAAGGTGACGGTTCACGCTAATAGGTTGCTGGTTCAGCTGATATTGGCGCACTCTATTTGTTTCAGAGTTGCAGTTGGTCGTGGTATAGTATTTTTACGTCTGCATATGGGTATAGCGGGGTCATGTCCCGTCTTTTGGCGTTGCTACTCTTAGAGGCTTGTAGACAGGTGTCCTGTGGATAGTGGTCATGTATGGAATTGTCGGCCTTAGTATATAAATGTGTAAGTTGGGGTTGTTGGTTTGAAACTTCATATTATCCATCACGGCTCAGTCAGTGTTTAAATATGATTAAGGGTGGATTATAGATGTGGTGCCCGGCAGGTAGGGTCCGGATGCCCGTCGCGGCCCTCCGGTTTGGGTCATGACAATATACTCAATGTCATAATTTGTGGTATGACACTCGTTCATAACCTCTTTAGGCACACACCAAATTTATTTTCGATCCCAGTTGTCATACTTGTTACGTCCAAATTTTTTTCAGGATTTAATCCTTTTATATATCAATCTCTTTATTAGCATATGTAAATATAATATAAATTTTTCCAACGCTCGGGTCTATTTACACACGCCTAGCGATTTTACATACGCCTAGTGATTCAAACTGTGACCTGAAAGTACGGGATGTTACACGTTGCCATTACATAGAACATGCCAAAGAGGAAGGAAAGCCCTACATACCTTATCGAATATGTTACAATCTCCTTACAAGTCCTCGTACTTCTTTACAGATATTTATCTATAGCAAACAAAGGGTCGATATCAATATCGAATCCATATTCTATAAGGAACTTCATTTAGGCATCTTATCGACAATCTTAATACAAAGGATTCTTAGGCTTGCTAACATCCTCAAAACGTACTTCCTTAGGTTTACAACACCAACTATATAGTAATAAATTCCAAATCATATCTTGATCAAAACAACCCACAAGTCTATATACAATAATTTCATAGTTTTACGAGTTACGATGACGAAAATCCTTTCATAACTTACTATGAATCATCAACAAATATAGATATAGAAGGGTGAATCTTACCTTGATGCTTCAAATCCATCTCAAAAAAGAAAGTTATTCTAATAGCAATGGTTTCCAAAACCAAATCAAGCCGGAGAAGATAGTTTCTATGATTTCTGCAGGGATTATTACATTAATGTTACGTAATTTGCCTTGGTATTGATCTTGGGTGTTAGGGATTCCTTAGAGAGGATTTGGGATGTGCTATAGGTTCAATTTTGGGGAAGATGGACTTAATTTTCAACATAACCCGCTTTATACCCGACTGAAATTTTTCCACCGCTGCAATTTAACGGTTCAATTAACGGTCTTTCAAACGGTCGATGGGCTGTCTATCTGGACCGTCAATCTGTCTATTGTGATAAAAAAATCTCTGGTACTTTGACGGTTCACCTTGGCATTTTGACGGTTTGTTACCTCTGCTGTTAAAATGCAGTTTTTCTGATTTCGTCGAAACACACTTTTTTCAATCTGTTTGACTTCCCAACACTACAGAACTTCCATAAACAGGACGTAAAACTTCATTATCCTTTCATAAAGGCATATATCCTTCCGGTACATTGGCATCTATCAATGACATAACGGGACACAAGGACTACGGGGTGTAACATGGTCAATATAATAGCATACCCAACCCTAAAAAGGGACTCAGTCGTACCCATCCCTAAAGAGGGACTCAGTAATATCAAATGAACTAAAGTGGTAATGCTCGTCTGTCCAACTGACCGTAGCTAGGTGGTAAGGTAAGCCATATTACTATGCCCATGCCCCTAAAGGTATTTCATACGTACATACATATATGAAAATCCATACTAGACTCCTATAAACTTATCGTAATACATAAGATTGTTACCTTTGTGATTAGCGTTCGGGGAATATCATTATGATGATAACATACCTTTCCTCCTCCACTCTTTTACGAGGATTAACAAGGTGACCTACACCATTTGCAGCGTTCATGGAACTAACCAAGGGAAATCAAGAACTATGGAATTCTCTCAAGAATCAAGAACGAGCATATCTCTTTAGCAGACGTTTCATCGTACGTCGACACTTCAATAACCATGCCAAGAAAAGAAGGAATTAGTCTTAACATACCTTTAACGTCCTCATGTGCAAGCTTCCGGATATAGTTGATCGTTCACGTCAATCTGTAACAACAATTGGAAATCATTGTTTAGTTTATGCAAACTATATTCTAATATAAAAAGAGTAGCAAGCTCCATCTAGGCTAACTTGGACAACACCTTCCCAATCCCATTTACCTTCCTCATACTTCAAACAACAAGATCTATACATCCAACATACAACCAGGTACCTACACCCCCATATCCACCATTATATCTACCATGGCAACCTTAACAAGCAGCTCCACAAGTTACAACAAAAATCACAAGTCCTTCAAGTATTATTCTTGTATTATCTCCTCATATAAATTAGCTAAGACTTATACATGCTCAAATCCATGGAAGGAAGGAGAATTTACCTTGTAGAAAAACCAATCTCTACAACAACCTCCTTTTATCTAGGAAGAAGATGCACCTCCATCAACAACAACCACTAGATGATCTTCACAACTTTTACTTCATTTTTTATAAATTATGGAAGTGATGAAGCTTGGAATTAACTTAAGGACCTTTAGGGATATTCTTGGGAGAGTTTAGATGAATTTAGGGCCTGTGGAGGTCGAAAAATGAATTTCCAAAGTGAAGCACCGCTTAAATATCCAAGAAATGTCAGCCACCACCTCGCATATGTGAGACCATATGCAGTCGTATATGTTCATATGCGCCACATATGGGGCCGCATATCTTTCAGATATTTCTTCAATTTTTGGCTTCCCATCTGCGATGCGAAATGCTTAGCGTTATGTCCGATCTTTGTCACACTTCGTCGACGGATGGTTCCTTCAATTCTGATGACCTCTAATCTTCCATACATTCTATTAACGTCCCTCTAAGTCATAAGTGATCCTCAGAAAGAATCTCGAGTCACCGGGGCTCATGTTGGCTAACTACGCTCTCATTCGCACACGAATCTCCAGGATGTAACAAACAATTCAAAGTCCTTGAGAAGATCAATGACAATGCCTACAAGATTGACTTACTAAGTGAGTATAATGTCCATAATGTTTTCAATATAAGTGATATATCTTCTTGTGTTGTAGGTGGTCCTTTAGATTCGAAGACGAATCTTTTTCAAGAAGGGGAGGATGATATGACCCGAGCGAGCTCAAGAACATTTACTCGTAGCCAAGCAAGGGAGCTCCAAGAGCTACAATCCATGTTAATGAAAAGAGGAGTGTTGGAAGAGCTTGAAGAGAAGATCTCACGAGTGTACAATGTTTGAATGATAGTTTGGGAGGATATTGAAGAGGAAGATAAAAGAAAAGGGGCCACTGCACAAAATTTCTAGATTGGCAAAGGTGTCTAGGAGTGCAATTGTGTTTTAAGTAGTGCAACTCGTGGCTAACATTACAATTCAAGTGAAGAAGAGCTCATGTGGGATTATTATGCAAAGACCACTTTTGGATCTTTGTTGTAATAGGCAAGATTATAAATTGATGCCTTAGTTTTTCATTTACATTTTAGTTTTTGATGATTGAAGAAACCTCTTAAGCAGTGATAGTTGTTTAGCTTATTAATGAGAGTTCTTAGTTAATTGTAGTTTGTTAGTCCTTGTTTGGTAATCTAAACCTTGTCCTAGATTATTTACATCAAATTGCTTATTTGTGGATTCAATTGAGTCTTTTTGTTGGTCTTCAATTAGTATAGGTGCTTATAGTTGGATTAGATTTGGAGGGTTTGATAATCAATTTAATTTTACGCATAAATTCATTACTATTTGTGTCTTGCTTTTTATCTTAATTTCCTTGCATTTTAATTTCATTGTGAATTCTTAGAGTTTCCAATTAGGATCTTATTACCTCTTAAACTAGTTTGGAGTTGAATTATTTTACGCTTTTGAGGTCATCTGGCATAGTGTATATCACTCTCTTAGAGAGCGTGAAAATTAAAAGAATAGGATTAAAATTTTATTTTTTGCAACATTTTATTAAATGCATTTTCTAACTTTTTTGTTTTTCAATTTAACTTTTTCTTTTTATTTCTTCTTCTCATTCTCTGAAGAGCTTCCGTTGCGCTCTTTTTTTTTTTATTTTTTTATCTTCTATTCTCTTTTGAAACAGATGAATGCTTCCACACTTCCCTTTTCCTCCAAAAAATTAGTTACCCCTTTCCCTTTAAATATATCATAATTTCATCTTTCCTTTTTCTTTCATATTTTATAAGGAAGAATAGTTAAAATCGATGATGTTTCTAGCTTTCAAGAACTACCAGCAGAAGCCAGGAGGATCTTGAACACAGAAAAAGTTCAAATCCCTTCTATAAGGATCAGAACAAGAAAGATACATACATGGTGAAAATGCATATGCAGATGAAGATCAAGCAGAAAGTTCACACAATTTCTTTTATTAGTAAATTGATATAAAAATGTATAGTTGTTTTTGAGATGAGGTCAGGTCAAGGAGTAGATTAGATAATTTTCTTTTTGCTTTTTGTTTTGAACATTAGATTCTTTTTCTGTTTTGCCGCATTTGATTGATAAAAACCCAAAATTTTACTTTAAAATGATGTTTCTACAGTGAATTTCTATTAAATATGAGTGTTGGATTTTTTGTGTGTGAATGGGAGATGAAGATGTGTTTTCCCGAAAAGACCCAAGAGATAGGTTGTGACCTTTCCGATAAGACACAATAGCACCCGCTCACACTATCCTTTGTTGGCTATAAATTCATATGGCTAGAATCAGTTTTCTACATCAGAAATTCTGCATTTCAACTACATATTTCTTACAAACAACTATCGAGTATTTGTGAGATTTGTTATTGAACTTGCATTGGACGAAGTTGGTGGGGTTTGAGGTGCCACTACGCCATCAACATGTATATATGTTTCATCCTGAGAGGAAGTAATCCATAACATTAGGTACAGTGAGGAGATTAAATTCCTTAAGGACACATAGTGAATTCTCTAGTCTTGAATATTTAAAGTTTTACATTTTCATTCTGTTTTCCAATTTATTTTCGTTATTGATTTACTAAATTTTTGAACACCGTATATTAACAAGCTTAAGAAATTTAACATAAGTTCCGTGTTCATCTTTTTTCTGTTAATCTACTAAAGACTTACTCTTCTCTTAAATAAAAAGTAATTTTTTCAGAGTTTTAAAATATTGTACTTTTTGAGAGAGAAAATAAAAAGTTACTCTTTTAGAGATTAACACCTTCGTGATTTTCTACTCCGAGTGTTGGAGACTAAAATCAGTGGATTTTCGACTCCAAATTTAATACTTGGTTTGAAGTAATAAAAACTACACTGTTTGCTATTTAATATTTTGTGATCTGCTTTGTGTTAGAGACTAAAATCTTCAAATTTTCTACTCGACTTTTGAGATTAAAGTTTTTGTAACTTTCTACTCATTTGTCTGCTTGGTTTGAATAATATAAAAATTTAATCGAGTAATTAATGTTTGGCTTTCAATTTGAAGATATAAAAACTTCACTGATTTACTAATTTTATTTGTGTTTATCGAACAGAAATGGGAGAACTAACTCCAAGTGTGACTGCTACTGGTTCTGGCACAACAACCCCTATCATTGGTTCTACGAGCAATGTTGCCTCCTCCAGTTGTGTTGCACCGGCTCCGGCAGATAAGCCCGAAAAACTTTCCGGAATTGATTTCAAGCGGTGGCAACAAAAGATGTTCTTTTATTTGACTACTTTGAGTCTGCAAAAGTTCATTAAGGAGGATGTTCCGGTTCTGCCGAAATCAACTCCTAAAAATGAATGTTTTATTGTAATTGAGGCTTGGAAGCTCTCAGTTTTTTTGTGTAAGAATTATATTCTTAGCGAACTGGAGGATGATCTATACAACGTCTATAGTAATATGTAAACTTCAAAAGAATTATGGGATGCGTTGTAAAAGAAAAATAAGACCGAGGATGTCGGGTTGAAGAAGTTTGTCGCATCAAAATTTATGGACTATAAGATGGTAGACAGCAAGCCTATTATAACCCAAGTCCAAGAGCTTCAAGTTATAATTTATAATGTCCTTGCTGAAGGTATAATTTGAGTTAATACTTCTGTTAAAAATATTAATTATGTCTCTAATTATGAATTTGTAATTGAAGGTTTGGTCATAAATGAGTTCCAAAAGGTTTAATGAATGGTTTTTTTCTCTGCCCACCACCCATGAAAAGACAGACTACATAGGGCCTCCTCAGCTCGCCCTGGTTCAAATACCATTTTATCTCGACTGTCCCTGCCCATTATAATGGGGCATTCTATTCCTTCAAGTCTTGAGGTGTTTCAAGTTGCAGCGATAATTGAAAAGTTGCCTCATTTATGGAGACACTTTAAGAACTACTTGAAGATCTCATCGTTCGATTGAATATCGAAGAGGATAATAAAGATGTTGAAAATAATACGCGTGGAACCTCAGCAATTATGGGAGCAAACATTGTTGAGACTGTTCCAACGAATCCTAAAAAGAGGAAGAAGTCTTCGGCACCAAAGAACTATCCCAACAAGAAGAAATTCAAGGGAAGCTGCCACAACTTTGGGAAGATTGGACACAAAGCTGCAGAATGTTATGGAAAGATTTTTCTGAAGATGACCTCTGGCAAGGTGGTGACTCTTAACAACATTTGTCATGTTCCTGAAATAAGAAGGAACTTAGTTTCTACTGCACTTCTCGTCAAGAACGAGTTTAAGTGCGTTTTTATTTCTGACAAAGTTGTAATATGTAAGAATGAGATGTATGTAGGAAAAGGTTAACTTATAGAGGGTCTTTTCAAATTGAATGTAATGGTCATTGATAATAATAAAATTTCAGCTTCTTCTTACTTACTAGAGTTCAAATGATTTATGGAATCCATGTTTAAGACATGTCAATTATAGGATCTTGCATAAAATGATTAGTTTGGAAGTATTTTCTAAGTTTGAATGCAATCAATCAAAATGACAAATCTGTGTTGAATCTACATATATTAAACATCCTTATAAGTCAGTTGAAAGGAATTCAAGTCCTTTAGACTTGATTCATATAGATATTTGTGACATGAAGTCAATACCGTCTCGCGGTGGAAAGAAGTATTTCATAACTTTTATTGATGATAGCACGCAATAATGCTATGTTTGTTTACTTAATAATAAAGATGAAGCAATTGAAGCATTAAGGAAATACAAAAGTGAAGTTGAAACACAACTTAACAAAAAGATCAAAATAATAAGGATTGATAGGGGTGGCGAATATGAATCTCCTTTTGAACAAATATGTTTGAAATATGACACTATTCATCACACAATTGCCCCTTATTTACCACAATCCAATAAAATTGCGGAAAGAAAAAAATAGAACACTAAAGGATATAATGAATGCATTGTTAATATGTTCTGGTTTACCCCAGAACCTATGTAGGGAAGCTATCCTAACAGCTAGTTGAATACTCAATCAAGTTCCCCAGAGCAAAACACAATCTATTCCATATGAAAAATGGAAAGAAAGAAAGCCCAATCTGGAATACTTTAAAGTGTGGGATGTTTGGCCAAAGTGCAAGTTCCTAAATCCAAAAAGGATACCCAAAATCATTGATTGTGTTTTCATAGGATATGCTACAAATAGTAAAACAAATCAATTTCTGGTTAGCAAATCAGTGAATCTCGACATTCATGTGAATACGATAATTGAATCAGATAATGCTAAACAAAATTAGATAATGCTGACTAAAACATATACATGTATAAAAGGGAATGTGAGTTATATAGTGAATGATCTAAACGACCTCGGGAAAAAACCAAGGAAGATGTTCCTGATGAGGAAACCCCAAGATATAGCAAACGACAAAGGACATCTACTTCATTTAGACCAGATATTCTAACATTTTTATTGGAAAATAATTCTCGAACTTTTCAAGAAGTCATGTCTTCCTCGGAAGCGCAATTTTAGAAAGAGGCAATCAATAGTGAGATAGAATCTATAATTTACAACCATACTTGGGAATCTGTTGATCTTCTTCTAGGGAACAAACCTTTAGGTTCCAAATGGATTTTCAAAAGGAAAATGAAATTGATGACACTATTGACAAATATAAGGAAAGACTTGTTTTCAAATGATTTAGATAGCGAGAATGTCTTAATTACTTTGATACTTAACCACCAGTAATGAGGATTACATCCATTCGGATGTTAATAGCGTTAGCCATCGTGTACGATCTTGAAATCTATCAAATGGATGTGAAGAAAAGGTGTGTCGAATTGTTAAGTCTCTTTACTGACTAAAACAAGCACCGAAACAACGACATGCAAAATTTGACCATACGATGCTTTCAAATCAATTCAAGATAAATGAGTATGAAAAGAATGTTTACATTAAGAACACTCCAAATCAAGTCGTCATTGTTTGTTTATATGTGGATGATGTGTTGATAATGAGTAACGACATTGCTATCATAAATGCTACAAAGCACATGCTTGATAGTATGTTTGATATGAAAGACTAAGGAGTTGCCGATTTAATTTTAGGAATTAAGATCCATAAGACTCCTCAAGGTCTAGCATTGTCTCAATCTCATTATATCCAAAAGGTACTTGAAAATTTCAAGTATCTAGAGTGTTGGAAAGTTTGAGGTATATCATGAACTGTACACGATCAAAGATCATTTTTGCTATAAGCAAACTGAGTCGTTACACAACTAATCCCGACCAGAACCATTGGATGACAATGAAATAAGTTTTGGGGTATTTAAACATACTCAAACTTTGTTTTGCATTACAACAAGTATCCTGCAGTTATGGAAGGATATATTGATGCAAATTTGATCACCGGATCAACTAAAACTAAATTCACAAGTGGATATGTTTTTAGCGTTGCTGGAGATTAGTGTCATGGAAATCATCCAAACAGACATGTATCTCCCGCTCTGCAATGGAGTCTGAGTTCGTAGCTTTAGACAAGCCATTGAAAAAGTTGAATGGCTCCAGAATTTCTTAGAAGACATTTAATTTTGGCCTAGACCGTTGGATCCTATATGTATACATTACGATAGTCAAGCGGCAATATGAAAGGCTGGGAGAATTATGTATAACGAAAAGTCTCGTCACATACGACAAAGACATAATACCATTAGACAACTACTCTCTAGTGGAATTATCACAATTGACTATGTAAAGTCAAGAGATAATGTGTCGAATCCACTAACTAAAGGCCCAACTAGAGAGATGGTTGAAAGACCATCGATGGGAATGAGAGATGGTTGAAAGACCATCGATGGGAATGAGACTATGGTTGAATGATGTTTGAGACTCCTAATGTATACCAGGACATAGACTAAAAACCCTAAACTTACCTGAAAAATCGCTTTTGTGGCCGGCATGGCCAATCATGCCGGTGGCTGTTCCGCCTTCTGATGACAACCCTCTTCTATCTCAATCTGATTTTCCTCTTCCAATATCTCCTGCAATCCTAAAAAATAACCAACCTAATTATAAAGATCCTAATGACATACCATCCAACTCTTCAAACCCCTCGGCACCTCAAACTGGTAAATATGCTGGGCTATTAAAGCCCATGGAGAAGAATGAGGTTTATTCTATACCACAAAAAACAGCATCTTACATTGATGGTAAGCCATACATGACTTGAAAATATTCAGAAGTTAAAAAACTAATCATCCAAGAAAATTTACAATATGCAATTATTGGTAAGTTTTCATATGATATAATTGACATTAAGGAATTAAGGAATGCAATTCCAAACCAATGTTCAGTTAAAATTCCTTGTACAGTTGGAGTAATGGATGACATACATGTACTAATTAGACTGGAGCTACTGGAAGATTACATTAAAGTAATCCTAAGGTTTTTGCAAAGAGATGCAGTTTTCACTTTAGCCTCTATAGTTGGGAAACCTTTGGTAGTGGATCTGGCTACAACAAATAGAACCAGATCAAGTTGTGCAAAAGTAAAAGTGGAATTAGATTTGGTAGTAGAACATCCTAAAAGAATACACATTGTAGATGAAGATGACTTAACAGGCAAAATACAGTCCAAATGAGTCAACATAAACTATGATTTTCTACCAAAGTATTGCAAACATTGTTAGCTACAAAGACATGATGAACAAGAACGTAGAGCTTTAAATCTAGAATTGAAAAAGCAATACAAAGAAGAACTCAAAAAATAAAGTAATGACAGGAAACAAACAGAGGAGAATAACAATTGTGCTAATCCCATAAAACATGGAAATAATGAAAGAATATGGGGAAATAACTAGGGTAAATAGGAGTGGATGCAAAAGAGAAGGAACAAATACATCAAAGACAATAATGGTATAATATTTGGGGAAGTGGGAGACAACATTGATCAGAACTCAGGGAATAAGATGGATACTCACCATGCATTACATGTGCTTGGAGAGGATGAACGACATATAGAACATATTGAAAGAAAAGGGGAAACCAACAGTCCTGCAAAGACATAATGTGGTGAAAATCAATCTATCAGTGCAGAAAATAGGAAAGGTAGTAATAGCAATGGGGAGATCAATAGCAACAACATTAAGGAGGTAAGTAGTCCAAGCATAAAAGGGGATACGAGTAGAGCAGTTGAGGAGAAATCAAATAGCACACCAGGGATACAGGATCAACACTACAAAGAACATATGATGGATTCAGAGAGTACAGAGACATAGAATGAGTAGATAGTAACAACTTAGCAAGTCCAAAATAAAAGAAAGCCATCAGCCCTGTCAAATATAATGAGGAACAGGAAATAAGCCAGAATAAAAGCACTAATAACACAGATAAGTCACATCAACAAGAAGAGGAAATGGGAGGCGGTAGCAACTCTAACAATGGAGAAAATAAACAAAAAGAAGAAAATGAGAAAAGAATGAGACAAGAAATAGATGAAGAAGTGTAGAGTCAATCTGAGCCTAAATATATGGAAAAGGAAGGGCAATATCAGTATTAGGAGACAGAAATAACAAGGTGGCGAAGAAGCAAATAAATGATAAAGGTGTCAGTCTTGGAATGATATCAACGTGATAGGAACTAAAAAAAAAGAAGTCAGGAAAATCAGCAAAAAAGGACCTAGATACTCATTCTCTTGATAAGAGTATAAAGGCAGCAACTAGAGCAGGTGATATATCTCCAAAGCATTTAGAAAAAGGCTTAGGAAGAGAAAAGAAGAAATCCTCCAAAGAACATAGTTTACCACCAGGGGCAGTGGTACAAACTAGAAGTAATGTGCATAAATCCAATATTCGATAATAAATGCTATCATTTGGGATATCAGGTCAGTCAATACAATAGAGGCCTTCCTTAAGCTAATACAAATGCATAATAAATACCATTTTGCCTTTATAGGATTGATGGAACCTTTTCAAAAGGGAGATAAAATTGAAACATATAGAAGAATGATAGGTCTACAGTATGCCATGGCTAATTACTCAGGGAAGATATGGGTATTTATGGATGATATTTTTGAAGTTCAAGTGGTGGCAGATCAAATTCAGCAACCAAGTATAAAACTTATGATTAGGGGGTCTCAAGAAATCTAGGTGTTCACAATGGTATATGCTAGGTGTTCACAAAGTGAGAGGCTAGAACTATAGGAATCAGAGAAACATGAAGGAGTACCCAGTAACTATTAATGAAATTCAAGACTTCAGAGCTTGCATTCAAAACTATGGAGTAGCAGATTTGGGCTTTAGATGAAGTACTTATACTTGGTGAAATGGTAAAAGTGGTGAGGATTGCATTTTCAAAAGAATGGATAGATGTTTGAAAAATCATGCTCTTCAAAATAAATTTTCTGGTATAGATATCACACATTTAATCAAAACTGGGTCTGATCATGTTCATGTATTGATAACTTACACATGAAATGCTAAACCATTCAAATTTTTGAATTTCTAGGTTAAGCATGAGTCCTTTCTTGATAAGGTAAGATCTTTGTGGACAGTGGACTTTATAGAAAATCCTTTCATTATTTTTCATCATAAATTAAAAAAGTGAAAGCTGGTTTAACTTAATAGAGTAAGGATACCTTTGGAAATATTTTCAAGGAGATAGAAACTTTGGAAGATGTGATCATAGTTTATTAAACTCAATTTGAAGTTCAACCAACTCCTGCCAACAGAGAAAGTTTACATAGAGTGCAGACAGATTTGAATAGATTTCTACATCTGGAAGAGGAATTTTGGAAACAGATGGCAGGGATGCAATAGTTTCAAGATGGAGACAGAAATACCAGATTCTTTCATACTTATGTACAGGGAGAAGGAAGAAATTATTGTTGAGGAGGATACTAGATCATAAGGGTAATTGGTTGGAAGTAAAAGAAGAGATTATGGGGGAGGCCCTCATATTCTACTAAGACCAATCATAAAAGAAGGGGATCAAATAGAGTTTGCAATGCTAGATCATGTCCATAGAAATTTGATGACAATATGAGGAAAGAAATTATGGAGATGTCAGAAGAAGATGAGATTAAAAAAGTTATTTTTGGTTTAAATGGAGATAATGCAAGAGGTCCAGATGATTTTACAGGTACATTTTATCAGACTTACTGGGACATTATCATAGAAGACATTATCAATATGATAAGGGCTTTCTTTTGTGGAGAAGAAGTGGCTAGATTTATTACACATACCAAATTGGTTCTCTTGCCAAAAAAGGATGTCATGTCAACCTTTTTAGACATGAAACTAATTATCTTGAGTAACTTTGTGAATAATATCTTCTCTAGGCTAATTCATGAGAGGCTGGTGAACAGATTATCAGATATTATGTCATTAAATCAGGATGGTTTTGTGAAGGGGAGAAGTATTGTAGAAAACATACTTCTTATACAAAAAATAGTGGCACATATCATATTTAGGACAAAAAATGCTAATGTGGTGATGAAACTGGACATGGCTAAAGAATATGACAGAGTATCTTGATTATTTTTAACAAAGGTATTAAGGAAGTTGGGTTTCAACAAGAGATTGATAGATATGGTGTACAGAATTGTGAGCAATAACTAGTACTCATTATTGATTAATGGGCAGCAAAATGGATTACTCCAGTCTTCAAGGGGGGTTAAACAGGAGACCCCCAATTCCCTACTCTATTTATTTTGACTTCTGAGGTGCTTACAAGAAATCTCAATGTCTTACACCAATCGTCCTCAATTCAGGGGCTTTGGTATGCCCAAATGGAGTCCCAAGGTGAATCATCTAGCATATTCTAATGATATAATAATATTTTTAACTGCTGACCTTCTTTCCTTACAGATGATTATGGAGGTACTGGAGAATTATGAAAAAGTGTCTGGACAGAAAATCAATAAGGAGAAGAGTGTAGTTTACATGCATCAAAATGTGCCAATAGATATTAGCATACCTATTGAAATTATAACTGGTATTGAAAGGAAAAACTTTCCTTTCATATACCTAGGATTTCCTATTTTTCATAGTAGGAGAAGGAAAGATTTCTTCAATGGTATTATGCTCAAAATCATGAATAGATTACAAAGTTGGAAAGGAAAGATGTTGTCTTTTGGGGGGAGAGCTATATTGATTAAGCATGTACTTTATGCCAATACATCTTTTATCAGCAGTCAACCCACCTGATTGTGTGATCAAATAGATGCATAAGATATTTGGTCAATTTTTGTAGAGTAATATTATAAGAAGCAAAAGTGGGCATTGGGCTTCATGGAATAATTTATGTTTATCTACCAAAGAAGGAGGGATGGGTTTTAGATATTTACATGATGTATCTGTGGCTTTATATTGTAAACTCTTGTGGAATTTCAAAATAAAACTATCACTATGGAGTGCCTTCATCAGTAACAAATATTGTAGAAAGGAGAATGCAGTGGTGGTATAATGAAAAAATGGGTCTCAGTCCTGAAAGAAAATACTGCAAGCAATAGAACTGGTAGAACATCAAATATGGTGGCAAACTACAATGGAAAACTCACAGTTTTGGTTTGACAACTGGACATGGATGGGTTCCTTATATTATGCTTCTCCTGGGGAGGTATATGATGAGAGGATACAGACAGTGAATCAAGTAGTACATGATGGATTGTGGAATATTAATAAATTAGCAGTTGTACTATAAAAAGAGATGGTTCAACATATTATAAGCACTATAGCACCTCCAAGGGATGATAGAGGAATGTATAAGACATGGTGGATGGAAGAGAATTTACAGTCAAGTCTGCCTGAGAGTTTTTCAAATTGAGATGTCAGGAATCAGACATCTTTAACAATATGTGGATGAAAGGTCTGTCTTTCAAAATCTCTTTGTTCATGTAGAGATGTTAGAAATTTAAAATACCAGTGGATGATGTTCTGAAGAAGATGAATTATAATATGGTGTCTAACTATTGGTATTGTTCTAATCCTTTATAGAAAACAACACATCATTTGTTCATCACCTCATATGTAGCTCACAAAATTTGGTTTTATTTTTATTCTAAGACAGGAATAGCTATGGATGGACTACAATTGCAATAATTGATTATTAAATGGTGGACAACACCTGTTACAGGGAGACTCAAACAGATATTTAAAGCTATCCCAGCTATAATTATCTAGTTATTATGGAAAATAATGAATAGTATTAAACATGGAGGAAAACATATCTGTATGAAGGGTTATCTATCATGTATTTACTACTATTCAGAGACTAGTGCAGATTAGAAATTCTTCTATCAAGGAGATACCTAACAAGTGGGAAGATTTGACCAAGGTAATAGAAGAAGGGACAACAAGACTTAAAGTCACAAAGGTCACATGGGAGCCTCCTCCATTAATCTGGATAAAATGCAATACATATGGGGCTTCAAGAGGAAACCCAGGGAATAGTTCATATGGTTTTTGTTTAAGGGATGCAAATGGTGATCTAATATATGCACAAGTTGAAGAAGTTTGTATTACTACAAAGACAGAAGCGGAAGTCATTTGAATCTTGGAGACTTTGAAGTATTGTAGAAACCAAGGGTTGGATAATGTGATCATTCAGACATATGCAAAAATGATATACAAGATTCTAAAAGAATGATGGTAGCCACCATAGGACATTGCAATTTGGGTTGAAGATATTCAGGATTTGATAGGGGATGCGAATATTTCATGCAATCACATCCTGAGAGAAGGTAACAATCTGACTGATGCCCTAGCTAATCAGGCTTTGGATGAAAACACAGTTCACTGTCACTCATGTTATGAATTAAGGATCATGTGCAAAAAGATCTTTAACAGTGAAAAGTCACAAATTCCTTATTTGATGATCATAAGAGTAGGATAAAGGGAAACAAGAGGAAAGAGTGGAGAAGGAAACATAGAGGCATTATGATGGAGGTAGAAATGACAAGAGGGGATATAGGAGAACTATCATGATCAAATCCTTTTGGAGGAGATCATGGTGGTTTTTTATGCTAACTATGTTTATTTTTTACAGGTATTAAGACATAACAGGCCAATACCAACAAGAAATTTTTTCCAACAATGCTCTTACACAGAGTGGTCGCAACAATAAAGAAAAATAACATATAAAACTCTCATAAATGGCAAGGAAAGCATAGCTTGGAAAGGTCATATTAGGAAAAGCATACACATGGATAGAAGTAAAGGCAACAAAGTTGAATACAACATACAATCAAAATCAAAACAAGTTACAAGCATATACATATATCAATAACAACAACGATACCATATGAAGGATAAGGAACGACAATGAAAAGTCGAGATTCAGTCATGAGATTCGAAAATTCAGATCCGAGCTAATCGTCAACAGATCCAACACATACAAAGAAGAAAAGGTCAGAATCTAGTAAATATAACAAGAAAAAAGAAGAACAAAAGGAGGCACAGGCTTACATCGAGAAAATAGAGGCACAAGAACGCAAATGAAGATGAATAGATCACTCACTCTTCAGATATGACAATACTTCATCATTAAAGAAGGAGAAACATCATCGGAGGAGTTAGAGACACGCCGGTGCAGACAAGAACACCCCATCAAAATATCTGAGATTTGTTACTTGAAAAAGGCAATTCCCTAATTGATATCGATAGGGTGGGGGAATTGGCTAGGGTCTTACGACTTATTTTGGGTCAGGTCACTTTTGGGATGACCGTGTATTTTAATTTTTGCATTGTTGAACTTATTTTGCTTTAATAAAAGGCCAACTCGGGCATAATTAATTTTAAAAAAATTACCGTGGCGGTAATTTTACCAAGAAAATTGAAGATCTCAAGATCTAGGTTTAAAGAAATCAAACAAAGTCATTGATGACGGCTCAACATTGTCAAAGTAATTTCTTCGTCCATTTTCATGATGAGACAATGTTCAGTACCATGACAAAGTATTAAGGCTTTTTAATGGTTTCTAAGTTTGATATAGGGTATATCAAATAGTGTATATATGGATAACACGTTTAGAAATCACCTATGTAAGTGTGGAGTGTAAGTCGCTTCAAGGAGAATTTTGTAAGGTCAATTCTCTATGCACTTATGAACCAGACAGTGTTCATAGCTGAAACGAACAAAACAATGAGAATCAAAGACAGTTAAAGGGTTAGTTGTGTGACATGTGGTTGTCTAGGTAAGCTCGACGATTCAAAGATATCAAATCTATCAATTGACCAAGTATATCCGACATATGTTCATTATGAAAAGTTCAAAGAGAAATCTACTTATCCAGATGCGATTAATCCTTGCTTACGAATCGCAAAGTTTCTTATGCATGTTTTTCATCATATAATCATTCTTCATTCATGTGAGGAATTGTAGGTTTTTTATGTGTATAAATGAGAAATGAAGATGTGTTTTACCGAAAAGACACCAAATTATAGGTTGGACTTTCCCGATAAGGCACAACAACACCCGTGCACACTATCCTTTGTTGACTATAAATTCAGAGGGCTAGCCTCAATTTTCTGCATCAAAAATAATGTATTTCTATTAATATTTTCTTACAAACAACTATCGATTCTGTGTGATTTATTATCGAAGTTGGTGGGGTTTGAGGTACCGCTTTGCCATCAACAACTATATCTGGTTTATCCCGTGAGAAGGTAATTCATAATCCCGAGTACAGTGAATTGATTAAATTCCTTAAGAATACACAGTAAATTATGTGGTCTGCGATATTTAAAGTTTTGCATTTTCAATCTATTTTCCTATTTATTTTCATTAGTGGTTTACTAACGTTTTGAACACAGTATATTAACAATAAAAAAGTACTTAGATAAATGTTTAAAGGGAATATATTCACTTTCCAACAAATAAAAGAAAATTCATCTCTCCTAACTTATTTCATCACGATTTTTCTTTCATTCATTTATTATCAAACCCAATAATAAATCTGACTAAAAAAAAATAAAAGAAAAGAGAATAGCATGGGAGAAGTGACAAAGGGAAAATGTTCCCTAAACTTTTGACAAGGTGTGGATAAAGAAAAAAGAAAAAAAGAGAATAAAAAATAATTTAAAATAACATGTCAAAATAATATTGGTGCATGACATGCACACTCTTCTTTAAAACTAGTCCAAACTCATCATCGGCCCTTTTTTGTCGTTAAGATATTTAAGTTAGACACTTAAATTAAATCTTATTCCATTTAGACACATACGATAGAGTGTGATTTTGTCATTTAGATATTTTTTGCTGAATCAGTCAAATATGTAATGTGTGTATAACATACTCGCCAATGACATAACAAACTGAAAAATTAAATTATAATATGTGTTATTTAATCTCATAATAATATAAAAAATAATTTGAGTAAAACTAATATTTCAAAAAAGAATAGTAAAATATATTTTCTAAACCCTTCACATTATTAACACTAAAAACATATTTACTAACAAAAAGAAAAGTTTTGAAATCATGTTTTTGGTGCTCTTCATCCTTTTCCTGTGTTTTCTTGTTCCAATCACGATTTTAATCCAAAATTTCCAAAATACATCCTCCAAATTTGTTATAACTCTCATTCGAAGACAATCCCAATATTAATTTCTCAAATTTTTTATCAAATAAAGTAACTCATTTTAAACCTTCAAATTTTCTAAAAAAAAGCTTTAATGGTGTTTCCATGAGTTCCTTTGATTTTTTCTTGATACTAGGAGAGAGCAAGAAATTGAGTTCAATTAAAAATGTAATTAATTTTTTTCAGTAGTGATAGCGGCGACAACGATGTTTGTAATGGTAGAAAAAAATGAAGAAAATTAAAAAAATTAAGTGAAAGATATTAATGATTATCATCCATGTGTATGACCTTAAAACTAATACTATGAAGCATGGAAAGTTATATTGATTCCATTTCAAATTGGTTCTGATGGATTCTAGAATACCCACAAGGTTAAATTGCTTTCTTAAAAATAATCAAGTTTATAGAACTCGTAATGTCTTATTTAAGAGTTTGAGAGCGAGTGAAGAGCATGAATAAACTTTAAAATTGACAATATAGTGAGTTTTGGAGCTAATAGAGTATTTATATTGAAACCAAGAGTCATAATATAAAAATAAGGCCTCAGCGATCTTGGTGGATAGGAATCATCATACGAGAATTTCATAAATTTCATCAAGAATAGCAAATATTTTCTTACATCACCGGCCATTTTTCTTTAAGAATCTTGATTTTCAATATAAAAAAACAAAAAATAATACATAAAATTAAATAAGAGAAAGGGGAATTCCATTATGATTGTGATAAAGTCAGAAGTAGCTGATTGTAGTAATCATGTATATCATTGGGAATCCGAATGATTTCTTTCATCACCCTTGCACATCATAATCAAACAATTCCAATGCTGTTTATTTTTGAAAGATCAAATAAAATAAATAATTTATGGAAAAAACAAAACTACACAAAAGAAAGGATGATAGGGTAACATATTGTATTTTCATACTATACTAGATTAATACTATAGGGATACAAGAATTTAATGTAACTTGGAATGAAAAGTTATATTAAATAATCCTAATAACAATAGATGGGTAAACCTAGCCACTGCCGATGGGGGATAAGCTTGCTTCTTCACAGGCCTATCACAGTAGCGCTTATCATAGTAGCGGTTATAGAGAAATTTGAGAACAATTTACCTCATGACTTACTCTTTTCCGAGCAAAGATCATTGAACATCATAACTGGAAAAATAATGAAACAATATAGTAATTGTTAACAATTCATCAAAATTTTGAAAGCACTTGCAGCAACAATGCAACCACACTCGCCAGAAAAAAATTACCATATTAGAAAAATAAAAAAATTTAATATTAAAGAAAAAGGCCTCAGAGATCTTGGTGGATAAATAATCATCAGATGGAATTTAAATAAATTCCAATCAAGAGTAGCAAATATTTACTTACATCACCGGTCCTTAATATTTCAAAAAAAAATGTTAATTTCAAATCCACGAAAAAACAAGAAAAATAGATTTAAAAAAATAAATAAAGAGAAAAGGGTGGAAATTCAATTATGATGTGAAGTCAGAAGTAGCTGGTTGTAGTAATCACGTATATACCTTGTCACCGAAAAACCCTATAAGAGAAGGTATGATTCGGTGCTAAAGGTAGACAGGAATAGATATATGTGTCTATTCCTAATGATAGATCCCTTGATCCATTATTAAATGATAATCAAATTAGGCCTCAAATACATAAATTAACAAGAATTCATAAGAAACTAAGAGAGAATAAATGTTTGTTGGAGCAGAGAAAGGCAGAGTCATGGTTGAAGAGATGGTTTACAGATGTATTTATAGGGAGCAAGAAAAACCCTAGAGAGAGGTTTTATGTTTTAATGGACTCGATTGTTTCGGCCCGTTAAAGGACATGGCCCGACGCCCCCCAACATATATTTCTACTAGTCTTCCTTCAAAATTTCATATTTGGTATGCAAAGTTTAGTTATGTTACAATTTAGTCCTTCTCCTTCCTTATTTTACATTTAGAAGATCTTGTGATTTATATAGTATCCCCATAAAGGTTTCACTTTAAATTAAGGTTGTCCAGTAGGCCGGGTCAGGACCCACCCCGACCCCCTTAAAAAACAAAAGCGATAGTAGGGTTCGAACTTGGGACGGAACTAGGGTTCGTTCCGCCCTCCCCCCCCCCCCCCTTGTAAAAATAGTCGTTGCACAATGGGTCAATTTCGATTTTGCCGTTGGCAACGGCTAATAACGGCCATTTTGGTTCCCCTAACCCCTTAATATTTATTTTTAACTCCTAAGTTAGTATACTTATACTTTAACCCTATTTCTCAACTATAAATACCTCATCTTCCTCTTCATTTTTATCACAAATCTTCCTACAATCTCTATAATATATCTCTCTCTACAAGTTTACATTGCACACTAAATATTATATTTTATTTGCTAATTTCTATCAAAGTTAAAAAATTGGGAGTGAAGTTGGCAACTAACTTGATGATCATCAAGCAAAGTTTCAATTTTCAACATCGATTACACGTCGGCGTTTGGTACCTTCGTTCCTTCTTTAAATTATTATTGTTCATTTTAATTATCGCACTTAATTTCATTAACTTTAATTATTTATTTGCATAACTATAATAGAACGAAGTGAACGTTTTTCTGGTAGAGGTACTAGGACTAACAGGAGTAAGGGTGCATCTTCTAGTAATCTGAATTACGATGATTTCACTCATGTAGATGAAACTGGCTTTTTTTAATGTTAATATTAATATACTATTAGATCATGCGGTATATTCTGTATCTGAATCAGACTTTTATTTAGAAAATGAATTAGAAGATAATTTAGATAACACACCCACTAGTGCACCTCCACACCAGGCTCAGACTGAGTCTCAGACTGCAACTGAAACTGGAATGCATCTTATTCCCCCTAGTATGAGTCGAGGACAAAAACAACAAAAATTAAAAGCACTTGCATGAGATTTTTTTGATAGAGACATTCATAATCAACTAGTTATATGTAAAATTTATGTCAAGGTGGGACGGGAGGTTTATTGAGACATGTAGAAAGCTGTCACAAAGTAAGGTATAACCAATACCTTCTGAGTCGGGACAAGATTCACATAGTATCCCCGACCAAGTACATGGTCGAATTAACCAGATGACAGGGGGAATTATAGGTCCTAAATATGATAAACACAGAGATAGTGAAAATATAGCAAACTTAGTTGTTGTGGATGGTTTGCCTTTTTCATTTCCTTCATCTTCTGGTTTTATTCATTACATTAGAGAAACATATAATCCTACTTTTAACGGTTTTTCTAGATCAACTGTTAGAAGAGTTGTTTTTAAATTTTCCCATGAATATCAACAGTATTTACGTTATGCATTGTATCATTTTAATGGAAAATGGCTATCACTTCTGATATAGGTCGTAGTACTAACGATAATGATTATTTAACTGTCACATGTCATTGGATAGGTGAGAATTGATCTATGTAAAAACGTATATTAGCATATAGATATATTGATGATAGGCACACTGAAGCTTTTATTTCAAGAAATATTCATGAAATTTGTGAATATTATGGAGTTACTAATAAAATTATGACTATTACATTAGATAATTCTGCTTCTAATTATTATACTGTAAATCTTTTAAAAACTCAATCTACTCCATCTTTTCCCGATATTTTTCATATTAGATGTGCATGTCATATTTATAACTTAGTTGTAAAGGATGGCCTAAAACTTTTTAAAAACATCCTTGATAAAATACAATTTGCTATAAATTTTATTTTTAAAGGTAATAAAATACAAAGACACAAAGAGTATAAAACAACTTGTCACGATTGTGGATTACCTTATAAAAAAATTCCAGAAGAAGTTTCGACTAGGTGGAATTCTTTGTATAAGGAACTACTTGTTGCTCACGAGTATAGATACTTATAACATTATTATTTAAAGCCTATAATCAAAATTCAACGGATAGGCTTGTAGATGATGATTGAGATAAAATTTTGGAACCTATCACATTTTTAGAGAATTTTTTTTAGCTACTAAGGAATTTTCTGGGATTTATTATGCTACTATTTCATCTAGGTTATTTTATATAGCTCTAATATTTTTGTTACTTAATGAATATATGCAAAAATCAACTTACGCTCTAGCTATTAAAAAATGTTCATAAAATTAAAAAAAAATACTTTTTTCCTATTCCCACTATGTATTTTATTGGTGTTGTATTAAATCCGACTATTAAAGTAGACAGTTGTAAAACACTTATTAAAACGATTTATGAAGGTTTAGAAATACTTCCACCTCAAGTCCAAATGAAGAACCAACTAAAGAAGAAGATATGTCTAGCATACACACTGAATGCAAAAAAAATATATGTATTACCAAGAACAAAGTGCAAATGATCAACCGTCTTTTGTACCATCTTCTTCTACTTCACTGCAACCTTATACAAGACATGATGTTTCTGCCTCAAGTATTCAAGGCCTTTTAAATAGAATGTATAGTGGTTCAAGTTCTTCACAAATTAGCGAGTTTGATGTTTATGTTTTGCAGGGTGTTGTACCGTACGAATCAATTGTCAATGAAGATGAACGTGAAGACTTGCTGAAATACTGAAGGGAGAATGAGAAGACATTTCTGATACTATCAAAGATTGCCCTAGATGTGTTGAACATTCAAGCGTCATCAACAACTTCGGAAAATGCTTTTTTTGCTGGAAGGTTTCAAATAGGATAGCACATACACTCATTGGCGGGAGACAGCTTGGAGATTGAAGTTTTATTCAGAGATTGGATTAGAGCGAAGCGTAGAAGGTGCGGTCAATCAGAGATCAATGAAGAAGACGACGAAAACTACAACGAAATCTTATCCGACCGAGGTGGAAGCGATGTCGAGCAATTTGACCAACAAATTCCAATTCCAACCGAAGAACCACAAGACATTGTGAAGAAATTAGAAAATGTGTTTATAAATATGTGATTTTTCTTAATTGCAATTTTACTATGTTATTTGAAACTTTCAACACCACAAAGTTGCAATTTTGAAATTGTATTACATAAAAAATTATATTTCTATTAAATAATATAAGAGGCACATAAACAACCTTGAGATATTTTTATCCACTATCTTATTCAACTATTTAAGTGTTTAAATATTTTTAAAAAAATTAAATATCTAAAAAAAATTAAAATCCCCCCAAAACCCTCTACCTGACCCAACCCGTCCCATCCCCCCAAATCCCCCTACCCGACCCAACCCGTCCCGTTCCCCCAAATCCTGTCCCCTCTTCCGGCAGGATGTGGGATGGGACGAGACATCTTCCCGTCCCTCCTATCCCATCCCGCTAGGTCCCGATCTTGACCACCACCCCGTCCCCCCAAATCTCATCCCTTCGCATTGGCCACCCTTACTTTAAATTGAGCATTGTTTCTCTCATTTTCCTGCTAGATTGAAACTCCTGTATTTTACATGCTCATATTATTGGGTCCTTTGATTTTCAAAATAGTGTAGAAATAAGTGCTTTAAGTCATTTCTCTTTAACTCAGACATGTTCTAAAAAAGTTAAAATATTTCGAGTTGTTTACTGACACAGAAAAAGTCAGGAAAAACCTCTTAAATTATTTTAATAGTGAATCTTATATATATATATATATATATATATATATATATATATATATATATATATATATATATATATATATATATATATATATATATATAAGTTCTGAATCTAATCTCTTTAGAATTTTTTTTCTCATGATAGCCTACTTTAGTCCCCTTGCGAAAGTTCATAAAAGTTTCCAAGTGTCTTGGGGAGGTTGGAGCTTAATGGCTCACTAAACTATTCATTGTTGTACTAAGAAGTGGTATGATGCTCGGTGAGTGGAGAAAGAGTACTATGATTTTATTTTTTAAGAACAAATGAAATATTTAAAGTTGTGCTGACTATCGTAACATTTAACTCATGAGTCATACAATGAAACTCTAGGAGAAGTGATAGAGCAGAAACTTAGGAATACAATAAGAGTGATGTAGAACTAGTTTTGATTTATCTCCGATAGATCTAAAATGGAGGCCATATTGTTACTGAAAAGATTGATTGAAATTTATCACGAAAGGAAGAAAGATCTATCCATAATATTCATTGACCTAGAAAGCATATCAAAGAATGCCATGAAAGATTTTTTGGCGGATGAATAAAAAGGGTAGTCTAGTGCACAAAGCATCTGTATTAGTAGGGTCGGGGAAGGGCCGCACCCAAGGAGCGTGAAATGAAGCACTAAGTGAAAATTGTCCTTATCATGAGGAAGAATTGTATGTTTATTACTTTGAGAAAGCTGCTAAAGATGATTATTGGGTGCATGCAATGAATAAAGAAATTTATGCTATTGAGAAAAATAACACATGGAAATTAAATACTTTACCATTTCTGAAAAGGTAACCGGAGTCAAATGGATATACAATATCAAATACAAATCAACTGGAGAAGTTTATCATTTTAAGGAAACATTAGTTGTTAATGGATACAAGTAGAAGGCAAGTATTGGTTATTTTGAGGTATTTGCACTTGTTGTTAGGTTTTTTTTTTTGGTAATTCAGACTGATATATTAACAATAAACGAGATTACATAATATTAGAGTTTTGCATAGATACACTCCGACTTTGTTCAGGACGAACATTAAAGTTGGTGTTACAAATATTAATTTTTCTAGCAACAGTAGTTCCTCCCATGTCTGTCAAAAAATAATTGTTAGCATACATCGGTGGAACTAGTAGTAGTTCAACAACGCCAAAAATCCATTCTTCTGGCTCCCTCCTTAGCTAAAGCATCCGTCACCTGGTTCTGTTCCCTGTAGATGTGCCCGATCTTGAGATTATCCAACTTTGTTATCAAATACCTACATTCATAAATTAGAGCATCATAAGTATCATGTCCATTTTTTATCATGTTAGTTACCTCAGTTCGTATGATTTTCATTGTTGCTATCAATAATTGTTGAAAAATTATTAAACGGATATGAAATTTGCTTTCTTGAGGAAGAAATGTATGTTGAGCAGTCTGCAGGGTATAAATTAAAGTAATGAATGTACAAAAGACATGTATGGAGGACACATCACTAGCATGAGAACAATTATAGGATACCCATTGATTCTTTTCAATAGTGGATCTATATTACAGATCGACATTTAGCCCTTACATATTTTTGCTAGTCATGGATGAGATAATAACCAACATAAAAAGATGAAGTCTCATAACGTATGCTATTTACTGACAATATTGTGTTAATTGATGAAACCATCGTGTGTGTCAATAAAAAAATGGACATGAAAAGCAATTCAGAGAGTAAAAAATAATTTAATTTACAAACAAGTAATACTAGAATCATAATATCAAAATTATAATACTGAAATTAAATAATTACAAAATTATTTAGTGGATACACTTGTTTTGGTATATATTTTATTTATTGGACTAAAAATAGGACATATAAAATATAATAAAAACATGTATTTCGTTGTACACTAAATAAACTTAGATAAAATTTTATTTCAATTTTAACTTTGACTTTGTTCAAGAACTTTTGAAGTATAGTTTTAGAGAAGGACATCTTTGGTATTTCATATTTTATCCATGATTAGTAATTCCGATATTATTATTCCATATTGAATGTGAAATAAAAAAATATCACAATTCTGATATAACCGATCCCCGAGATTGCTAATCCTAGAATAGAAAAGCTCAACCAAGAGCGGAATAAGTAATCTTGTTTTTTATTCTACTTATCATAGAAGTAGGACCGAACACATTCATTGTAAGTTTAGTCAATATCAAAAAACCAAAGTAGAAGTGAAATTAGATGAGATTGTGATGTCAAAATACAAATAATTTAGATATCTATGCTTGTAATTTCAAGAGAATGGAATGATAGATAAAAATGTTACTCATAGAATAAAAATAAGAGGGTTGGAATGAGAAGTAATACTGAAGTTCAATGTGATAGAATGATGTCTGTCAATGTGGAAGGTAAATGCTACATAACAGTTATAAGACAAAATGTTAATACGGTAGTAAATGTTGGGTCGTTAAAGTCCAATATATCACCAAGACATGTTGCAGAGACACACATGATAAGATGGATGTATGATCATACAAGATTAGATAAAATAACAAGTCTTGTGTTGACCTACAAATGCACGACCAATATGTGTGAAACTGTTATCAATCTGTATTCGAAAAATAATCTAAATCAGAATCTGAAAAGAAAGGAAAATAAACTCAAGCCCACTGAATTCACAGTGTTTTCTTAAGGAAATTATTCCCCTCAAGTACACGAGGATATGGAATATATCCTCCCAAGATAGAACATATTAACTCACCAGCGTAGCGGTACCTCAAACCTCAATGAACGAAAAACGCAAAAGACGGCAAAAATCTCACACAAAAAATATTTGAACTGCAGAAAAGAAAGAAGAAGATGATCAAAAAATTTCACGAGAAAAATCTTATGAAAATGAAGTATTTATAGCCAATAAAGTAAAGGAATGAAAATGTGTGAAGTCTTTTTCATGAAAAGTTGTGAATCCTTTTCCATAAAAAGGTGCAAAAGACCATTTTTCAATCATACCTACTCATAAAATCCTAACAATTCCCCACATGAATGAAAAATGACTCTATGATAAAGAAATGTGCGGACAAGTGTGATTAGCAAGTAAAGATTAATTGCATCTTGATAAGTAGATTTTCCTTTGAAATTTCTGTAGTGAACATATGTTGGATATACTCGGTGAATCAGTAGATTTGATATCTTTGAAGCATCGAGCTTTGGTATATACCTAGACAGTCATATGTCACATAACTAATCATTAACCGTCTTTGGTTCTCACTGTTGTATTTGTTTTAGCCATGAACACCACCTGGTTTTATGAGTACATAGAGCATGAGTCTTTACCTAACATACTCCTTGAAGAGGCTTACACTTCACACTCATGTGATTCCGAAATGTGTCATCCCGTAGATACACTATTTGGTCATACCTACCAAACATAGAAACCATTAAAAAGCTTAAGCTTTATTAACTTGTTAAAAAACCTTAATACTTTATCCTTGTTTCTGAACATTGTCTTCATCATGAGAATAAGTTGAGTTATTTGACAATGTTGAACCGTCATTCATGACTTTGTTGGATCTCTTTGAACTTTCACGACCCCTTTTAGGGAACGCGGTGGCACCTACACATTTCCCACCGGTAGACAAATCACTCTCAAATTATTCACACGATATAATAAAAAAAGCGGAACAATAACAAAATACTCGATAAAACTATCTCATGATATAAATATGGAAATATAAGTATGAGAATCAAACACAATCCCCAAAGATCTGGTCGATTATACAAGAACATTGAAATCTTATAAAAGTCTTAAATAAGGCATGATAGGACAAAAACCAAATAACATAATCTAATATGTCTAACATGTCTCTCAAATACAATAAAAAGACATAATAAGATAGGGGCCTCCAATGGTATTCCAGATGTGGCATCCTCACCCTGAAGTCTCGAACTCCACCAGCTCAGACTCAGCCACGTGGTCCTGAACTGGAGGAAGGTGTTGTATCTGCATTAAAAAAGAATGCAGCAAGTATAGCATGAGCACACACCGTACCCCCGTAAGAATTAAAGGTTGACAACGACGGAAGATACGCAAAAAGAGATAAATATCAAGTTGACACCAAATAGTCCTATACTAAGTAGTTCAATATCCAAACTAAGTCACGTTATCCACAGAATCGTTCAAAGATCACCTTATTCATGTAAGATTTCATAATCACTTAAGTCATCCAGTTCAAGAAAAGTTCAGTCAACGATGTGTCAAGTATCAATGAGCAATTTAACGGTCCTTTCACATACAGAAATTTAACTAATTCATCAACAACCAATCTAGTAGGAAATCCATCCACATATAATCAATGAAATGAAATATGTATAATATAAATGTAATGCATATTCCAGGTACCTTTATCCTTCAGTATACAAGCGTTCTAATTTTATGAACTGCACACCCAGGAAGACCCCCGAAATCCATATACTCCTCTAGAATTTCTCCACGGAGCCCATAACTTGATTGTAATAATTGTTGCAAACATGCAACCCATTCCCCCGATAGTCATCTCAGTGTTGCCAGAATCTCATAAGTATTCTTACCTTCCCGGTCTCTTGGATCCATAACATATATCATACCACTCCAATATCAATATCATCAGAACCTTGAGTGTACTAATGCAAATGACAGTATAAGGCAATAAATCATGATGTAATGAGATGAAACAAAGTATAGAGATGATTATCACATGCTTTCAATAATATATCAACATATAATCCAAGTACAATCAGGATAACATATCAAAGCATGTGTGATGAATAATCACAACGATAACAAATATGGTGACAAACCTAATTAATCAGCTTTCGAAATCAACTTATGGTTGATTCCCCAAATCACTCATCATAATAGTTCAACTCCGGTACCCACTCAACCATTCATCACAACCGTTTTAGTCGGACACTCAAAAATGGCTAATACTCCTCAATATTTATAACTAATTATGTACTTCTATCGGAGTCTCGTGAAATTAAACCGTAGCCTACCGTTGGGCCGAACATAAGCCTCGAATAATCAAATCTATGTGCTAGCCTTTCCCTTCTAGAGCGCCTCTTGATAATCGATGTCTAATACACATATGCTATTTGTTAATATAAAACTTACACATAATACAAGGACTTAGTCTTTAAACAAATCAAGACTTCAAAAACCAACCCTGGGCCCACGTTATCAAGACTCAAACTTTATTTTTCAAAAAACATTGTCGCGCCCGTTTTTCGACCTTGCTCGGGTCAAAGCGGAGCGCGGACGTGTTCGGTGATTCCTGGGTAAATGATTGAGGAGTCGCTACCTAATTATCTTTTACGGTGAATTAGGACACCTAAATATTAAACTAAGTGCTGCAATGTAAACTCCAATTTTAAGGTCTGCTAAACTAGCGAGATTCTAGGTAAGGGTTCTTTATTATCCTAAAGGGAAGGGGTTAGGCATCCTTTAAGATCCGCTAACTTGCGGTTATCCGGTCAAACTCAGGTTAATTACTACTAGAAAAATGCATGTTTTACAAGTATAATAGATTAAAAGATGTTTGCAAATAATTAGTAAATGATGCATTTTATACAAGTACGTATTCAGATGACATAAAAAGAAAGATACATGTAAAGTTTTGAAAAATATGCATTTGTGACAATAAATTATTTATACTATCAAAGAAGTAAAATTTTGGGAATCATTGAATTGTAAATTGACAAAAAATAAACTTATTCGGAATGATTAATAAAGCGAATAAAAGATGACAAAAGTTGTTTTTGAAAATCTTGAATACGCGTGACGAGCCTAAAATAAATAACTAGCGAAGGGTTTCTAAGTCTTAAACTACCCTATGAATTAATCCTAAGTTTGCCTATTCTAAGAATTTCAATAATTACATAAGTGCGATAAATAATATTACAATACAAAGCGGGATAAAAGCTGAATTAAAGAAAGAAATAAAATAAATAAACACCGAGGAATAATCTGCCTTTATTTACTTTAATCCCTGCAAGCTGTCAAGAACAAACGGTTAGAAACAGTTAAATACAAATAACTTCATATCCGTATTCAAAACAGTGAATGTTTTAATCACGGAGGGCTCAGACTTAAATTTTGAAAAGAACATTCCAATCACGCCGTGGCTGCAAACATATGACTAATGTGGTTTATTTTGATTGCCTCGCCTACTAAACATGTTGGTCTCTCGGGTGAAATAGAAAAGATCACTATAATCACGTCGTGGCTGCGAATATATAACTTGTTGGTTATTTTAGTCACCTCGCCTACTAAACATGTTGATCTTGGAAAAAGGTTTAAGCCTCATCATTGCCCAGAAGTTATATTTCCGTCTTTACGACTGTGGAGGCCTCAAAATCGACGGATATTTTTCATCGGCCAGTGTAGTATCGTGTTCAAATCAGTAAAATTAAAATGAAACAGTAAGCAGCAGCAGTAAGCAGAAACAGAGAGGCAGTAAGCAGTAAAAGAACAGAGGCAATTTCCGAAAAAAGACGCGATGTTTAGTTTAAAACAGTAAAACAGTAAATCGGATATTTGAATGCTGAAACAGTGGACTGAAACAGGAAAGCAATGTCTGAAAGGTGCGGTGTTTATTTTAAAACAGTAAAAACAGTAAAACAATAATCTGAATCCGAGCAAGAATCAAAGCGAAAACAAATACCAACAGACGGTATTTGTTCAAAACAGTAAAACAATGATATCCGTCGCAAGAAATTTAAAACAGTAAACTTAATAAAGCAATAAGATATCCGTTGCACAGATGTTTAAAACAGTTAAACTAAAAAAAAAAAAAGTGAAACGAAAGAAAAGTGCGGCCTCGAATTCAATTCCATCGGCCTTAATGCGATATTAATAAAACAGTAAAATAGTGCCAAAGAAACGAGCAGTGAGCAATTTAAAATACCCGACCTGAGTTCTGAAATTCTGGAAATATCCAAATCGGATCGACCCGGCCCGAATCAATGATTCAAATCCGAAATCAGATTTTAGTACCAGTTTCAGATAACCAACAACAAGAATATGAAAATGCAAGAATTCTGGAAATATCCAAATCGGGTCGACCCGACCCGGGTCAGTGATCCAAACTCGAATCAGATTTCAACACCAAATTCAGATAGCCAATAACAACAACAGCAATAATGCAAGAAATTTAGAAATTCAAACCTGTCGATCTGACCGTCAAGAATCTGACCGAATTGGAGATTCAACCCGACATCAAATAATTCCATCAATTCCAGATAATCAACATACAAAAAATATGAAATGCAAGAATTAAAATATTACTCAAATCGTCGATCTGACCGGTCGATGACCGACCCGAATCGTAAAAATCCGAAATCGAATAATTCCATCAAATTCCAGATAACCAACATACAGGAATATAAAAATGCAAGAGTTTTGAAATGTTACCCAAACCGGGTCGACCCGACCCGGGTCAGTGACCCGACCCGAATCAGAAATTCAACCCGAAATCAAATATTCACCAAATTCAGATAACCAACATACAGGAATATGAGCATGCAAGAATTCTGAAAATAATACCCAAACCGGGTCGACCCGACCCGAAATCAGTGAAGAACAACAAAAATGCAAACAGATTTTCGGACTCAAGTTCAAGAACGAAACTCACCTCCTTTCTTTCGAATCTTGGACCTATTTCGGACTTGTATCTTGAACAACAAAGACAGCAAATGATTTAAAATCTAGAACACAACAAATATTTTATGTATATATGGAATAGTCTTCCGAAAAATCCTTCGAAAATCTGTTTTTATCCCCGAAAAACCTCCTCCAAAATGAAGAACAACATGGGGTATTTATAGGTACTCACCCCAACGCTCCAACCCTCATACCCCCCCTTAAAACGAATTCAAATTTCAAAATAAAGGGGGAACAAAATCTGATTTTTGGGGTGTGTTCTTAGGGCATGCGTTCGGCGGTGTCAGGGTAGGGTGGTGGCAGTGGCGAAGTGACGGGGGTAGGGGTGTAGGGTGCGGCGTCGGTTCAGGGGGGGTAGGGTTTTAGGTTTTCTGATTTTGGGGATCTTTTTTTTTTGGGTGGGGGCGTTTGGGGAATTAAAAGGGGGCCGACCGGTCGATTTTTGGTTGGGTCGGGCGAGTTGGGTTGGAAGGGTGATGGGGCGGGTTTGATGGGCCGACGGGTTTGGGATTTGGCTAATGGCCGGTTGGGCCTGGGGAGTGGGCGTTGGGCTTTGGTTGTGGGTTGTGGGAATTAGGGGGAAATAAAGGGAAAGGGAATAAGGGGGAATTTGGTTTGGGCTTGTGAATTTTGTTTGGGTAGAATTTGTATTGGGTTGGGAAAATAAAATGGGTTATGGATTTAAAAATATATAAGAGGGTTTATCATTAAATATATATATATATTTTTTTTTTGTAAAAAGATGTGAATTATTTAAAATAACATAACGATATGATAATAAAAATATAATATTTGCGAAATGTTTAATGCTTAATAAAAGGAAAATGCGATGCAATTTTGCGAGAATAAAATAACATAGAACATTATGGATAAAACTATGATTATGATAAAGATGCAAATGATAGTAAAAATGCGAATAATAATAATAATAAGATATATACACATATATGCCTATATTTTAAAATTGTTTTAAAAGTGTCAAAAAATATTAAAAATTACGAATAAAAATCATAAAGGATGGGACAAAATTGGGTGTCAACAGATGCCCCTCTTTGGACGGAGACGATGAAAGAGTTTTCGGCCAAAGAAGTTGACTGAGTAGTCAATTTTGTCCTGATCATCGGGACTGCATGGTAAGAAATAGAATCCCGAGGGGTATAGAAGTTGCAAAAAGATAGTGCACATTCAAGAAACAATGCCCCAGTGTCGACTTAGGATGACACTGGTCGCAGATGCGAGAAACTAATGGGAAAAGCGGATCGACGTTCGAAGTAGGTCGTTGACCAATTTGCCTCGGTTCGCCGTAAGAGATAGTTCCACGCTGTGATGAAATTCCTGCAAATTAAAAACTCCTGCAAACTAAAGCTTAAGATATAATTAGTGTATAACTGCTGAGACAAATTATAGAGAAAATAACTTGGAAATACCCGCATTAGGAGGTGGGCGCCTGACTGAAATTAAAATACCCGCATTATGAGGTGGGCGCCTGATTGAAATTAAGATACCCGCATTATGAGGTGGGCGCCTGACTGAAATTAAAATACCCGCATTATGAGGTGGGCGCCTGAAATGATGTTATTGTAATGTTGTTTTGCTGTAAAAGATAAAGTTGTGCTGAAGACGTCGTTGTAATGCTGTTGACGTCATTGTAATGCTGTAAAAATAAATGTTGTGCTGAAGACGTCGTTGTAATGCTGTTGACGTCATTGTAATGCTGTAAAAATAAATGTTGTGCAGAAGACGCCGTTGCATAGGCGTGTTGTTGATGACGCCGTTGTATGGGCGCGTTGCTGATGACATCATTGTAATGCCGTTGATGTCGTTGTAAGAATGTAAAAGATAATTGTTTTGCAGAAGACGCCATTGCGTAGGCGTGTTGTTCATGACGCCATTGTATGGGCGCGTTGTTCGTGACGCCGTTATATGGGCGTGTTGCTGATGACATCATTGTAATGTTGTTGATGTCGTTGTAATGCTGTAAAAATAAATGTTATGCAGAAGACGCCGTTGCGTAGGCGTGTTGTTGATGACGCCGTTGTATGGGCGCGTTGTTGATGACGCCGTTGTATGGGCGCGTTGCTGATGACATCATTGTAATGCCATTGATGTCGTTGTAAGAATGTAAAAGATAATTGTTTTGCAGAAGATGCCATTGCGTAGGCGTGTTGTTCGTGACGCCATTGTATGGGCGCGTTGTTCGTGACGCCGTTGTATGGGCGTATTGCTGATGACATCATTGTAATGTTGTTGATGTCGTTGTAATGCTGTAAGAAATAATTGTTGTGATGAAGACGTCGTTGCGTAGACGTGTTGTTGATGACGCCGTTGTATGAGCGCGTTGTTGATGACGCCGTTGTATGGGCGTGTTGCTGATGACATCATTGTAATGTTGTTGATGTCGTTGTAATGATAACACTGATGTCGTCGTTGTATCGACGTGTTAAGTTGAAGACGTCATTGTGATGACGTTGTTGCAAGAATGTAACGCTAAGGTCGTCGTTGTATCGACGTGTTGTGTTGAAGACATCATTGTGATGACGTTGTTGCAAGAATGTAACGCTGAGGTCGTCGTTGTATTGACGTGTTGTGTTGAAGACGTCATTGTGATGACGTTGTTGCAAGAATGTAATGCTGATGACGTTGTTGTAAGAATGTAATGTTGAAAACGTGATTGTGATGACGTTGTTGCAAGAATGTAACGCTGAGGTCGTCGTTGTATCGACGTGTTGTGTTGAAGACGTCATTGTGATGACGTTGTTGCAAGAATGTAATGTTGTTTGTTGTAAGAGATAGGCGTTGCGCTGAAGACGTCGTTGAAATGTTGTTGACGTCGTTGTAATGTTGTAAAAAGCTGGCGTGCTGCCGTAACGTCGTGGACGTTGTTGTAATGTAGTTTTGCTGTAGAAGGTAGATGTTGAGCTGAAGGCGTCATTGTAATGTTGTTGACGTCGTTGAGATGCGGTAAAAGATAGTTGCTGCGTTGCCATAAAAGATAGCTGCTGCGCTGAAGACGTCATTGTAATGTTGTTGACGTCGTTGAGATGCGGTAAAAGATAGTTGCTGCGTTGCCGTAAAAGATAGTTGCTGTTTTGAAGACGTCATTGTAATGCTGTTGACGTCGTTGAGATGCTGTAGAAGATAGTTGTTGTGTTGCCGTAAAAGATAGCTGCTGCGTTGAAGACGTCATTGTAATGCTGTTGACGTCGTTGAGATGCTGTAGAAGATGATTGTCGTGCTGCCATAACGTCGATGACGTTATTGTAATGTTGTCCTGTTGTAAGAGATGTAAGTGACGTCCTTGCCGTCAGTTTGCTGTAATAGGGTTCCACGTTGTGCTGAATCTTCTGCCGATCCAAACTCATGTGAATTGAAATGTCGTCCTGGCACGGGCGAAAATGTGATGCGACGTCTTTGCCGTCGGGTTTGCCTAGTTGTCGTTCTTTGTGATTCGAAATAACATCTTTGTGCAGACATAATAGTCGGGACCCTATAGGTCAAGATGACGTCTTCGTATAAATGCAGAACAAGAACGTAATCCTTGTAGTGAGTTGTGGTGCCGAAATTCTTTGGGGAATTGATCATAACTGATGTGGCTTCCCTGCTTTTTCAACCTGAAGAACCTGTACTCAAAGAAAATTTGTGAGTTTGGGGAGGGGCGGTTGATTCGCGTTGACTTGGTAGCTTTGGCTCTTGATAGTCGCATGTCCTGCCGATTTGGACTCAGTAGCCCTGTCTGGTTCCCAGTCTTGGCTAACCGTTAATGAAAACATTTGTTGAAAATAATTTATTTATAAGAAAGTATGCTTATCATTAAAAAGTTCTTGTCGAACTCTAATGAAAATATTTGGTGAAAATAAATTGTGTATAAGAAAATATGCATATTAGTAATAAAAATCTTGTCAAACTCTAATGAAAGTATTTGTTGAAAATAAATTGCTTATAAGAAAGTATGCCTATATGTAAAAGTTCTGTCGAGCAATGACATTTCGTGAAACAAAGCAAACGTCTTATCCAAAATCCTCTTAGGCTGAAGACTTAGTTTGCCGATGTTTTTCCATGTTTTCTGCCCTCCTAGTTGATCCCTTAAAAATGCCCCGCTGATATGTGATAATGACGATCTTTTGAACGGACAACCGAAGTCTTGTGTAGATTGCTTGCCTGTCCCTATCAGGCGATCAGATGGGTGCATTTTTTCATATGTTAGATAAAGGAGAAAATATTTTCTAATGGTGGGACCGAAGCCGATTTAGGCCGCCTACGTATCCCCATGAGGGAATCAGGTCATGACGTAGTTCATTACAAGCAAATGAGATTGTAAGGGTTTTTCTAAAGATGGGACCGAAGCCGATGTGGCCGCCTACGTATCCCGCCGAGGGAATCAGGTCATAACGTAGTTCATGTTACAAGTGAAAAGGAACTTGGGGAAATTTGTGATCTAAAGAAACGGAACCCTACGTGGGTTCTATTCGTATCCCGCCGAGGGAGCGCAACTTTTACAACATAGAAAAAGTATTACATAGAGAATAATTAATCTTAGATATGGTATCTCTTCACTGCATCTGCATTGATGGTTTTTGGCCATTCTATTACGATAAGGTTGCCAGGACAAGCTGCCCATCTGCTTTTCATCAATCAGTCTCTTAGTATATGATTATGTATCCACTTGACTGCAAAAGATATAGCATTGCCCCAGTAGAAGTCCTGATCGTAGTATGGTAGCCCAAGAGTACAAATGGCAAACGTCCGTGCAAATGCTTGTAACTATCAACCATCTTGATGTTTCATCCAAATCTGGCTTTGACTTATTCTAAAAATGCCTCAATTCTTCCGCTTGTGAGTCTTCCTTATATTCTTCGAAGCCTTGCTTGTTTGGGACCTTGTTTGCTTATTTCATTATATGTCATATACTGCCGACAAATTAGTTTGCATGATGAAAAAAGAAAAGAGAATTTTTGAACAAAACATATTTTATAATAGCAAAAGCAATGCAGATTTGCCATTTTAAGCTTTCAAAAGGTAGAGGCAAAACACATTAAATGCATATATGTGATTCAGGCCTCAATCTGAATCGCATTGTTTCATTAAATATTAATGCAGTTAACTAGTTTCTGGGAGAAACAAGGCCAGGGCACATGTCCAATTTTCGCAAAACATCTCATTGCTCTGCATCCCAACTGGTTGAGTCTCTAGCGTAATCACCGAGAATCATATTGCTTTTTGCTTCTTTTCAAAGAATGAAAAATCTTTTGAATCCCTTCACGAGGTTGGCTGCATTGTCCTCATTTGATTCCTGAGTGGCGCATGCTTTGACGAATGACTGACTCAGAGGTGGAACAGGCTTTGGTAAATGAGCATCTATCTTTCTTCGGAGATTGGTTGATAAAACTTTTTCAAGAAAAGATGGTGCCATGATCCGCGACTTTGGAGGAAGTACTTCTACTCCCAACGGTGCCCTTAACTGGACTGTAATCATAGGGGTGATAGAGGCCGGTGATTCAACATTTTCCTTTCTCCGGACTGGCACAATAGTCCCTTCCAAATTGTGTTCTTCATCAACAGTAATCATGTTCACATTGGCATTGTCATGATCTGGCAAAGGGTTATCATTTACATTAGAGGAAGGTCCTTTCAGTTGGATAACTCCTTCTTTGATTAATGCCTCAATTTTGTCTCTGAGGGCATAGTAATTTTCAGTGTCGTGCCCAGGGATTCCCGAGTGGTATACACAATGCTTAGTCTCATCGTGCCATTTTGGAACAGGATTGGGGACATTTCCTTGGATAGGCTGGAGTATTCCTGCGGTTCTCAGTCATTCATACAACTGGGCTCGAGGTTCGGCTAAAGGTGTATAGGTTTTAGCTGGCTTTCTTTCGTGTTTTGCGCGGGGTCTGGGTGCGTTTGGTAGATGGACTCGTGGCTGAGGTAAGTATGCGGGCTGATATTGCGAGGGATTTGGATAGACAGGTGCTCGAGGCAGGCTATATATTGGCTGGGTATGGTAGACAGGGTAGGGACCAGGTGGGTATTGATAATAAGTTTGAGGGTTTTGGACGTATGGGCTATAATAGGAAAGCTGAGCACTTTGGTTGTTTTGATTGTAGTAGGGAGGCTGAGGTGATGGCATTTGGTAGGTTGATATTTGATTTGGCCTATGTTTCTGAACCATCATAACAGGGGACACTCTGTCACTCTTCTTCTTTATTATTCCCCCAAATGAGTCCGACTGGATTGCCTCACTCGTTGCTTGCAACGCTGCCAAGTTTGCAATTCTCCCAGTTTTGATACCTTCTTCTATGAAATCTCCCATCCTTACGACTTCAGAGAAACTTCGTCCTATGACGCTTATCATTCTTTCATAGTATGTCGCATCTTTCAAAGATTGTACAAAGAGAGTGGCCATTTCACTTCCCGTTATCGGGGGTTGAACTTTTGCTGCTTCTGCCCTCCACTTCATGGCATATTCTCTGAAGGTCTCTGTGGACTTTTTCTCCAACTTCATCAAATAAAATCTATCCAAAACTGTGTCGGTGTTAAATCTGAACCTATCCACGAAATCCTCGTGCTATTGTGCCCAGTCATGCCATTTTCACGGGTCCTGGCTTGTGTACCAGTCTAGTGCTTCTCCTGTCAAACTCCTTACGAACAACTTCATTATGATGGCCTGATTTTTACCTACCCCAATCAGTTTGTCGCAGTACGATCTCAAATGAGAGTAAGGATTTCCTTTCCCATCAAACAAGTCAAATTTTGGCATTTTATATCCGACATGCAATTCAATGTCGGGATGCATGCACAAATCTTCGTACTCGAGTCCTTCATGCCCCTTGCTGGT